>VXAD01001115.1:2841182-2867424 GCA_013399195.1 Dicrurus megarhynchus
AAAGAAAGAAAGAAAGAAAGAAAGAAAGAAAGAAAGAAAGAAAGAAAGAAAGAGAGAGAAAGGGAAAGAAAAAGAGAAAGAAAGAGAGAAAGAAAGAGAGAAAGAAAGAGAAAGCTCCCACCCTTGGCACTATGTTATTCTACAAAAACAGGGAGTAGAAATTAGTCTTTGTATTTTAATTTAATCTGTATAATACTGGTCAGAATTTCTCTTACAGAATGGTACGTAACTACTGTGATGATCAAAGCAATGCTTTTAATACTGCTCATTTCATACAGTCACTTTGCTCTGGGAGTGATTTGTTCATGTGGTAACATATGCCCTGTTACTTTCTCAAACAGCAAGCAGAAAGAAGCTGTTGTGTGAGTTTGACAGTAGCCACACTTCAGCATGAACAGAAGGCAGACAGCAGTGGAAGGATTACATGTTCTGTAAATTATTAGCTTCTGCTCTAGTCGACCTAGCTTTGTATCAGAACTTGTTGGTACTCTTCCCTTAACTACAGGAAAACAATGCCAGGAACCGTATCTGTTAGCTTTAATAATACAGTATCACACAGTAGATGCTGAATGGAAAATTGCTTCATCTTTTCTGCCTAACTTGTTTATCAGTAATTGTCTTCTGAAACTGTGAATGAAATTTAGACCATAATCATTCCAGTCTAAAATAAACTGAGATTACTCAGCTTCAATGGGGTTTTTTTTGCCTATGGGAGTTTTCTGCGTATGTGAGGATTTGCTTTGGCTCTGCTGCCCTGAGTCACCCCAAGCTCCTCACTGTGCTGCTCACATATGTCAGCAATTGTTAGGAAACTCAGAGTACTGTAAAAATAAAGAAATTATCACTGCTTCCATTGAAATTTGGGAAAACAGGCAAATAAAGGAAAAAGGGCATGCCTATGGTTTTCCTGTAAGTGGCAGTCTCTCTTCTGCCAGCCAGTTGATGCTAACTGTACTGTCTCATCCTTTTGTATCCATCAATATCAAGATCCTACCTAAAATGATGAGTAAGATATTGCATTTTCAGACAGAAAAAGCCTGATGAGAAGACCAGTGTTCAGCTATTAGCCAACAATATGTAACATCTTATTCTGCTAGTTTACAGTAATTAGAGTCACAAATTGGGTAAATATCTCTTACTTAGCTGTAAGTCAAAAATCCTTTTGTTCTGAGCTGTAGTTTATTAACCCCTACATAACTACATGCACATAAAATACTTGTGATGAAAATGCATCTTGTAAATTGGAGGTGGGCAGGGGAATCCCATCAAAACCATCAATTACTGTGTTAAGCACCTTACAAAGCTACAAAACTGTATCTTCCATCCTGGAATGCAGAAATCCTTCAGGAGGCTAGCTCCCTCTGAATCCACCTGCTGCAGTAACTTATACCACATACAGTACCACCTAAATGCCATGGAAAAGAGAATTGCTTCTCTAAGGAACAACTTTTGCTCACCTTACTCAGAGCAATCCCCCTGTGATTCTCCAGACACACATAAAGTGGGAGAGTTTCTTTCATGTAGTTTGCCAAAGTGCTGACTTTAGTATTTTAGTTACAATGCTTCTTAGTTTGTCACACACATAAGATTGCTCAGCATGATTAATTAGAACTAATATCACTGGAATCTTTGACACCAAATGACAAACTTCCCTGTTACCGTAAGGAGATAGGAGCAGAGATGAAAATCCCTTGTGGAAAATCAGTGAGACTGCATAAGGGTTTATATAAGGAGTAAGGGGAGTAGGATTTGGTCTGGAGTCAGGCAGAACATTTGAAAGGTACCTTGATAACCCTTTGCTCAACCACAGTATCCAACCATTCAATAAATGATTCCACAGTGGCATTCTTCTTTAGAAGGTCCTTCAGTTCTTGGAACACTGTAATAGAGTCATCTATCATGTAAAAAGGAGAACATATCATCGCACACTATTCTGAACATGAGAAAAAGCCACTCACCAGCCATATGACAATATTGTAGCATGGAAAGGAAAAGCAAAGAATTAGAGCAGTGAAGAAATAAGTAACTCCCCAGCAAAGCAAGCAGACACACATCCATCACATACATATATTTTAATTACTTAAGCATTACAGTGACACAGGTTGTGAGACAATGAAATTTTATAAGAAAATAAAAGCAAAAGGATATTATTATATTTTCCATTCCTTTGTAGATTCAACCTTGAAAACCTTTCTAATACTAAGTTTAGTAGTAAAGCTTTCTCTGCCGTATGGCAGATTTGCAGTGTCTTATGTTTCCTTCATATTTTACAAGTTTCTCACAACAGGATATAAAGTTAACTTCCTCAATTCCCATTTTCAAAAAAGTGCCTGAATGAACAGTTATCTCCCTTCTCCTTTTCTTTTTTAACCAGTGTGAAAGAAGACAAAAAATAAAATAAAAAATAACTACACAAAAAAGCAGGAAATGGGCAACTCAAATGAAAATGTGAATAGTATTTTGAACCATTAAAGAGAACAAACTTTCATAATTGAAGTAATAATATTTACAGGACAACACATTGCTATTCCTTTCAGTTCTTCAACTCTGATCAACATAACTCCTATGACAAAGTTATCTTTTTAATACAGAAAATGGCTATATCTATTTTTCAACAATGTATATGAAAACAAACTACCTCAAAATTTATACTTCACTCTATTCTGTGTATGAAAATAGCTGCTACACTAAATAGAAACTTACACGCATTTTAAAGCTCAACTTTCAGAAAAAAACCCAATTAATTAAAAAAAGTAAACTAGTTCAAATATCCATTGCATTAAGCCATAATTTTTGACAAATCTTTTGAGAACTGATCTGTGCAATATCCCCATATAATTAGGACCAAGCTTCAAAAGAGTTTTGAAGCTGACATGTAAATTTTTCAGCAACCATTTAAAGTCATCTAGCTGGGATGACTTCCCAGCACAAGCTTCTGTTCTTGTAGGACATGCTAGGGCAACCACTTAGTTTTCTTAACCTACTGAAATTCATGGTGAACTAGATTAGAGAATGCAGAGTCTATGAGTGCCTTGTCTTACTCAGTCCAAGTAGACTGGTGTGGCATGGAATTAAAGAATGAATTATTTTTAGAGGTACAAATATATCACCATAGACTTACATTCACTGTAGACTTCCCCATAAGAGTCTGTGCTCCCTGAAACTGCAAGGAGGGCCTGAGAACCAATACTATTCAAATCAACTTTTTCAATATCCGACACCATGGAATTCACCACATGCTGATCAAAAAGAGCTGGCCGAGCAATCTGTAAGAGAAAGCACGATAAAATGCTGAGACCCTGTTGTGGTTTAGCCCCAGCTGGCAGCTAAGCACCACACAGCCACTCACTCACTCCCTACCCTGCCATGGGATGGGGGAGAGAATTAAAAAAGTAAAAGTAAGAAAACTTGTTGGTTGAGTTAAAACCAGTTTAATAAATTTTTAAAAGAAGTAAAAAAATAATAACAAGAACAAAAATAATTTAAAAGTTTAAAAGAAACCCCAAAAAACAACAGAGAAAAACTCAGTCCAACAAAGACCAGTGACGTTAATGAAAACAATTGCTCACCACCAACTGCCCAAATGCCCAACTGACCAAGGCCCTGAGCAGTGGTCCCCTGCCAAACTTCCCCCCACTTTTATTGTTGATCTGTGGTATGGAATATTCCTGTGATCAGCTGGGGCCAGCTGTCCCAGCTATGCCCCCTGTCAAATTTTCATGCACCTCCAACCTACTTACTGGCACACGTGGGAAGCAGAAAAGACTTTCTTTGTGTGTAAACACTCCTCAGCAGTAACTAAAATAGACTGGAATTATCAATAGTTTCCAGTACAAATCCAAAATATAGACCCATACTAGGACAAACAAAATTAACTCTATCCCAGCCAAAACCAGTACAGGCCCACATCCAGGGATCACCCAAAAAACTCCTCAGAGAAGAATCTTATTATGTTTAATTTTATTGTCATGGCTGGGTTTATCACAGATCAGGATCAGATGAGAGAATGTTCCCCTTTCATTAGACTCCTGATGCTCTTCTAATGTGCCTTCCTATCAGATTATCTTCACAATTTCACCCATATGCTGCTTTTGTATTAATATTTATGAAAGAGAAAACCAAGTCAAGATGAATAGGTGGTGTGTCTACAGTTATTCATGAGGACTACCACCTCAACACCCCAGATGCTAGCAGAGAAGGAAGTTCCACAAAAGGCATTGTATCCTTTTGTATAAAACCATCACATGGAAGTGACTCCTAATTGCAGATACCTGTATCCTGACAGCATAGCCTTGGAGTCCCCAACTACCTGTCACTCCCATTTTTTCTTTTCACTCAAAACTCAAAAAGAAATAGAACATCATGGACAAAGCAGGAAATCTTTGCTAGGCAAGAAGGATCATCTGATATTTTCCAATTTGGTACTAAACAAAATACACATGTATTCCACTTCATCATTTCATGGAAAAAAGTTCCTGTGATGGCAGTTCATTATAACCATGGTCTTTGCCCTCTTTTCTGGTACAAAACTTTGAAGTCCTGGTCAGCTCTATCTATGGTAACTTTCTAATTCCACAGTTAAAACTGCAAGATGTAACTCTTCCATGGACAAAGGTCAACCTTGAAAAAATAATGCATTGTATCTCATAGCCAGAAAGGCACACTGAATACAACTGACAAAATTTTGAATGTATCATCTTACTCTGTTTACCTGTGCTAGGTGTAGGAATGACGTCTGTCGTTTCAGGGAGGAAACAAATCTTCGTGCAATAGGCAATTTCTTATCTATCAGGCTTTCCGGTAGGTTTTCCAAAGAGGAAGCAACCCACTGTTCCCAGTTTTTTGCAAAACTTCTTATATCTGCCAGTAAACTATAAAGGAAACAAAAAGGGATTTAGAGAATCACCAGTTCTGGCATTAGTTTAAATAATTTGGTTTCAATCTATGGCTAACAGACTTCTGAACATATCTGGGAATTACTCCTCAGGTGTTACCATAAGAAACAGAAAATGACCAATCATTGATCTATATATTGACAGCATATTGATATGTACCTCCTCTGGAAAAAATTGTAAGCCAATTGGAACATTAAAATGCTATCTAATATTTTAAGGCTCTTCTACAGCTGCCCTCAAAGCTGACACTGTTTTGCCATACATACTCTACTGCTCTAAAAATGAGCATACATGCTGTGAGGACATTTCTCAAGAATATAGAATTACTCATATTTATCTGGAATATGCCTAAAAATCATGATTAATGTCAGATACCTACCTTTCTGGCATTTCTTGCATCGTTGCAGGGATGAGTACATCTGTAAGAACCTTCAAAAAGTTAACAGAAAATGACATCATGCTTCCACTGGCCATTTATTCTTTCATTCATGTCTGTCTTGTATACTTAGATTGTAAAGAAAATTTACACAGAATAAAGCCATTCAACCTACTGTCCAGATATTTATATGCCTGGATTTTTCCAATCACTACTAGATAGGAACATATGAGATATTTATATACTTAGCACCCATTCTTAATGTATATCTTCATACCAGTATATCGAGGAAAAAACCAAACAAGACATGCTATCCCCCATGTCTCAGAGTAGGGAAATCAGTAGAAGTGAGATGCATAAACACTTTGTCTTTTCTAGCATCACCAAGACTCTGTAAAGCAGATACTCAAGCATCTCCCATGTCCTTGAGTGCTGTTGACTCTTCTTCCTGCCAAACTGGACACGGCACTGCAGGCATTCAGAGTTTAGCCGTATAGCTCCCTGTAGCTAAGTGTGGTGTGGAACAGTTTTGGCAAAAAGCTGTGCCATCTGGCATGCCCCCTAGGGAACGTTACTGTGGAGGACAAAGTTGCTAGCCTATATTCCAGAAATCTCCTTTCACTGTTAATGTAAATAGTCCGATAACAATCCAATGTAATTCCTTCTTCCTTCTGACAGTTGTGATGTCAAGAATATCTAACATGATTATAGGTAAGAAATAGTGAGAGACAAAGAAGAGGTACAGTAGTAAATTTATGAACTTTTGAGAAGTTCAGTCTTATTCAATTTATAATTTATTGCTCCTCTAGTATTTCTTCTTTTGTCACATTTAATCTATCGTAAATAAAGTTAATATTGTATCTATTGAGACAGCACATTTAGAGCAGGAAAAACCTCATAAACTCAAGGTACATTATAACCTCTACAAGTAAATGAGGCTTAATGACCCATCTCCTGGGTAGTAATTATGATTCTTGATGCTAATTACCTTTGCGTTACTATGCTAACTAAAACACTCCTTACTTTACAGCTTTATATGCTTCTAAGAAAAAAACATTTTCATCTTCTCTGTATTTTTCCCCCATATTTTTGTACAGTAAAGAATAACAGATTACAATAAGGCATCAGAACTAAAAAGCCTCAAGTCTTTTGCTTTGACTGGTTGATGTTTACTGTTAAGCCAATAGTTATTCCTTCTCATCAATGTGTGATGTGAAATCTGTTAGAGAGACACCTATACGACAATCTTTTTCTATTTCTATGGCACGTCCTATCAGAGGAACTTTAAGTACTTTGCCAAGTGAAAAACTCAGGAAACTGTGGTGGCATTATTTTTTTTTTTTCCCCAGTGATCTATAACTTTTTCCTGACCTTGCAACACTCCTAAGGGTCACTTTGTTTCAACCATTTATGTGATCACGCCATGAGCTAGACCAAAGAACTCATATGGTACAAAAGCTCTGCAAAACAAGTATTCCTTAATTTTTTTTAAACCCAGAGCAGTTTAGAGCGTAACAGTTTTGCTGGTACATCTAGCAGCACGGGAACAGAAATGAAAGTCAGCAGGCAGGAGAAGCAAGAATATCTTAACCCAGTATTGTTCCAGCTTGGTAACATGAAACCATGGCCTGACATAACCTGTGAGCAGCAGATTGGCATGTGGAATCACCTTACCAATGTGCCACAGACTCTCTTTTCTGGCAGAAATTGCAATAATCTTTTCAGTGAAAACAAGGCTTCAGTTTTCATCCAGGATTACCTTAGTCAGCCTTGTCAGTGAGCACATGAGCATTTCTTCTAGCTACATTCAAGCAAGTAGGTTGGGGTTTCACTGTTAGTGTGCTGCCTGTGGTCACATATCAGGTGTTCAGCAGAGCTGAGACTGGAGTCCAGCTCTTATAGGTGCCCATTTTATTTCTTGATTTCAATTATTTCCTTGCTGATTTACAGCAGAAAGCAGTCATGGCATCCTGTCACTCTATCTTTTTACAGATACAAAAGCTGTACTGTGGGTGAAATTACCCATGTAACTAAATGCTTAACTTACCTTATACAGTATTGAATCACAGACACAGAAAATGTCAATGATGATGGGATTTTCAAGCAGGGGAAGAAGGTGGTCAGGCATTCCTTGCCAAAAATGTAATAGGAAATGCTGGATCTAAAGGAATAGGAACCAGATTCATAGACATAAATCATGCTTTCTTGGCTTCCCCTGCTTATGCACCCAGAGTGCATGCTCAAACAACCTTACCTCTTCAAAGTTCCCATTAATTGCATTGTCAAGGACACACTGACAGTGTGTTTTGTACATCATGATAAGAGTATCTACCTGTTTTGGAAGAAAGAAATATTAAACAGAGTTTCTTAACTCTTTCCTTTACTGCTATGGTGATCTAAGTTTCTGCTTTCTGTAGCAACTATGTAAACACATAATATAAACTGTATTGCAATGCATATTTACAAATAGGCAGCCTGTATATCCAGAAGTGATGAGGATGTCACTCATCTCTAGTTTAAGCAATAGCTTTTTGTCATTATTATTCAAGCATTATTTAAGTCATTATTTAAGTCAAGCACTGATGCTGTTGTCAGAAATGTAGCATCTGAACCTGTATACACTGTGAAAATGTGGGTAATAGAGTAAGGCAATAGCTAGATTAGTCAGTCAGATGGTAAAGTAAATTCATCTTTCTGAAGCTAAGATTAATCCCAAAGAGCAGTGCAAGTTAATCATTAGGCTACTATAGGCGTCTATGAGTGTTCTGAAACATCATCTAGTTGGACAAATGAGAAAACAGCTGCCAGTCATTTGGTCAAAGTTTAATCACTGCCTCACATGAACTGAACTTTAAAAAGCAGAACTCCCTTTCATCTCATCAGGCTACTTTATCTGAGTGGAGTGTTCCCTTATTAAAAAAAAAAAAAAAAAAAGAAAGAAAGTAGTAATTTTAAAAATTGTAGCAAATTATAAGACAAGAAATACGCAAACTATTTTAAGGAAGGAAAAGTGCTATCAAAACCATTCTGATGGTCCTGAATCACAGAAGATTTGCCACAGCTTGTGAACTTCTCCAGCAAGCCAGTCTCAGATTTCGAAGGAACCTGGTGCCATCCTATTGCAGTAGGTTCAGGATGCAGATTTCTTGAAAATGGACCTTTCTGACTCTCAGAGCTGCTTCTCTAACTACATATCTTTGAGAAGCACTAGCACTGTGTGAGACTCGAGAACACTTTAAAGAATTGTTTTTGAAAGGAGTCGATGGAAGTTTAAAGTTTGGGTAAGTTCTGTCCAGAAACATTAAATGCAGGAATTACCCATCTATTTTAGTGCAGACTGCTGTATTTACGGACTCTCCAGAGATCTGAGTTGCAAGCAATTCCTTAGGAGTTTAATGCAGGCGACAAACTTCATGTATAGGCTGTCTTCAACAGAGTACCTAAATATCTTAGGCTCAATAACCTTTGGTCAAATAAGCTGAAGGATGGAAAAGGCAGTATGAAAAGAAAACAGGAAATAAAAGAACAAGAAATGAGGAAAGAGCAGCAAGGAAAGAGAACGCAGGAGACACACAGAAATTAATCTTTCCCACAGTCTCCTTATAACTCAGTAAGTCTGTCCCCAGACAGTCATGCACAATGCTGCTGCCCCAGAAATGAAGACAGAACGAATTTCAAGTTTTTCTCCACTGTTGGAGCAGTAAAAATCAGTTTTGTTTATACTGCTCTGTTGGATATTCAAGGAACCTCAAACGTTTGCCAAATTTAAATTTAATGAGAATGCTGTCTGCATGAGAGATGTCACTTCACTGATGGAGACTATAGCAGCGGGTGGTGCACACTGCTGAGTATACCAGTTCTTGGGCTTTCTTTAGGAATGGTAAGATTTCCAGCTAAGATTTCCAGCTAAGATGGCTCCTTTTGTTTAGCTTCTCCCTACAGGAATCCTAGGCTTCACTACTTTCTCAGAACAAGCTTAGGAGGAGGGGGTCATAAAACAAAAACTTTTAAAGCAACATGTCTCAAACCAGTCACCATCATCACCTGGACTGGAGGTTAAACTGAAAAGTTCAAAATGTCTGTCAAAGGATTTCTAGCACAGTGCAGGGATGTAGCAGCCTGTAATGTGACCAGAAACAACACAGACATAACACACAGGCAAAGAGTCAAGGACATAAAACATGAGAGAGATACTTCCAACTGAAGAGTTATCCTTAGGATAAGCAATACCAAGTATTGATTCGAGGAATGATTTAAATAATTTTTAAAAAACCCAAACACATTCAAATTTTCAGTCTCTTTTCAAACAATTAATGAAAGAGAGTAAAATTAATCTATTTGTTGTGAGTTATTTGTTCTGTTCTAATCAGAACAAAATTTACCTTAAATGCAAAGGCATTTGTAAAGAATACAACTCTCAGTTATTTGTTTGTTTTGCTCTCCCCGTCTTACATACCATCAGTTTGTAAAATACTGGGTCAGTTAATAGGTAAATAATTCAACCACCTTTCCATTGGAAAGCCGGTTAATCGGTGTTAGTAAAGGTTTGCCCCCTCTATAAATCAGTCACCTCTGTTTGATTATGGACATTTCTGGCTCTTTCATGTCAATACCTCAAAGGCTAAGATATGAAGAAACATTCTATGGCAAATTTTTGATGTCTAAGACAGAAGAGAAGGAGCTCACATTTTACCTTGTCTTTAGAAATGCACCCTTGAAGCAAAAGGTGTTGAGCACTTGGAAACTCTGGGAGGAGTGTTCCAGTTTTGGAACTCAGAGAATATTTACGAGTAAAACCACCCTGAAATGGAAGGGAAAAAACAGGAACATTGAAATAGCTAATGTTGTTACATGTGAAACCAACAATTCATGCTAAACTTGTATATTAGCTCATGTGCCCCATTATGTACCAGAATACTTGCATTCAGATAATCCTTCAAAAATATTGATGCTTATCCAGATCTGGACACCAGCTCAGGAAGGTTATTAAATATGTGTCTAGATCTAAACTCCACCAACACTCTTAAGGTCTCAAATGCTACAATTAAGGTGAAACCCTCATCCTCAAGAGAAGAAATACAATCTGTGTTATGGTTCTGCCCTTACTGGCTGAACTGTGCTTATTCTCATGGGACTGCACTCAAACCTAAAGAAGACCATTTGGCTGAAACCCTTCGTTCTATTTTAGCCTAACCAGTCCTTATGTCTAGTCACTGTGCAGAGCCATGAGCTGGCCTTCTGTGTACTCCTGTGGAAAATCTGTTACTTCTGTGCAGATTCCGTCTGTACTAAGGGATGAAATTTATGACCATGCACAAGGCATTTGAATGGAACTTGAAGTGACCTTTTCCTACCCCTTTGCCTACAGGTAGATTTCACTGAAGTGGGAATGGTAGGTATATAGTGCAACTTACAGTGTAAAAGTGTGCAAATGAGACTGTTTTTCTGTAAATGTTGACCCATTACTTGGAGACCAGTTTCAAGTGAAATTCTCTCAAATACTGAATTCAGAAAACCATAGCCATAACTGACTTATTCAACATAAATATAGCCCTGTTTTTATAAAGGGATATGTCTGACAAAACAGACAGCAAAACACCAAAAGCATACATCATGGAAACTAATTTTGCCTGTGCTATCTACTATTCAAACACATAAAAAGCTCTAAGTAAAAGAAATTGTAGAAATTTAGAAACATTAGTACTTCTTCATGTCAATACTTTTGTAGTGTTCTAATTGCCTATCAGTATAAGGAGGGTATTTTTTTAACAGGAGTAATCTTAATGATTTTATTATGCAATTACCCATGAAATATATTAAAAGCTCTGATTAAAAGGGATTTGTTCATTTAAAAGAAGGCAGTGATGGAGGTGGGAATTTTAACAGAAGATAATCTGCAATGTTTTTTACCTTGCTAATGGACTTATATGACTGTGCCTCAGTTCTAGGCTTAATATTTTAACCTGCTGCCACTTGCCCTTTCAATTTAATGCCATCTGTTTCTAATGGCCATTTAACATTAAGATAATGACAGTAATATTATCTGCCTAATTAACCATGCAGACTCTAATGGTGCACTAACTGGTTTAGATAAAAGAATTTGCTGATATCTCCCCCTACAGAGAGAATACTAGAAAATGTGATAAAACATACCAGAAGTAAACAGTGTCCCTGGCACTCAATAAGTGTTCATTCAAATGCCATTTACTCAGTATATTTAGACAATCAGTGCTTTAACATCTTTTCAATGTCTTTATGTTCCTACTGAGAATTACACCTTATACAATCATTGTAAATCTTTCTGGAATACCTAATTGCATGTACTTTCAAGCAAATGAAAAAGGATGTATCTATCACCTGTTCACACTAATGAAAATATGATGCCAAATTTTCAGTACAAAGATTATTCGAATTCAGTTTTGACTATGAAAGCACCGTTTTTCTCTTAAGACCTTCTGAATAATTTCAGACAATACAAAGCGAGACAATAAAGAACTCACAATGATGTGCCCTTTCTCATTTACTTCCATTGACTTATCTGTGGCGATTTTTTTTTGGGAGGACAAAGGAACTTTGGGGCAGAAACAAGACGGATTTGTGGAATTGTCAATTCCAAGACCGACTGGGAATGCCACATCAGAGACAGAAGAAAATATACATCCATTTATGCCAAAGGAACCAGATATATTCAATCCCAAAACTCTGAACAAATGAATGCCACAGTAGTGCTCATGAGTAATGTTGGGGATATCCCACAGCATAGCACTATCTTTTTTTGATAAGATAGCAAATTATCTGAACAGGGAAAATGCAGCAGATCTAATCTATCTGAACCTCACTAAAATACTTGACACGGTGTCACCATGGGAAATGATCGGTTATGCTGGTGAGAGTGGGGATTAGTAGAAGAACGTAAAAATGTTTAAGAAACTGACTCCAGCTGAAATGCTAACAAGTTGTGTTGACAGGGAAACTACTGGGTTGAAAAGGGATTGAAGTGAAGATTCCCAAAGATCATACTTGGCGCTGATCTCACTGAACATTTCACAGATTAAACCGGTTGACATGAGCTAATGGAATCACTGACAGAGGAAGACCAAGAGGTCATGTAGAAAGACGTGGATGGCTTTGAGATAATGGTAATAAGGGGGATGAAAATCAATAGAGCCAAGCTACACTCTCAGGGACCAATAAAAATGTCTGCTATCAGCTAGGAGTTGCTTATCTGGAAATGAAAAAGGCGAAAGGCTTCCTGTGTATCAGCTGATCGCAGAAGGTATATTTAGTCTAGTAAATTAAATGGTGTCAGGAAACATTCCCAGGCAATACTGGAACCGTATTACACAGAATGGCCTCTGGCATTCTTTTGGCCCATGCCAATTAGCAGTATCCCAAACACCTTCGAGTCATATTTCAACAGGTACTGCACATTAGGGACATTTCTTCGTGGCAATGTGACAGAGATGCCCCTGCGTCCTTTTGCAGGTTCAGGAGTTTAATAATATGGATGCAAGATATTCCACGTCAGTTAAACTCAGTGTCAAATAAAAATACTGTGAGCAACCCTTAACCCTTAAGGGACAATAAGCCAAAATTTTCTACTATAAATATGACCAGAATGGCAGTGACATAGTATACAGTAGTAAAAATTTAGACTACTTGTGGGGAGCTGGAAAACAAAAACCAACAAAACCAGATCCAGTTCTAGGGTTGATCAAAAGGGATATTTCCAGTAGGAATTAGAAACATACCATTTACAAGACTTTATGATTAATTTTACACTAAAGATATTAGAAGAAGTACGGTGGAAGGCTATAAGGCTGATAAGAAGTTACTAAAAGCTGCTGTTTGTCCCATCCAGCAAGCAAAAGCAGCAAAAAGGCTTAGCACAACAAAATGTCATGAAGAGCAAAAAACAGAGAAAGGCAAGCCTGACTAGGAGGCACCAACTTCAGTTTATTTCAAAAAAAATTCTTTTCAGCTCCCAGTCAGACAAATGAGATTCTGAAAAGTAACATGTAAAAAAAAATAAAGCTAAAGCTTGATCCTTTGCTTAAATATGGTGATGGGTAACTGGAGTGCAATGGCAACCCTAGAAAGTGTTTTCGAATCTTATTTTTCTTTGAATATTTAGAGGAGCAAATACTCAGCTTTGTTAAAAAAGGTTATGCAGTCAAATATTTAATGAAAAATAACGTTCCAATTTTCAAAGAAATGAATGCGAAGGAAACCACAGGTCACATAATATTTGGATGGTAACAGAAGTAAAAGGAAACAGACTACAGCACTTACCTCATTCTTTAGCTTGCTTCCAGAGAACCTTTGAAGGTAAACACATTTGATTATTTTTTTCCTAAGCAGAACATTTGGAGAGATTATATATCTATATAAATGTATGATCCATTAGAAAAATGATCACATTTTTCCAAATGCAATCACAGGTTTTAATGGGGTTTTAATGTTTTTTTTTCTTAACTTCTCTTTATTTACATTTTTAGAGATTTTCAGATACCTGGGGATAACAGGAAACCTACTGATGTCTTATAAAACATGAAGATTAAGACCACTGACTAAACAGTAAAGTATAAAATCCAGTTTCAGGTTTTTGGTTGGATCTTTGCCACTTCACAAACAGCAAAAGGGTAGCATAGGTGCAAGTCCATAATGTCTTTATAAGGAAATACACACAGTTTTTGGTAGAGATGAGTAAATTCAGAGTAGAAAAAGTATATATATGTATAACTTACATTTCTTGGAAAAATTAAGAAATCATAGTGGTTTCCCATTCTTTTTCACTACAGTACTATTTTGATGCAATGAAATACATTTCTGAGATAAAAGATTCCTTAACTGGCAAAAATGTGTTGCAGTACAGTGAATGTCCTATTAAGAGTCCAATTGAAAGATTCCCAGTGAAGTCATTTGACTATCAGACAACCCTTCAGTGCAGAAACCAGAAAGAACATTTTAAATTATAACTACTAAAGTAGAGAATGCGTAATAATAGCGATTCTAATGGATCAGTATAATGATAAATGTTGTTTGATTATTGTTATTTCCTGTACCACTAGCTGCCAACTGATAAGATACTGTGGGCAATATGAAGTCTCATAATTATTAGTGGCAATATCATGGTTTCCTGCTGTTGAGATGCTCTCTGGCTGTTTCCTGCTCTCTGAGACGCTCTCAGAAGTCCAGAGGCTGAACAGTTGTGGAATTCCTCCTGCCCAGCCCAGGCCTGGCACAGATGCCTGACAGTTCCCATCACATGATAATCCAGCATATGTTACCTAGCCAGTTCCCTTGCCTGTTGAAAGTTAAGTATAGATGAAGGCATCACTCAGCTGTTTACAACGTGGATCTAATTAACTTCAATGCTAGATGTATTTGTTTTGGACTCTGGATTTCCACATGTTCAGCAAAATGTACACGGAATGTAGAGCAAAAGTGCAAGGCAGCATCTGCTAGCATTGCTCTTCCAGAGCCTCACCTACTAGAAGAGATATAAGGACAGATTCCATGGATCACTATATTCAGCAGCCAGGAACTGGGAGATGCAGTTTTGAATCCCTGCACTGCCTGATTCTTTCCTTATCTGGAAGCTTATCCTTAACCCCAGGCTACTGCACCATACTCTTCACACAGAAAAATCCAGTCACCAGGATGGGCCAGGCTGGGCAAAACGAGCATCTGAGCTGTTTTAATTCAGCTAGGGAGGCAATTGAACTGCTGGACCCTGAAAATTCAAGATCTCATACAGGACAGCACAGCTCCTAACACAAAGAAAAGATTCCTAATTAGTGAATCTAGTGAGTAGTCCTGAAAATCTTAGAGAGTATCTATACCATCTTTATGTGAATGCATGCTGTCAGAAATTCAGCCGTGGGGAATTTTGCAGAACCTCCACTTTCTTTGCACTCACTGCTGCTAGATTGTGCCTGCCTGACATAAAGCTGAAGAGTAAGAATTATTATATTCCCTTAAATGAAAACAACTGTCTTTTAGTCAACAAAATGAACAATTTGTTCAAGGTAATTCTGTATTATGAAAGAAAAATACACTGTGTACCAGCAACACCTCCACAACTCTGGATAAATACCAGACAAAAAATAGAATATTCCAATCTATTATAACACTAAGTATTGCTGTGGAGAGAACCCTCTCTTTTTAAGCATCATTACCCTCAATTTTTACACTTGTCCTATTGTTTGGAAAAGGTCTCTTTGGATATAACCTAAATCTGCCACCAGTCGAATTTTCTATGTGTGATTATAAACTCATTTATTCCTTTCCTTTCCAGAGTCCTACTTATCCAGGTATACTGCCACAGACAATGAAAGCCGTCATTCAAGCCATATGTGAACAGAGACATTTGTTTTACGAACTATTAATCTTTGGCAAACCAACAGGCAGCTATCGTAACGTATTGATCCTGCTAGCTGTCCCTTAAATAAATATAATTAGAGCTTCCTGGGTTAGGTTTAAACTGATATTAGCCAGTCAAAGGACCTGTAAATATTAATCTACACTGACCCCTCCCTCCTGCCCTACAGGTGCCAGCTTCACACCATTCTCCAGACGTTTCATAATGGAAAGCTGTCCTGGGGAAAGAACTCACAGGGTGACACACAAGCAAACAAAATTAGACAAGTGTTCTGGAAATGGGATTTTGCTCCCTCATACAAACTAGAACAAATGGTCTGCTGTTAAAAGTTGATGCAGCTTTACACTGGCTATGGTGGGGTCAAACTGGAAGACACTAGCAAAATATATAGATCAACCTCTGAAAACACTGAGATAAGCAACAATACTAGTCCTTGTAGAAGCAAAAATTAGAGTCCTACAAATACCTTCCCAAAGGAAGGTTATAGTTAGACCTTCACTGCTAAAGTCTCAGAAGTTATGTTATTTTACCTGGTTAAGCCCTTTCCAGAATACACAGAGTGGTAATATGCACTGCTTTCTTTAATGCCAATTCCATAATAGTGATACCTGTGGAAAAAAAAAAAAAGAGGAGTGTTTATGAGTGACATGTGAAGCAAACAAAGCTGTCAAATTGATTTTAAATGCTTTCTGAAAACTTTTCTATACAGTGTCTAACTACTCCTTTCACTGACATGGAACAAAATCTGGTGTCATAAAAAAGAGTATTGTCATTATTTGATCCAAAATTCAGGGGTTAAATTTAGAATACTTTCTCTCTTACAAGAATGTAGCTGGAACAGAAAATCCAGAAACCTATTACATCTCTTTTCCCTAATATGCATTCTGTTTCATTTTACTTCATTTGTTTGAAAGGGTTTGATCTACCAGGCTCATTTTATCTCGCTTGCCACCATTACATTTAGACAGTCCCTCAGAGCCATCTCAGTTGAAAATAGCTTGCCAGTGTACCTTATAACTTAGTGTTCTGTCTATGACTAATAATGATAACATGTCATTCATTCATTCTTCTGTCAGGTTGTAGGCTGACTAACTCTAAATTATTAAGCCATTTACGCACTTCTCATCCACATTTGCCTCCCCTGTTGGTCTCCTGGAGATTACTGCTCCCAAATAGAGCTTGAAAAAGGAAACACGGATTGGCCTTTGCAGTGCTCACACCCAACACCTTAACCAAAGACACCAAAGATGCTGAAGAGGATGGGCTGGTGCTAAGGAAACTGGCTGTGAAATAGCTACTTACTGCTTTCCAGTAATTTTGCTACAAAATAAGTGACCTCTGAGAGGAGGGCAGGAGAACAAGCTGGGAGCAGCTCTTTCCTTACTGGTCATAGCAAAGTTTGCTTGAGTTCATCTATCAAAGGTGATAGGCCCTATCTTAGAAATTCCACTCAACAGATTAAAAAACTGATTGTGTTAAACCAAATTTGTCTAAGACTGTTATGGGTAGAATACAAAGGTTTATTTGTTTTTTACTAAAATTAGTTTGAAAATACCATGGCAGCTGGTGTAACTGAGCTGCTTCAAAGTAGCACTTTGCAACAAACTGCACTGATTTCACTGAAACTCCCCAAAAGCTTGAAGAAATGAGACACAAAGCCCCAGCAAATAGTTCATAGAACACATTAACAAAAGTGTTAATCTCATCTCATCTCTGCTGATCCTGGTGATGACCATTAAAAAAAATCACAATATTTTGTTTGCTCTTGTATGGAACTGTCACAGGCAAGAACAAAACCCTCACGTGCTTTATATTTACAAAGCTGGTTAAAGGCATTAGATACAAATTAAGCCTAAGAAAATGTTCATTAGGATGATATATTTGCCTAGCCTAGGTAGCTTTGACAATCTCAGCTGAAATGGTTTTTGTTTCTGGACAGTCTGTTGTGTGCCTTCAGGATTTTACAGCCAAGAAACACCACAGAAAGTAGCACCATCACTTTTACTGCTTTCCTGAAACTGATGAGTCTCCGTAACACTGCTAGGTCACTGTGGCACCTGCCAACCCCTGGGAAAGCCAAAATTTTTTCCCCTCTTTCCTTACTGTGACACAAGAGGTATTGAAAATATACATGTATGGAATCTTTGAAATAACAGCATTTACTTAGTCTTTACATTACACTGAACAGGATGAAAAACACAATAGAGCTGTGACTGCTTCTTTAACAATGTTATCTGCACGTGTGTCATTGGCCATGTAAGCAAGCAGTTGCCCACATCTCATTCCAACAACTTAAATCTCCCAGCTTCAATCACATGCCATTTTTTAAATTCTAAAAAAAAATACTTCTACACTTTCACCATAAACTTGGCATTCCCTCTTGCTAAGGTTGGAGTGGACCAGAGGCAAGGAAAAGCATTATTTTTTTATGAAGGTAGGATTCAACATCCAGATTATTCAACATCTATTTCAATATTAATACATTTGGGCTAGGAACAAGAACTGTTGTATGATTTAGATCCTCAGGTATCCAGTGGTAGACAATATACCAGGCAATTCCTGCTGGAATGCCCCAAGATATCAGAATTTATCACTGAGGCATCTTGTTATGTAGAGAATAGGTATTTTTCAGTACATATTCTGTGTGTATTAAAGGCACAGCAGGTATCATTCTGTTTTTCTTCAGTAATGTATAGTTGCATTTTTAGTGCTAAAAAATACAGCTTTCCGTTCATGACACAGAAACAATTAAAAATAATATAATCTTGCTTTTCAAGCTCTGTCTGGCATATTCCATAGAGTAATAGGGTATGAAGATTATTTTTCTCTTACAAACCAAAGTCATTAGTTGAATAGCTTATTTTGGGCTCCCTGTTGAGAGTAGTATACCCATCCCAGACACATTGATAACAATCTTTAACTTGTATCTTCAAATGCCTTCCTTCTGTCTCTTTATGTGCATATTTTTATGTGTATGTACAGTATGTTTGTATTTTACTATTATTTCTATTGTACAATTAATAAAACGTAATCGGTCACTACAAGAAATTTACTCTCAATTTTTGAAACAAACATTTTATAAAACAAGCTGAACTACTTTTCTCTTTTAATTTCAGTGGTTTGTTGTAACATATGTTCCTACACGACTTGTAGCTCTGATTTTAGCATACACTGACACAAGTGATAGCTGATAAGGAAATGACAGGCTTAAGCTGTTCAGGGATTTGCAATAACTTCTTATCACAGGGCCAGCTGCCATATCAGTTTTATTAACCCACTAAATCACTCCTAATAAATAAGATAATAGTTTTCAGACATGATGGATAAAAGCTAAGATTCATCATTGATCAAAGTCTACAAAGAAATTAAATTGTAACTTGAGCTCAAACAGTCTTCTGTGTGTATGGACTGAGCAGTTTGAACGTTTTCCCAAATAGCTGCTTCAGGTGGTTCGTGTGCTGTGAAAGTTACACCTGAGTTCTAGGAGTGACCACATTATGTTCAACATCACCAATGCAAAAAGGTGGATTCAGAACAGAGAACTGTTGCTTATGAAATACTAATCTAAGAGAGCAACTTGCAGTATTTCTGGTGCTGCATCTTCTTTCACTCAGCACGAATACAGAAAATTTCCCTTACTTTCAGCTATGTAGAGTGATTAGCACGGGCATGCGAGATTAATAAATTTTGTTAACAAAATGTGTCCAATGTGTTGGACCTTCTTGGCCAAATGTTTACATGAGTTCTAGTATGGACACTTTTGTACAAATGGGCTGTTGGATGTAAACACAGAGAAAGATTCTGACTTGAATTCTAGGAATCATTAGACTAGGTTTTAAGTTTGTCCTTTGCCCAGAACTAAAGATGACAAATGCTGTTTGGGAACAGAGGAAGAACTAACATTTGTGTATCACACACCTTAGAACAGCAACTGTATTCCATATGTTAGTGCAGCTTTTGCTCAAATCCAATTTGTGCTCATGTGGATGTTAGAAAGAGCTTGAATCACTGTGGGAGAAAAACAATTTCCGTCACCTTGAAGATGATGGAAAAAGGAAATTATTTTCTTTGCTTTCTTCTGATCACAACCAGGCTCTACCAATAGATTGCTGTGCATGCTTGCAGTGTCCAGGAAGGCACTTTTATGCCGGGGTGTTAACTTTCCTGTACAATATAAGAACAATTATTCCATTGGAGAAGAATTATCTTCTTCCTTTTCATGCTTTTGCAGCACCTGACTCAGTAAAGTCCTGGACAGTGATCAGAGCTCCTAGGCAGTAATTCCATATAAAACATCACTGTCAGGAATAGTTAGTACTAATACTGCTCCTACTAGCACTATATCGTAATAACGATAGCAGCAATAAAAACAATACAATGTCACTACACTATCATGCTTTAAAAAATATGATTTAATTGCTACTAAGAGCTCTCTTACTAGTCCCAGTAACCCAGAAACAGCTTATAACATTTAAGGTCCATGCTGACATAAAAAGAGTATAACTAGTAATTTACTGAAACTGATTACAGTCCTTTAACTTTCTTATTAATTTAATGGAAACAGTTCTGTAAATGACATTTGTGTGACTAACTGCTACCCGGTGAAATCAGAAATTCAACTGCTCCTCAGTGAGTCTGTAGTTCTGAGGAGCCCACAACACCAGAGACAGAAAAATAGATTATCAGAGATCATTAAACTGAGAAAGGGTAGATTTAGATTAGATACTAGGAAAGAATTCTTTACTGTGGGGGTGTTGAGGCACTGGCACAGATTGCTCAGAGCAGCTGTGGTTGTCCCATCCCTGGAAATGTTGAAGGCCAGACTGGATGGGGCTCTGAGCAACCTGGCCTAGTTGAAAGTGTCTCTGCCTGTGGCACGGGGGTTGAAACTAGATGATCTTTAAGGTCCCTTCCAACCCCAACCACTCTATCATTCTATTCCTCTATGATTCTGTGATTTATACTGACACTTCTCTATGACTACTTGCTGCTATATTTGGTCTCTGAACTGGAAATATTGTCATTTGTGCCTTTTGTGAGGTCCTTTTTAGCACAGCAAGACCAAAGTAAATGCATCTTAGCAGAAATGAGAATTGCAGAGGAAAAGCTTCTGAGGAAAACTGATGAAAAAAATACAGAGAAACAAGTGCCAGATGTTCAAACAAAAGCTGCTGATGCCTCATTCCTTGGAGGAAATTGTTCAAGAACAGGTAATCCATATGAAAATATGGCACATAATACCAACAAGGTCAGTAGGGATATAGAACCTGCTGAAGAAATGTTGGGCATGAGTTATTTTAATGTCGTTGAGAAAAGGGGAATATAGTGACACATGTTCCAACACAATTAATTTTGTAGCTATAGACATTTTTGAAACATATTCATTTACTTAATAAAGGTTGAGTTACTGTGCTTAAATCATGCAGACACATGATATGTTTTGGAAGTTTGGATCCTCATTGGATCCTGTTTATCAATCTGTTAGATATGTCAGAACAAATATATAATGAGCATGTGGGAGACTTCTCCCTCGTATTATCTCGTTCATTGTAACTAAGTGGTTCACCAAGTATGTTGGGTTATGAACCCGACCAAGAATTCACCAAGGCATTGATGGATCAGTAGGTTGTCAAATATTCCTGCACAAATTGTGAATGCCAGATCTCTTAAAATCTTAAACACAACACCAGCAGCAAAGCTATGTCTACATCATCTTATGCCTGTAATCACATCTTAAGTTCAGCACAGCAGACAATAAAAAAATTCCCTCTTTTCCCTAATAAATAACCCTTCCAACAACTGCTCTCCTCAAAACCCCTCTACTCAGCATCTATAGGTCACCTACAAAAAGAGAAATGAACTTCAGTTCCAGTTTTCCTCTATACATTGCACACTGTGTACTATCTCCTAAAAGAGATTAATTGATCACAAATTTGTAAGACTGTGACAGACACTGTGCAAGAACTAACCTCTCTTGAAACCAACAACAAAAAACAAACAAAAAAAGGAATAATGTTCGATGAAGACTTTATTTCCTTTGGATTTTATTTTTATTAATGGTTATTTAAAATAAATCCTTGAGACATGCTCAAGAAATAGAAAGTCTTTGCAAAAATTTGTAATTTAAATTCTTCCCCACCTTCATTTTTTCTGCAACAAAGCCTAAAATTCACAAATGACATCTCATTCATTCTTCAGCAAAACTAAGGTGGAATCAACTATCTATTTCTTGTATTTCAAAGGCAGGAAGAAAACCAAGTATAACAACATTTAACAACCTCCCAAAACTATGAATGTAAAAATTTATCTTTCAGACATTTCTAGTATCTCTTAGGAAAACGAGTCTTGTAGGTTTTTTTCTTTTCAGTCTCCTTTTGTTTTGAGTTTTGCTTGTAAACTACTGAATGACAGGAGTAATTTTGTCTTTCAAGACTAAGTAGCTCAAAATTAAGAGTTTTCCAAAAAACTAGAATGTTTGAGTTTCTTCTATTACTATCATTATTCCGGTTTTCTCTTATTCATCAGCAAAATGGATGTGAGGGAATATGCATGTTACCACTCTTCATAACAGTTTTACACTAAATTATTCATGGCCAAAAGCATAATGCCAGAACCAGAACTAATAAAAATTCTACCACCAGGTGATATAGAATTGTCTATGATCTATTCCTACAACCTAATATTTCACAGATCAAATATACAAATTAATAGGATACATTATTTATGAAATGACTGCACTATAAATTAATAAATTTTGTTAACAAAATGTGTCCAATGTGTTGGACCTTCTTGGCCAAATGTTTACATGAGTTTTAGTGTACTTTTCAGAGTTTTATAAGATACCCACAACAACGAGCAGAAGTATACCTTATTCTCAGTTTAAAATAATGCTTTTTTTGGTGGTGTATTTAAGTGAATCCATATTGTAATGTAGAGAACACAATGAAAGTTGTTAGGCTTGCAAAAGGGAAATAAAATCTCTATTTATAGAAAGATAAGCAGCTATAAAAAGACGTATGTATTATAAATGCTTTTTATATCTAATATTTTGACATATATTTGCAACATATGCATGGGTCTACAAATGCAATGACAAGATTTAGACGCTTAATCAGTTTAATTTTAGAAATTATGCCTGCAGCAATGTTTCCAAACTTAAACTCTTGAATTTGAGCGTCAGTTTCACCATGTACATGAAAGTTATCACTTGTAGTGTATCATCTGAATAAAGCCCCCTGCCGATTAGTACATATTAAGGAGAAATGGAAATACTCATCATTCCTAAAATTAGTTCTATAAGCAGATACACACGTAATTGTGCCTTACTTTGAATGGCCCCTTGTTCCAAGCCGCCTTGTGGTAAGGAGAGGGAACTTCTGGCGAATGGTCTAAAGAGAAAATAACTGCATTAATTTCTAATGCCGGTAAAATTCCGTAGCAATCTGTTTATAGAAAAATCGTAGTGCAAATATATGGTCTAAGATAGTTCATTAACAAACATTTTTGATACTTATGGCACAACATAAATGGTTAGGCCATGTTTCACACTGCAGGCTTTCTTCCATCCTTGTCCATCTTGCTGTGTATCTCCAGTCTTCCCACCTATTCTCCCTTTATGTTTTCACTTTTACATTTTAAAATCTAGTTTTCTTCACCAGAATTCTATTATTTTAAATTTCCTGAAGTACAACTGTATCTCTTGCTTCAGAGATCTAGACAAAACCAGGGGAAACTCTCATCTAGCTACTCTGTTTTAAAAAACAACTAGAAATAAATAGATTCTTTTTATTTGAAAGTGTGATCTGAAAAATTAATTCAGTAATAGAGGTAGATCTAATAGATACGTCTAAAAGACAGATCACTATCAAAACAATGTTTAAATGGAACCTATTGTCTTTCTCATTTATACTGAAACTGTGTATGAAAATTAGATATCCACTTTTTTAGTATATCCAGTTTAAGAAGAATAAAATAGGAAACAAACATTTTATGAAACAGATTTTAAATCCACTCTTATTATTTAATTAAATTAATGCATTTTGCTATGTATGAACCATTACTAGATCAGTAGTGTTTAAAAAAAGATGATCCTTGAAGTATTTTTGGTTTCCTGTTTCACTAAATACTCAGGATTTAATTTGGAGACTTCACATCTTCCTTTCATTAAATTACTTCAGGATTAATTGTAGGGAAGGGTAGAAAAGAGAATGAATCAACAATTTTTTATTCGGGAGCTCTTTGTGTTATCAATTTCTTTTCCCTTCTAGTATTGCTTGTGTCACATCTCACTTTACACTGCCTTTAGTATAATTATAAGTGTCTTCCATGTCAGATCTGGTTTTGTAGAAAGAACCTATTAATGTCATCAACAAAAAGGAAAAGAAAAAAAAGCACTCAGGGAGAATGCCTTTTTTTTTTTTATAAAAACAACAATAAATCAAAGGGAATTTCAGCTTCAATCTCCTAAAGGTGATGTTAAGAAATTCCTCCATAGGAGACGGTGTAGTTACAGTTAGTCTGATTCCATGCACATTAGCAGTAGAAAACATGTGAATTTCAGAAGAATTTTTACACAGGTGTACTGAATTGTGATTCTATCAAACAATTGATCTAACAAATTATGAAGGCATTTACTTATTACCTTCCCAAAAGTTGCAGCACAGGCAGGTTCCAGCTTCTCTTTTCTGCAGAAGTCTAAATAATGTGCATAAAGGATGCATCTTGGTAAACAAACTCCTTCACATACAATGTAGTTTTCTTCCAGCCTGTGTGAGAAAGAAATTGCCAAAGTAAGAAGCAATATGTCATTTCTCCCGATTGCATTTTCCAGTTTTTGGTACTGCTCTCTTTTTTCTGGTTGTTCTTCTTTTTTTTATTTCACTGAAGAATTCCATCAGAACACACAGATGAGTTTCTCCTGAACATGACAGACACCACAGACTGATTCCACACTTGTGCTTAGGCTAGCTGCAGAATACGGAAAAACTGGAGCCAGATCCCTTTTCTTAATGAGTCTTTTTCAATGTCTGCACTTTTTTGCTTTACTTAAATAACTGAATTATCATCACCTAAGAGCCAGCATTAGTCCAAAAATAAGAGCACTAACTAGACTGTGAAAGACCTGGGTTTAAGTCAGTCCTTTGAAAGGGTTTAAGAGCAGGAACTTGGACTTGCATCTTCTGTCCCACTGTATCCTCAACACCTGAGCTAATGTCTCTTTTCTTCCTCCTTCTGCTTTTTAATTTCCACTCTGGACCTGCAAATGCTTCAAACCACAGTGAAAAAACAAAGAAGAGCGATTTTTGAAGGAGATGAATTTCTGTGTAGCTTCCCAATCGGTTTAGAGAATACAAGTGCTGAGTGATGGTCATTAATGTAAAATTTTTAAAACTGAAGCAAGAACCTGTCTTCACTTGAACAGAACCCTTCGTAACAGCTGAGTATTTTACTGCTGTCCTGTTGGGTTTTTTTCTTTATCATTTTACATTGTTCACTACTCCTGGGATGAAGTGCAATAAATTTGTTTCTCAAATTACACAAATCTGTAAGAAAATACTGTGTAGTAAGCACTACATATTGAATAATTTTGCACTGACTCACCAGACTTAAATCCTTAACTATTTACACTCAGATGTAAACTAGAATAAGAAACTGAATAATTTGGATTAGTCTAATTTTTCAGTTAGAAGAAAAAAAAAATCTCTATTCACAGTCTGCATTTGGTAATTAAATTGCCATTTAGTTCAAAAGCACTCCTTCCTAATTTCAAGTGTACTTTAATAGAAACATTTATCAATTAATGTCTGCAGAATTTGACCTCTTAATTGGTTAACTTTTTTCCCCAGATAAAATAAACCAAAGTTAGGGCGCCAGTGGGTGGGAGAACACAATGTAAAAGAAATGCATTATAAGACTGAAAATCTGTCACAGCCTTAAAGAATAGTAAAAGGAGCAGCCATTCACAGATGCAATTCTTAAATGTTTCATTTCTACACTTTGATGATACATTTCATTGATAGCCACATAGTGTGAGAATCTGACCGAGACTTCTGCTAAGCGACAAACTTCTGATAATTTCAAAACCCAGAAATTTGGGGGTGGGTGTCCTTATTTGTAGATGAGGCTCATAAAAAAAAAAAAAACAAAAACAAAAAAACCAACCCCTCAAAACAAAAACAAAAAAACCCAAAACCCACTAACGAAATACTCCAAAAATGACAAATTCTTTCTAAAAGAACTGTGAGATGTCGCCCTCCTTGCCGGCTCAGCTATTAGAGAAAGGTCCCTTTGAGTGTGACGGACAAGCCGGCTCAGGCCTGGAGCCCCCAGGGCGGGCAGCGGGGGTTCTCCGAAGCCCTACCATTGCAGAGTGAGCTGCGTCTGCTTCTTCTTGTCCTTCATGATCTGCGTGATGCTCTTCTTCGAAGACGGGCTTCGGTCGGCGGCTGTCAGCGCGCCGTCGCGAGCATCCGCATCCTCTTCGTCCGACGAGAGGGCTTCGCTGCCGAAGTGTGTTTCTGAGCGCGGCGGGGGACAAGAAGAGAGACCCAAGGGCATCGTTACGGTCCTGCGACACGCCGCCCCTCC
>VXAD01001115.1:2867499-2900795 GCA_013399195.1 Dicrurus megarhynchus
CCGTGAAGGGGAGGAGAGGCGATGCGGGGGCGGCAGCGGGGGACAGGTGTGCCCTACGGCGCCGTCCAGGGAGGCTGCATGGGTCCCCTGCGGGCAGGGACGGCCCGCCCGCCCGGGGGGCTCCGCCTCGCACGGGAGCCCGGAGGCGGCTGTCGGGCGGCGGCGGGGGCGGTTTTCCGTCCGTGCCCGCGCTTCCCCTCCCGCCGCGGTGCTCGGTCAAGCCAGAAGGGGACGGGGCACGGCTGAAGGCCGAGGAGGTTCAGGCGAGCCGGCCAGGAGCGGATCTGCCGGGGATTTAATGATTAACTCCCGCCGGCGGTGGCTCCAGCTGGCGTCGGGGAGCAGCTCCTGGCCCGCCGCGGCCAAGGCAAGGGGCGGCAGCGGGGTCCCCGCGTCCCTTCAAGGCAGAAGGCGGCCGCGGAGGCTCTCCGCGTTCTCCCCCTCCGGGGGAGGCCGAGGGGTGACTGACGGGCGCTCTGCGCTTCGCAGCTGCCTCCTGACAGCCGCAGACGTAGGACCCTTTTGGGCACTGGCTGTCACTGTCCGTATTCCCTTCATTCCTAGTGTAATTTTGTGGATGATGGAACAAAACATCTTCGTTTTGTACATTCATCTGGCGGACGTGTCTTTGCTTTGCTCCTTTTCAGCATGCTGACTGAAAGATGGCAGGAGAGAATCACAGAATGATGGTCCCTGCTTTTTCCAGAGAACGAAATTGTCACTAGGATGGAAATTTAGTCTGATCACTGCAACATGTAATTTTAATAAATTCTCATTAAAGCAAAATGTTAGGTGTTGTGCTCTTCCAGATGACGACTGGGGAATTGTAGTATGACTTGTGGTAGCAAGCAGCCCTGAAATGTTTTATTGAATTGTGAAGCATTTTTCGAGCCATCAAATAATGCTGGGCTGTCACAAACATAAAGTTTGTGAACAACTAGCTGTTTTCCTTCTACTCTCTTCCACTCCTCTGCTGCAGCTCAAGTCATTGATCCCACTAGCGCTACAAGACAGCAGAATATGACCACTTCCACTCCTGCACAGATGCATTGTCAGACCAGCTATCATCTATCAAATCCATATTTAACAAAACCCCAGGTGTGCCTATATCTGCCAAAAGGCCCAAAACCTCATCATAAGTATAAATTATGGACTTCAGACCTGAGGCAGACAGACCTGCGAGAGGGTCCCAGAGTCAAAAACGGCATTTAACCTGAACTTTCTGCTGTTTTGCTTACACCTTTTCCCTGCACTGTATAAAATTTATTTCTTTCCTTACCAGTTACTCCATTCAAACATTTCTTCACTGTTTCCATGTTCCCTTCTTAGTTCATTAAGTGATGCTATACATGGCTTTGACCACACAAGCCTGTGTCAGTTCTTAGTGAAACTCACTAGAACAGTTCAGCTTCTGGGTCCAATGGCTTTGCTTTGAGGTTGTGGTAGAATTGCATTTGATGCTCTGACTTTTGGCTGGCCTGAGCACTTCACAGTTTGGTCCACCATGACCAGTATTTCCATGGTATAATAAAACCTCTCAGCTGCTAATTGTTGTGTTGAATCTTTTGTGAGCAAAATCCAGTGTGACATTGGACATGGATCTTTTTGGTATTATGGAGCTAAATGTAGCTATTTGTTCTTAAAGGGCAGGCTTCTCTTTTGCTATGATGCCAGAATATCCTGAGTGACACTAATGAATTCTATCCATCATCAGCACAGGGATTAATGGAGTAACAGGTCCAGCCCAGGGACCAGTTAGTTTCCACCCTGGTGCAACAACCATTTGTAATTCTGCTGAAGCAAAGGAGAGACACCAAAAGCTATGGTAGGTGGACAATCCTTCCCCCCATTTAAGCTCCCTCTTGCTGGAGTCAGCAGTCCGCCCGAATGTATGATTTCAGTCTTTGGGAGACAGAGAGGATGGGGGAGGTACAGAATTGGCCTAGCTGGAACCACAAGTTCAATGGACATTACAGCACCTCTAGTGCCTAGAAATTTTTATTATCATTCTGTGGTGTGTCCATTGAGAATTGTGGTCCTAACCATATTGCTCATTACTGAACAAAATCTAGTTATGAAGTAGAACTGTTAAAACATATATCCACATATATTTGGTTTTTTTGAATTTTCCTATTCAAAAATTGTGCACACACACAGACCTATACATATATATATATGCATATACACATAGATAAATGCTGAGATGGGTGCATGCATCATCCCTGAAAACATTCAAAGTAAGGCTGGATGGGATGGGACTCTGAGCAACCTGGTGTAGTTGAAGACATCCCTGCACATTGCAGGAGGATTGAAATACATGAGCTTCGAAGGTCCCATCCAACTCAAACTAATCTATGGTTCTATAATTTGGACTTGAAGGATGCAACACCTCTTGCCTAGCTTTGTCTCAGAGTTAGTTTTCTTAGTCTAATCTGTTCACCTCCATCTCCCTTTAGAGTCAGTGGAGAAGAAAAGGTGTCTCCCAGGAGTAATTCATACCAGGCAGATTACTCAGTGAAACAGATCATCTTCTCATAAATGTTTCCCTTCCTGGTTTGTACTGGGAGCCTAGGAAGCCTTGCTTGGTTTTAGATGAATTTTGTAATTATGTAATCCCAAAAATTCAACAGAGTCTGTTATATAGCCTGGAGTAAATGACCAGACACATGTGCTCTAGAGGACAACAGAATTATTTGTTTCTGTAACTTACATGTGAAATACCTTTTATATAAACACTCAGGTATTGCACCATTTCATCTTGCTGCAGTGCTCCTTTTTCTCGTTGCCAACACAGCACATTAAAACAAAACATTTTTCAACTTTATTCATATCAGTGTGACTTGCCATTAACAACTATCTACCTGAGGGGTTCTCTGTTTTGAACTGCAAAATGTTTGGAAGATAAATGCCTCAATAGAAATACAATTTGTTATTGATCTGTTCCTGTGTAATCCTGCATGATGTTTACTTAAGCGCTGGAAACTGTTTCACCTCATATCCTCCCCAGACAAATGAACTATATAGAAGCCCTGATACAGTGTTGATGCCAGGACTATTCGGTAGACTCTAACACCTATTTCTTCCCAAATATGCTGATAGTACAATAACAGTACAGTATGGTACATACCAGTATTCTACAATGATATAATAAATTTGTCATTAATGTCAGTGTTTGTCATTCTCTCTTCTTTGACACAGCATGAATCTATTTAGCTCTTCCTGAAACTCCATTTCTGTTTTTCTGTGACCCATTGCAAGAAACAGTTCTAACCACCAATTCAAACAAGATAGCTCTCCCATTTGATTTGGTCCTTTCCACATCTCGGTGTTTACTTTTTGAGAGTATTTTGGTCTTGAAAAAAAAAATAAAAAAATCAGTGCTCTAAGCTAAGACTGCCTACATTTTACTGCATTAGATGCTGTCAGTAGCAACATCTTTTGAAAGTATTTATCGAGAAATAGATTTTTTTATCACAAAAATTTCTTTAGATAAGCATCTCTCAATTAAAGAGCCAAAACACTGAAACATCCTCCAGAACCTTAGCTTTATTGTTTTCAATAATTATGGAATCATTCCTTTTGATAAATTAACTGTAATGATGGATTGAGAACATCACTCAGTGATAAGGAAAAAATCTTTGTCCTTGCAGTTTTTTTCTGAGCTCTTCTCAAGGTTCTTATATTTCAGCAATTTTTGCTAACTAATTTCTCTAAAGAATTTGTTTATATCTGGTGTCTTGAGTCACTAGTTCTGTGAATGCAACCAAGTGAGAAAGCAAAGGGAAAAAAAGAGTAGGGCCCTCAAATTTTAGCACTTTTCCATTGGATTTCTCTTCTACCACAGAGGAGGATACTTGTATCACCCACTGCTGCCACTTCATGCAGTGGCTTCTCTAGTGCTTGTAGAAGAAGGAGGTGAAGAAAGATGTAAAAGTGAAGGGAGCGCACCAGGCAAGGAAAGTGGCATCCTTAAATGTGGGGTTGGGGACTTCTGCTCTCCATGGGGAAGGGAAAGAGCATCTTTCATTGCCCAGCTAGTCCAGCTCAGCAGCTATAGCAGGGGAGTGCAACCTGCACTGGTGCCTTTCAACCTCAGCAAGCTCTGTGAAACCCACTGCCAGTCATGATGCTGTAAAATCACACAAATATGGTTGAACCTTATCTCTGCAGCCAACAGTGTGAAAAGTTAATACTCAAAACTATGGAACTGCAGTCAACACAAACTACCCAGGAGGACACCCATTCAACTGAATGGGGTACACATGTGCACATATCTACACAAAAATACCACAAGAAAATAAATTGATTACCCAAAAGATGCTATTGCCCCCGTGCCTGACTATTCCTACCTTCTTTTTGTAAGTTCTCATTCTTCCTTATTAGCAATTTCATAGCTTTTATTATATCACCCTAAACTTTCTGGGTTTTCATAATGATGAAAAGCTTTTCCCAACTTGAAATGGAAAAGATCCACAAACCTTGCTCTGCCAATAACTTTACAAGCAGCGCCAGATCTGTGAAAGCAGTGGCTTGTCTGACAAGTTAATTCAGCATAGAAGCTTGGTTTCCTTTGTAAGGAACAATTGCTGGCATCCAGTAGATGGTGATGTTTAATAATGTATTTCCTGCTCTGTCTCCAGCTGATAAAGCCAGACCTGTCTCTCTGTCTCTTTACATTTGGGCATTTTACTCACTGCTTGTTCCTATGATCTTTAAATGAAAACCCATTCTGTTTTGTATAGAAGTGGGCCCTTCTGTTTTTCTTCCCAAAGAACAAACTTCAAAATAAATAAACTATATATTACACTAACCCCTTCACAGTTCACATGTCTCTATCCTCTACAAACCCAGGGACACTACAGTCTGTGGGTAGTCAAGGTAAACTGTATAGTTCTGATCTTATGTAGCTACATGTAAGTAAAAATTTCAATGCTTACCTCTCTCTTGAGTTGATGTTAAACAGTTATCTCAGGTTACTTATCTTGATTTTGAAATGCCATTTTTCAGTATGTATTCTTTTTTCCTGTGCCAAATTGGGAGAAAATGTTTGTATTCATATAAGTACATGCTCCTACAAGCTTACAGACTGAACAGCCACTTCACCACTCATGTATTTGCACTGTGCTTTGGTGGGCAGCATTCAGTAAGGAGCAGTAAGGAGGCCAGCCAAGTTTTTACACTGGGCAGATATACAAACATCTTGTGTTCCTCTATGAATGATCCAAGAATAGAGCTGAGCTTAGAGAATATGTTCACCCTTAAAGAAGTGATTTTGAGAGTTTCTGAAGATACTCCAAGCAGCTCTATTAGCAGCACTTCTGCTTGTATAACTAGCCTATCTGCAAACAACTTCTAAATAGGTGTTAACAGAAGCAAACCACTAAAGTCAAGGGACTATTCTCTCTATGCAAAGCTGAGTCCTGAAGGTTCTACCACCAGCTGGGTACAGCTCACAAAACTGCTGCATTCACAGATAGCTCATCACTACTCAAAACAAGTTTTTTTCCCCTTCTGTGTCTCTCTGTCCGCCCTATTCATGGCCACACACTGTCTCTGCTAACATTCAGCACTTGTAGACACTTCTGTGTCCATTTAATTCACTGAAATAACAGAAAACAAGGCCAAGAGAAAACAGTGAAGAGTTTTCTGATGTTCTGATATTTCAAATAGTTAAATCAGCCCAGAAGTGTGATCAGAGACAGAATATAGGTGGGATGGCACCACTGGGTCTGAGGGGAAAGGGAAGGAGGATGGGCAGGATAGAGGAGGGACAGGATATATAAGAANAATATTACCAGTGTTCTTCCAGCTAGGCACGAACAGAAGCATGCTGCACTAAGAATCTACGAAGTGCTCTGTATCTGAGTGTGGTGGTCTGTTGCTCTGAGTAAATCTGGTTTTCACTCCAGGAGATCAATTAGCCACCCTACACAAAGCCGCAGGGACAAACAGTACCTTCACTCGGAAGTTGCTCAGGCCCTCAATTAATCTGGAAACAAGACCACTGNTGTTCCTCTATGAATGATCCAAGAATAGAGCTGAGCTTAGAGAATATGTTCACCCTTAAAGAAGTGATTTTGAGAGTTTCTGAAGATACTCCAAGCAGCTCTATTAGCAGCACTTCTGCTTGTATAACTAGCCTATCTGCAAACAACTTCTAAATAGGTGTTAACAGAAGCAAACCACTAAAGTCAAGGGACTATTCTCTCTATGCAAAGCTGAGTCCTGAAGGTTCTACCACCAGCTGGGTACAGCTCACAAAACTGCTGCATTCACAGATAGCTCATCACTACTCAAAACAAGATTTTCCCCTTCTGTGTCTCTCTGTCCACCCTATTCATGGCCACACACTGTCTCTGCTAACATTCAGCACTTGTAGACACTTCTGTGTCCATTTAATTCACTGAAATAACAGAAAACAAGGCCAAGAGAAAACAGTGAAGAGTTTTCTGATGTTCTGATATTTCAAATAGTTAAATCAGCCCAGAAGTGTGATCAGAGACAGAATATAGGTGGGATGGCACCACTGGGTCTGAGGGGAAAGGGAAGGAGGATGGGCAGGATAGAGGAGGGACAGGATATATAAGAATGGAGGGGAGCAAGATTTCCTCACTTTTGCAGCAATAAAATCTGCTGAACTGCCTGTGGAACCACAGACCTATTCATGGGTGATGTGAAAAAGGTGCTTTTTAGATTAATGCATCTACCTTTGAGCAAATAATCTCACACAACAGTTTTACAATTTTTGCACAACTTTACAATTCTGTCATGTAGAACAAACCTCTTCCTTCTTCCTTGCCTTGCCTTGCCTTGCCTCGCCTCGCCTCCCTTCCCCTCGCCTCCCNCCACTGCTTGCCCCTTTGCATATTCCCATTAGAAGCATATACTCTGTATTGAGATGCAGGAGTGAGGCTTTGAATGATGAGGGGGTGAGGCTGTTTCCTGGATGGAGAGACATTCATGCACTGCTAGTCTGACTTACTTCAGGCAAGTATTTTCTAAGGTCAGGAACCAAGTGTTTGCCATTGCTGTCCCCTGTTTGTCACTGATGAAATGGTGGTTCCCTCTAATGAAGATGTTAAAGCCAGTTATTTTAAAATTATGGGACAGAAAAAAAATTTTTTTTTTCCTTCATTATATATCTGGACAATATTTTTAAAAGCATGTAATATATACATTATACTTAATGACAGTGTGAGAGCAATTCGATGCCTGATCCAGAGGCAATAGCATCCTTCCCACTGACTTCAATGGGCTCTTGATTAGGTCCTTATTTGCTAAGCAAACACTAGATAAAAGTTCACTTTGTCACATGTACACAGTCACAGAAGTATTGTGCTCTAAGAAAAATCATGACTTCTTGCTGGTAACAGATTCTGGAATCTTCTCTGGAGGAAAATTAATTCAAATATCCGCATAAGAGCAGTTGCACTGCTTACTGTCAAAGATCTAACTTCAACCACAAAGTGGTTATGCTGTTTTCAGCACTTCTGAGCATAAATCCTGGCCAAGGACAAGATCTTTGGGATAGCTGGCATAGTAGACAGAAATGCAGGCATGCCCTGGGAAGGGCAGAGTATGAAACCTTGCATGGTACAGAGGATCTCGGTTGATAAGGGTTCCTTGGTAAAGAGATACTGGGTGTGCTGAGTAACATTCAGGTTCCTGGTGGTCAGGGCACTTCCCAAACCACTGACATTAAAAAAGCCACCTTGCCTATTTCCTACTCTGTTTAACACACCAAGCCAAAGGAGGCTGAGTATCTCCTCAGCTCCAGCTAGCCTGAGCTAGTCCTTTCCTTCATCCAGAACACCTTCAACGCCACCTGTTCCACCTGCTACATGTTTTGAAAACACCAGAAAGGTCTTTGCTGTGTCTCTTATCAACAGATGGATTCTGTGATTAAGAACACAGAACATTTGTGCAGGATTTAGCAGTACATCCCACTGCAATCTGAACTAACTCGAGTTAAGGGCATCCTGAAGTGATGCCTGGGTTACTATGATGGTGCTCCAAGAGACAGGCTTTATTCCATGCTTTTAGCATGTTGGAGTTGCCCTTCACCAGTTCTGATGCCCTTATTTGGACTATTTTCATAGAATTATAGAATCATTAAGGTTAAAAAAGACCTCCAAGATTATCAAGTCCAACCTTTGACTGAATACCACCATGGCCACTAAACCACATCACATTATGTCAACAGTCAGGGGAATTCCACAGAGAAACTTTGTAGGTGTCATAATACATTCTGTTTTGCAGTGAGGAACAATAACACATGGCAACAGAGACCAGCCCTTGGTCTTTATCTAGCTGCATTTTTAATTTTTCATATATTTGCATATAAGCTTGCAGAAAATATGCGTGGATTTATCTGCTCGTTTATCTAAATTCCAACCAAATACTACTGCTACACTTCATTAAAAACAAGGCACTTGGAAATGCACTGTTTACAAATCGTAAATAACATAAATAAACCAGACTGAATAAGGGTTAGACCTTTAGAGAAAGAGAAAGCTCTCATGGGAATTAAATTCCTGATGAGAAACTCTGGAGACTATGGGTTTTTTTCAAAATATTTTTGTTGGATCTATGGGATTAAACAATTCTGACCCTAAAATTCACTTTCCATTTCTTTACTTTCATGTTTACATTTACATTTATTTCCTAGTAATGCAACGCATATGCTACATTGCCATGTATTAAAACTTCTATCTTCAAAGACCTTGGTACTTAATAGATCACACTGTGCTTTGAATTGGAAGGCATATTGGGGCATTTCTAAACATGACAGTCTCACACTTAGTCTGGAGATCTGTCATGTTTCAGTCCTAGGGGATACAGATGAGTGTAGCCTAAACATCTCGGCAGAATTAGGCTGTAAATTACTCTGGTGTAAAGCAGAAAACAATTTAGTTTTCTGTTTCCTAATTTCTCATTAATGAGCTAGAACTGGATGTGGCACCTGTGCAGAGACCTTTTTTACTGCCTCACTTCTTGTAATCATGATATTATGATTCACCTTTCATTAACCTGCAGATCTATTCACAGACTCTAATGGGACCTACGCTATGTACCATCATCATCATCATTATTATTATCATCATCAGGTTTTTATTGTGCCTGCTTGATGATTTGTGAATGCTTTCGTGTGGAAATAATGACATTACCTTTTTTAACCAAGATACTGTCTCAGGAACAATGAGAAAACATTTGCAGTCTTTCAGTATATAAAGGGAGCTTACAAGAAAGATGAAGAAAGACTTTTAAGCAAGTCTTGTAGTGACAGCACAAGAGGCAATGACTTAAAAGTGAGAGAGAGTAGATTTACATTGTACATAAGGAAGACATTGTTTATGATGAGGGCAGTGAGACACTGGAACAGGTTGCCCAGAAAAGCTGTGGATGCCCCATCCCTGAAAGTGTTCAAGGCCAGATTGAACAGGGCTTTGAGCAACCTGGTCTAGTGCAAAGTGTCCCTGCCCATGGCAGGAGGTTTGGAACTAGATGATCTTTAATAGTCCTTTTCAACTCAAACCATTCTATATGTCTAAGAACCTGCTGCCCTTATTCAACTGCTTAGACAAATAAATGTCAAAGAACTCTGAATCCACGTAAGTACATTTATTCTACAGATTTAGAAGAAGCAGTATCTGCATTTCAATGTATTAGAGGTAGAGGAAGGACTTTAATAATTTGGATATTAGATGCCAGAAAAATATGATTTTTTGTACCACTAGGAGTAACATTGAAACAGAGCTTCCCCAGTGGGTGATGGAAATTTACATGAAGGAATTGATATGTGAAAAGAAGAAAACCATTCTAATTTAAAATTAAACCAACCAAACAAAAAAACACAAACCAAAGCAACAGATGAAAAAACACTGTATGCATTGGCCTCAAACTCCTTAAGTTCTTTTTTCTTGCTGCCCCTCTGGATTACTTATAAATCATATAAAACCTTTTTTCTGTTGAAAGAAGGGGAATCCTTAGAACAACGTGTAGTACAAGGTTTTATACTTATTCCTTCAGACTTTAGAGTGGCCCCATGTGACAGAAAAGACTGGTACATATCCTTATCTTTTAAACATGGAAATATTTAAGCATACCTCTAGGAAAATACTAACATTTTTTCCTCTTTTCAAATAAAATTTCCTTCCTTTTCTATGAAATCATTAAATTTCTGTCTGGCAGTGTGGCAATAACCATTTCATCTATGTAGGTCATGATGGAAGTACCTGAAAATTGCAGAAAATTGAATGTCTGAAAATCTACTGGAGAAAATATCTAAAAATCTCTGGCAACAAGTAAAAGAAAAAGCTGAAAAAATCACATAGTTAATGTATTTTTTTGCTCTGTTCTTGGTTGATTCTGGTAACTTTTTGCTGTCTTTTGGATAGCTGCTGACATTTCTTCTTCCAATTAGTGGAGGTCATGCTAGTTGTTCTAGCACCCTCAGCTTTAAAGACTGGGTGATTGCAAAGAGATTTAATACCAAACTTAAGATCAATTGTGGGTTTATGTGCTGGTAGTTGTTTCGTACTGTATTTCTAAAAATTGTGTGTAAGCCGAATGCTTGTGAGAGTAACTGCAGATTAATGGGTTTATCCATCCTTGAGGTATGTCTTCAAAGACAATTTGTCAGGGAACAGAAATTACTTACAACAAAATTTTCTTTCCTATTTTCCTTTTAGTCAAAGTCAGTAATGCAGTGTTTTTGTATTTGTGAGCTGTCCTTAACCAACAGTGCACAAATGTGGGAAGTGTTTAGAATGTTATGTTACTCTACAAAATTAGAACAGTGAACTTTTTAATAGTAAGAATTCCCAATGGTTTTAATGTGTGAAACTTGTCTTTCTTTCTTTCCTCAGTCTTTGAATCTGAAGGTTGAAGTCAGCCTCCAGAGTGACTCGTGGGTTTGCTGTTTTGGGTTCTTGTCCTTATCTGAAAGGAATTTTTATGAGTGTCACCTGTTCTGCCTGTACTCTCTTTGCCAGGTGTATGTTTACTTTTATCACACAATCAGTTAAATCTTGTAAGGTGAACTGAAATCTTTTAAGATCTGAAGAGAAAACAAAAGTAAATTGAAAAGTCCAGAATTGGGGTGACAATGACAACCTTGAATCAATAAGCATCAAACCTGGACTGAGCTACCTAAGGCGTAAAACTTATCTACCTCCAGGAATCTTGTTCCTTGCCTGCAGAGCTCCTCACAGCTGGGTAAGGAGCTCCTAACAGCTTATCTCCTGTACAAACATAAGGAGATTTAGGTTCTCAGAAACAGAGTTCCCCAAGACCCACTGGCTGAGCTCAGGACTGCCTACAGTAGTTTGCCCTAAGAGGAGCCTCAAATCCCACTTGCGTCTTCTACAGTTTGGCATCTATGGACACCTATACCTCCCAGACACTACTGAGTGTGGCATTATCACAGAACTACATGATAGGTGATGTTGGAAGGGACATCTGGAAATCCTCCAGTCCAATCCCAAAGTATCTTTCTCTGTGTCGGGTAACTGAGTATTCAGGGAGAAGCTTTGTACTTGCTCAGATACGTGGTTTCAAGACAGTGACAAGATGAAGATTTATGAAATCAGGGAATTGAAGACCTGCTCTTTTCCTGCTGTGCCATTCCAGGTCCTGTCAGCCAACACATTTGGGAGACATGGACTTGATTTTCTTCTCTATCTGAAGAGTCTTAAATCCATGTTTTCCAAAAGTATTCTCATTAAAGTATGCTGAGGGAGGAAAGCAAATTAATTCTTTGTTCTTTTTAGGCTGATATTTGCATAGAGTTGAACATTTGGGTGAGTATTTTCATTATATGTTTAATTTCCCTTAATTTTCATTCCGTTAAAATTCGGGTCCGCCTGACTTTCAGTCCCTGCTTCCAAAATCTATTTTCATTTCTTTTATTCAAATTACTGTTTAATACTACCAGTTCTTTTTTACCTCCAAAATTACTGAAGAGAAATTATTTTTAAAGGAATTTATGTGGGACAAGCAGTGCAAGAGTTAAAAAATCACTAAGTGCTATTTGCAAAAGTGATTTAATGAGAATAAGCACAAGGTCACCAAGATGGCTATCTCGATTTATGTGGTTATCTGTCCCTTTAACAGCCTGTATTCAAAACCAACACTCTCAGATCCTCCACAATCAATACCCTTGGAGATGTCTAAAAACTGTAACCACTAACATTTTTAAGTTCCTATAAACCTAATTTTATTTTGAACTGTGTTCTTTACTAATAATGCTGAGGCGCTTGGCACCAACTTCATACCTGCTTGCCATTGGTATTTTTGTGTGAGGTGATCTCCAGCCCGACTTTCTTGCTGATAGGCATTTCCAAAACATGCCAAATATACTAGGCAATACAAGCCCAGGAATTTCTGAATATGCTGAGTCTCTTAGGACGGTTCTTACTGCTCAGGCAAGAAGGGCTTTCTCAAACAAATTGTCAATGACATTCCAGTAAGTAGGGGACACTGGGAGAAGAAAGATTTGAGCCCCCTCCTTTATGTAGCAAAGACCTCACTCTGGTATTGTGAGCAGTCGCTAGTAGAAGGACCCCTGGCCTTCAGCCTCTCAGGAGAAAGCCGAAATACCTAAGCTAGAGGTTTTCTTTCCCTCTGAGTGACCCTTTCACTACAAGCTGGGACCAAATATTTGCATTGTCAACAGATGAATGACATTTTTGCTCTCTTGTTTTTCAATTAAGAGAGGAGGAGATGGAACAAAGGAGAGAAATAAAACCTGGTGAAAAATTCTGAAAATGTCATCTCAATAAGCTGGGTCATTCCTACCACGCTGGCTTTTATGAAGTTGTCCTGCATCCAGCGTATGCAGCTGACTGTCTTGGCTGGGTGGGATAGGATCAGCACTGCTGGATTATTTAAAAAAACCAACCAGGTAATTTACAAGTAAATTCAATTTTGGAGTCAAAGTCAACATCAGAAAATTCAAATCCCCTTGATTTTTCACATCAAAATTGAATTGACTTGAAATTTCATCTAAATATATTAAAATATCAGAGAAAAACTAAGTGAAACAAACATATCTGATCTGAACTTAAAAAATATATAGTCATTAGTTCAAATGTAGGCCCTTTCACAACTATGTTTTAATTTCTTATATCCTTTTTCTAGTATAAACAGCAGAGGTGCACTGAATATGCACAACATGGAATATTGAGTAAAACCCTTTTTGTAAAAGAATTTACTGTGAGACTGCCCAGGATGTTCCTGACAGTCCAGGGAGGAGGTTGAAGGCACTGCCATGCCCCAGCATCTCAGTTTTCCACCAGAAGTGTTCCAACAAGGTTATTTGCATCAGGGGAAACTCAACTTTCAAGGAGCATCAGGAGGCACATTACAACATTGTGACCTGATAAAGAAAAACAGGATTTGTCCTTCTCATCATGCAGCTCAGCTGACACCCTCTAGAGGACAAACCCAATGAACTTGAAAATTGAGTTAGTTTGTTTCTCAGGAATTAATGTGAACTGTTGGCTTCTATCCAAATTCCATTTCACTGTTGATACATTTTTAATTTTTATCTTTGTTTATTTTTTATAACAGACCACAAATCAAACAAATGAGTATTTGTCTTCCCATTCTTTAATTTTCATATTTAATATTAAGCTATATAGGTCCCAATAAATAGAAGAATTTTTAAGAAGTACTTGAAATTAAGTAATGAAATACCTGCTTCTTTTGTTTTTTTCCCATTGTTTAAACTTCCTTAAAAAATTTAGTAAATCAGAATCATTGGGTTTAACGCTATGGTTCTATTGAGCAAGAAAGCTGGCAATCCTAACCAATATTTAATCTTCTTAATGCAAATGATGGGATTTTATTTGAATGTTGCTGGCTTCTTCAAAAAGGACAATTGCGACTGTGTCAGAGTAAGTCCTTTGAATAACGGTGAGAATATCCAAATTTTTCCTTTCTTCCCTTAGCTATTGTGCATGCCTGGCAGAGGATTTTGCTATCTGTTCTATGTTGGTTTGGAAACAGCACAATTAAACCAGTTTAAAATAGAAAGTAATGAAAAATGTCTTTCTCCTTTAACAGTATCTGACTGAATGGGCTTCAGAGAAAAGCTATTCCTGTTGTAATCTAAGCCATTATCTTCTCCATGACAAAGAACAGCTAGCACAAAGAAGTTCAGCCAAAATGTTGGTCTTTGTTTCATGTACAGTGTAGTCTCTCTTTGCTGGACCAAGCAACTGAGAGTTGCAAAACTTCCTTGTGCACAAAAGCCATAACCTGTCCAGGTCTAGAGGCTGCAAAGACAGGAGGAGCAGGTGGTCCATTTACAGGTGACCACTGCTGTGAGGGTACACTCTGTTGGTCTCACACTCAAGTCCCCCAGCTTCTCTTGTATGTTTTGAATTGTGGGTCCTTTCAACATTTTGCCAAAAATTTATTAGGCATAAATTTACAGGAAGCCACCTGAAGAATTAGTGCTGAGGTCTTGACAGGACCATCCTCCAAACCCCACCAATTCTGGTGCTTCTCAAAGTCCAAGTGGAAGAAGTAACCATTTTGGCACGGCAGCAGGTAACTTTGGGGCACACAGCGTTACTGACAGGACCTCTTTGTCTCCCACAAGATCCTCCAGAGTCTCTTACAGTTCACCTGTGGCTCTCACAGTAGCTTTGGGATTGCTAGGTCCTGTTTACCATCTTTGCACAGTCCATTAGAGGCAGCTTTCACGAGATGATGGTACTTCAAGAAATTCCCCTGACTCTTATGCTTGAATCTACCTGCCAGGAAATACTCCTGTGCTGACAACTGTGAAAGTCTAGTTTTATGTCCGTGATATGTCACTAAATTTGAAATAAGGAACACTTTGTACTATACAGTTATGTCTATTGAATTTAAGTGCCAAAGAAAAAGGATATTTGCAAACAGTTGAAGTAAATTCTGCAATACTAGATTAGGCTGAGGTGTCTCAGTAAGACTGCTACGTACTTCTCATCACTAGTAGTAATTATGAGATATAAGTCTTGAAAACAAACAAAAACAATAACCCCTCTTTCTTTTGAAAATACACTGTGACATAAAATCTGTGTAGTTGACTTGAAAGCACACCTCTTTTTGTGGTGTTTTTATAAATAACATGAAATTATGCACCAATTATGTGTGATGTTTATTTTGTCAACTTCCACTTTCCAAAGTGACCAAGTAAGGATTTTTTATTTGTAGGTAAAATCCTCTTCTATAGAAACCAATAGGTTTTTAGAGACTGGCCAGAGTAAAGTTCCTTTTCTGCTTCTAATCATAAATCATAACTAATTTGAAGTTTAAAATGATCAGTACTGTATTTCTATTGAGTCCTTATTACAATACTTTGTGTTAAACCCTTAAAAGTTACATTTTATACTAAAATTTCTTGTGACTTGCTTAAGGAAATGTCTAGCTCCAGTCTTATGCTTTAGTTACATCTAAGTATACACAAGTTTTATGTACAGAATTATATGCAAGGTAAAGGAAACACTAGAGTATGTGGAACCAGGTTTCAGGGTGCATTACAGGGTTGGCAAGGAAGGAGTACATGAATATTTGCAGGGCAGCATCTGACTACAGTTAATGCTGTTATAAGTCAAGAGGAAAACCTTTGGAACAGCTGGAATTTTTGTGAGTCAGTGCAGAAGCTGAATAAACTGGCACCAACATCTGCCCATAAATATATGTGGTCAGATACATTAAAGAAAAGGCAGGCAGATGTTTACTATCTGCACTGACCCAGCAGTGAGAATGTCACATGGAACGAAAGAAGGCAGATGAAAGAAACACAAGCTGTTATATTATAATAAAGAAGCCAAATGTTTACTTAACTAGGGATTAACATTTTCACTTGCAAGTATTTTGTCTGTTGCATTTGCATTTACAAGAAATACCTTGGTTGTAAATGGATACTCTTACTACAAAGAGACTGTTGAGAAAAAAAGCAAAATATAGGAATCTGAATAATTTATATGGTATGCATTATGCTTATCAGAAAGAATACATAACAGACATCCCATTTCCAATTTTGTTTGCCAGTAAATAAACCTTGGTTCAAATTTTCTATGTAAAACCTAGATTTTATACAATCACAGACAATAAACATTATGACTGAACCCGTTCTTTTGGGAGTGTTTTGGCATACTGCCAAAAGAAGCAAAATCTGAAGAAGCCGTTATAAGGAAACAGAGAAATAAGCCAATGTCAGAAACAGACGGGGATTATTGTCAGATCTGTGTCCCTCACACTAATTGGTATTGTTTACTAGTATAAGTTGTGTTTCTGTCCTAAGGAGGTTCACTTTGATGTTTAAGGTTGGGGTTTATGAAAGCTGAGAGTCCAGCTTCTGCTTCTCTTTTCCCCCAGTTCCCTTCTGGCACAGCATCTGATTCCTGTGAATCTGAGGGGAACAGTGGCGGTGAGAACAGCCACTTCCCATTCCTCCCACAGCACGGGAGCTGCTGTTTGTGTGCTGGTGTCCTCAGTCAGAGGGGGAAGAAAGCAAAAACTAGGACTAATGTTATTGTTTCCCACTGTTCTGTGTTTATCTCATTAACCAGCAGCAGACTTGGCCTGGTTCATAAATACAGAACCTGATCCAAGGCCCACTGAAGTCCGTAGGACATGTGCTTCAGAACCATGAATATTAACTTATCCAAACAATTTTTATACAAGAATTTAAAAACATATAGAAAGGGTTGAGAGAAAAGTCTTTTGGTAGTCTGGGGTAGGGATTTTTGAACCAGAGTCCTATATAAAGCACACTGTGACAGGGGGGTCTTTCATATTTCATCATTCTTCAGACCAGCCTCTTAAAACATTGTCACAGCAGTATCACTACTTCTGTATTACCTGATTGCTTCTTTGCACCCTGCACTCAGTTGGAAGGTACTCAAAACAAGCCCAAATTTATACCAAAATATTTGCCACATGTTTCAGATAACACATCATAAACTTTGAACACAACATAAGAGATTTAATGTCCAGCATTTCCTTTTAAACTCATTTATGTTTCTCCCTCCCTCTCCACTCTCACACCCCTGCACCCTCACGTTTTATGTGACAGCACTGCTTTAGTACCTTCAATAAAGTAGCCTTGGCCAGTGAGGCAAATACAAGCACCTTAGAGGTGTGACCAACTTTTGAGTGCAGGTTTGTCCTTTGCTGCTCTTTACAGATGACACAGAAGCCCTTGTTGGTGCTGCAGCTTGATTGACTCAAAGCTGGGAGTGAGTGAGGAAAACAGAAACATGGCATTTGTTATCTTTTTGATCCCCTGCTTTGTGATCGGCACCGATATCGCTTTCTCCTGCCAGAATGCTGACGACTTTGTGGGTGCCAGTTCTCCGGGGGACATCATTATTGGAGGCTTGTTTGCAGTTCATAGCGAAATGCTGCATCCAGAAGAAGATCCCATCAAGCCAGTAATTCAGAATTGTGCTGGGTGAGTAATCACACATACAGCAAAGAAGAGAGCGCTGACATTGGGCATGTGGCTCTTATATTAAGGTCAACAAATTCTGGTTCTCTTGCTTTGCTTAGTCTTAAAAAATTCCTTGGACATCACATAAATTTCATGTAAATTAATACGAAGTATGGCAAAGTTACAATAAAAAATATCGTGGCTGACTGAGGAAGGAAATGAGCATTTTATCCTATTTCAATCTTCACAGATAAACAAATAGCCTTGGAGTTTTCTGCTATCATCTGATTTCCATGGAAATGCTAATTTGCTATAGGTCTGAAGGACTCTGCTGGGCAGCTATTCATTATTTGTTATGAAGCTGAAACTAGGTGATTTGAACACAGGCTGACTATTCCATCTTACCTAAGCCCATATTACAGTCTGCCTCCCATCTCTCGGGCAGCTCAGCTATAATCTATGGTAGTACCATGCTGATGACATTGTAGTTATTTTTAAAATTACTATAATTATTACACTTGGAATTATAATTGTGGCTTTACGTTATAGGATAGCCTACATATGAACACCTCGTCATGAATGCATTCTGTGCATCAGAATATTTATTTATTCTGTTGGCTCCAAATTGTACTGTGCTTGAAACCTCCATTTTTCTGGAATGCATAAAAAGGAAACCTGGTGAAGAATTTAATTTTGAGCACATAATAAACCTTTCCTAAGACCAGGAATTCCAAGTATGCATTTTTAAAAATTGAAATACTGGACTGAATCCACAAATTTTGTTTGAATTTTACAACTTGATCCCACATCTGAATCTAATAATCAGCTAGGCATGCAGGTATCCATCTGGATTTATATCAAAATGTTGATTAGGTTGATAAGTTTGTCTACCTTCCATTATTTTTCTATGGAGACATAAATTATCTTAGGTCCGTCTGAAATTTAATTTAGTCCACAAGATTTGTAATCTTTAGAGAAGCTTGCCAGAGAGGAGGGTTGGTTATATTGCAGACATTTTGTGCTAGCACAGTTCTGATTAATCATCTGTTATAACATCCAGTGGAGATGAGGGGAAATAGCTGGGCTAACTTTATCAGATCTGAAGAGTATTTTAGAAACACCATTGCAACCACTGGAGACCTTGACCTCTGAAATATTTTCTTCTATTCTGGAATACTTAGTACTTCCTTTTCTTTGCTTTATGCTTTTAGTGAAAGTAAATACATTTTTTAAAAAGACTTTGCTTCACCCTTGCTTCCAACAAAGTTTTTCTAAAAAATACCACCTATTTTTCCTGACAGCTTTGAAATTCAAGTTTTTCTTCAGACGCTTGCAATGATACACGCTATTGAAACCATCAACAACTCAACACTGTTATCTGGAGTTACTCTGGGCTATGAAATCTATGACACGTGTGCAGAAGTTACAAAGGCCATGGCATCTGCTCTGAAATTTCTGTCTAAATTCAATTCTTCTGAGGATGTTGTGGAGTTCAAGTGTAACTACTCAGACTACATCCCGAGAGTCAAGGCAGTCACCGGAGCCAGCTACTCTGAGGTGTCAATGGCAGTGTCAAGGCTGTTGGCTTTGCAATTAATCCCACAGGTAGGTTTGAGGGAATTATCTTATTTTGGACAGAGGTTCAGATTTACCATGCTTAGAATAAAGGTTCTAATCACAGGAATTGCAAAAGTCACATATTTACTACAGGGCAGGATTCGGTTTAACCTAAGGACATCAGGACGGGTGGGCTTCAGCTCCAAGTGGAGGGCTTGGTTTGCTTGCCCGAACAAAGGCAGTAAGGGATATTTTATATACCCGAGGCACATTTATCCAAGTGCTCTTTCAGGGTGATGCTGGGCTCTTGTCAGCCTGGCAGTGCCTTTAGTCAGTCCTGGTTACTCCAATGTACCTCAGATGACACTCAAGGACTTTGTTCAGGCACCGAAGTTACAGCTGCCATGTCCAGTCTGCCTGGCGGTGAATATGGCAATACTCAATCTCCAGCTAAAAAAAAGAGTCCAGGTCAAATCTGGCCAGAAATTCAGAAATTCTCTCCTGCCCAAGAGAAATTAAATGTTAGAGTCAGTTAAAACTATGGACAGGGAAGTGAGGAAGATTGCTCTAAAACAAAGATTTACTCCTAGTACTCTTCAAACAATTGTAGAAGTGAAAGAATACAACAGTTTAGATCCACACTGGTCCTTCCCAAAACATCCTTCTCTATTTCTGACCTCTCTAGGACTAGTACAGTCCCACACTTGTGCTTAGGCCCGTGTTTACGTTCCTACTTTCACCTTTGTAAAAGAGTTGGGGTCAAGGCCAGGACTAACAAGGAACAAGCAGATCCACTTCCACACACCATCGTGTCTTGCACTTTGGTTTTGGCAATAGATATAAATTAACCAAATACATGGAAAAGACATAAAATCTGAACTAAAGATAACTGCTAACTGAATCTTCTCCTCTGCAATGGTAGGAAGTAATTCTGACCTCCAACGCCACCCCAGGAGCTGTAGTAAGTATGAAAACTAAAATGCCACACTTGAACATAATCAAAAGGCAAGTGACAAAAAAAATCTGCATTAGGGCATAGATGGAAAATGGGACCCAACAGATTTTTTTATCAATAGTATCTGCAATGTTCTGACACAGTAAGATTTTGGTATCCCCTCCAGACAGGTGACTCTCATTTTGGAAAACTGAAATTTATTTTTTAAGAACTGTCAACAATATAGGGGGGAAAAGTTCCAAAAAAATATAAAAAAGGATTAAAACTGGAGAGATTTAAATATCAATGTTCTATTAATGTTTTTCTAGCTACATTCACAAGAAAAAGATAATAAATCTTTTGTATGAAAGAATTGTAGTATTTTGTATTATTGGTTACTGTTTGTTTTTCTGTGAGGTTCTTCCAACAGATTTAATGATCCTTTTGAAATATAATAATTAAGTTTTGGAGAGAAAATATATATATATGGATGAACCATACTAGCACACTCAGTGATAGGAAAATAGTACAAAATATAAGACTACTAGCAATTTGAATAGAGACTCAAAAAATAGCCGAGGTTTTAAATATTGTTTTGAAGAGCCTGCTGATGGTATTTGCACAGAATAAACCAAAATCTTTATACCATCATTACTGTCATATCCATTTTGAAAAGCTTTGTTCTCGGCCTTCACTGAATTATGCAGAAGAGAGTGAAAAAAAAGGTGTAACTGGTACTGGGCACAAGTCTGCATCCCAAGAGCAGGGAGAAAGAACCTGCCCCCTTTGGCTGCAGCCTGTTGATGCTCACTCACAGGAGGAGGGAGCCTGGGTCAGGTGGGAAGAAAGAGCAATCATGGCAGTTTTGGGTCTCTTGGCATCCTTTGGAGGAGACCACATCTGTAACTGAATTGTCCGCTCTTCCTAGGTCAGTCCTGCATCATCAGCTGAAATCCTCAGTGACAAAATCAGGTTTCCTTCTTTCTTCAGGACTATCCCCAGTGATTTTCATCAGACAAGAGCAATGACCCGCTTGATCTGTGAAACTGGGTGGAACTGGATCGGAGTAATAGCCACTGATGATGACAATGGCCGGTTTGCTTTGGAGAGCTTCGGGGTCCAGGCCATGGCGAACAACGTTTGCATAGCTTTTAAAGAGATGCTGCCAGCCTACCTCTCTGACAGCACCTTTCACACCAAAGTCGATCGTGCAATTGAGAAGATTGTCAAGGAAACAAGAGTAAATGTTATTGTTGTCTTTATGAGGCAGTTCCATGTGCTTAAACTATTCAAGAAGGCAATTGAGAGGAATGTTAAAAAAGTCTGGATTGCAAGTGATAACTGGTCAGCTGCAGTCAAGATCAGTACTATTCCCAATATCAGACAGCTGGGAACCATTGTGGGCTTTGGATTTAAAAGTGGAGACATCTCCTCATTCCAAGAGTTTCTGAGAAACCTTCATGAAAAGCCCACTGAAAACAACAAGTTTTTACATGAATATATTATGCTTTTGTCAGTTTGTGCACACCTGGAATATCATGATTTTCAAACGTGCATTGCAAACCAGTCCCAGGATGATCTATTGGAAAATGCTGGCAGTAAACCTCAGATCTGGAGAGATGATTTTTTGAATGCTAACATTGAACCGGGATTTATCCATAGTACTATACTTGCAGTCTATGCTATAGCTCACGCCATTAAAGGGCAATGCAAAGACAGAGACTGCAAGGATCCCTCTGCCTTCACTCCCTGGGAGGTATGATGCTAATTCCTTCAGGTCTCATTCTCTCTGCCTAACTTTCATCTCATTTTTGCTCCCATATTCCTGGAGATAAAAGCTTGTTCCTTTTACTAAACGACTTTTTACCAGCTATTCAACTGCTAGTGGTTGGTCCCATTGCTGTAAACCACTGTGATACACATTATGAGTGCTCTTGAGAGATGGGGATACTGCAGGATAGGAGCATTCATCAAAGGGTTTCAGTTTTCCTCTCTCTCTTTCTCTCATCATTGTGTCTGTTTTGTCTTAATTCGAACATTTTCCTCTAAAATGAGTCTCTACTTGAAACTGAAAATGCAATATATTGTTCCTCTGTCTGATCTTGACTTATATGTAAAGACATAATCTTTAAGATGGGTGAGGTACTCATTATCACACTCTACTGGGTGGGAAGAGAAGAGGAAAAATCAGACAAGTATACCTGACCTGACCTTTTACCCAAGAACCTGCTCAGGACTATTCACTTTTACACACTTTTACTCAGAGGATTAAACAAATGTTCATTTAAAAGTCAAACAACCTCTGAAGCACTCTGATTTGCTCTGACCTCTTATCCCAGGTCAGGGCAGGTCAAACCAAGATACGGGATTTGAAAAAAAAAACAACCAACCAATAACCCAGTAACAATCAGACTCTTATATGAATTAGTAAACACTAATGGGACAAATTCAGGACTGCTTTGTAGGAATGCAGCTTTGTGGAGCTACATTTACATCATTACTGAACTAAATCCCAAACTGTCCAAATTAAAACTCCTTTTAATTTCTTAAGCACTCATGAAGAGAACTGAAAGAGATAATTATTTCCCCTGTGATGTTTTCATAACATGTTTCTTCTACATGAAATTTCAACCCTCTAGGAAGGGAGATATATATGTACAGAAAAATCTTAGGATCCAAATAATCCATATCACACACCTCTGTATACAGGGAAACAATAGAGTGATTGATGTTACAGACTTTGCAAAAATAATAAACAGTTACACCAAAATGTTGCTAAATATTAGCCCCTTCTGTCTGAAGCTCAAGATGTATTCAAAAAGCTCTGGTGTTCTCATATTATTAGAGGAATTGGAAGAGTGGAGAAGAGAAAACTTAAATGAATAGTCTGAGTGTATACAATTAAAAAATACTGTTCCATTCCACACAAATATGCAGCATTCAAATCAAATTGGTTAGAAACACACTAATTTTTCATAAATTATATAAACACTGAAAAAATTACATTATACATGAAAAAATGGCATATTATATACAGCAGGTATGTTACACAAATTTGACAAAGCCTACTGAGGTAGTATACCTGTCAGCACATTTCTTAAATGCTATGAATATCACAAATGGACCCATGTAACAGCATGCTTTTCAAATGCAGTTGAACTCAGCCTTTCACCAAACATTGAATTTTTTTCTTGTCAGTTAACTACTGTTGCTAAAAATCACTAGGCCATGCAAAATGATAAAGCTTTTGCTTAAATTAAGAGCCATGGTAGCTAATGGGAGTCCTCCTATGATCTCCCCATGAACTGGGAGCGGGTGATACGTGCCTTAACCTGTTCTCTTCTAGATTCACACAGACCTTTTTGATCTGTCTCTTTGTGATGAGGGCAGCAGAAATTTTTCCCTTGTTGAACAGAATGAATTGCAATATGCAGCTGGACAGTTGCCTTACCAAAGCATCTTGTTTTGGTATTTCCTGTGACCTGTCAAATACAGCCTTGCTGTTCATTGCCACTGTGCCATTGATCTCCCCATCTGAGCAAATTGGCATTTATTGTTCATTGTTTAGTAACAGTTCTGAGTTTCGCCTTGCCAAACACAATTTCAGTCAGGATCACAGCTGGGAACAGTGCTGGATACTTCCAGACATGCTGGGGGAATTCACTCTGGAAGCAAATGTTGCCCAGATTGACTGGTGACAGTAAAGTAACAACAGGAGCACCACTCACCACTGTTCTTTACAAGAAGGGGTGTGCCAAAAGACTCTTAGTTTTTGCAAGCAAAAATATTTTCTCTCCAAACACCATACCAAACTTTTCAAGGCTGGGAAAAACCACTATGAATATGATTTTATAAAATTATAATTTTTTTAATAATAGATTTTTAAGGCCAACAGAATTGTCTGTATAATGTAATTCTGTAAACAAAATGAATTTGAATTTTAATATTTCTCTTAGTCCTAAAAGCATTTCTTTTTAATTCGATATTATCATACCTGTGTTAAACTACTCAGTTTGTCACACTGACATGATACCGGTGTATATTCCTTACACTTATGTGCAGCTCCTAGAAGAACTTAAAAAAGTTATAGTCATTGATGATGATAAGGAAGTCAAGTTTGACTCCAATGGAGATATGAGCACCAGTTACGATGTCCTTCTTTGGAAAGAAATTGACGGCCACATGGAAATCACCACTATGGCAGAATATGACGCAGAGAAAGGTGGCTTTATCTTTGAGGATGAAGAGAAAAAAAAAGATTTTCTGGCTTTAAAGGTAACTTTTAATTTGTTGACATAACATGTGAAATTCGTTTCATGTGATTTCTTCTTCCTGCAGCACTTGTGACTGAAGCATGTGTCAGCTAGAAATCTCTTGTGTGATTTCATGTTCTCCTCTAAGAGCAAAGAATCCTTTCTGAGTTTATTCAACCCCTTTCATGCACCCCGAGATGCATGTTAGCCTGTGAGCAGGCTCAGTGATTTAAAATTGATTTATTTATCCAGAATGCCCCTAGAAGGTTATGTCTGTCCTAAGGATGCTATTCCAGAATCTTACAAAGGGATTTTTAAATAAAAAATTATAGTGTATTAAAAGCCCTCACATACCACCTCTTTTCTTTTTTTTTTCTTTTTTTTTAAATGAAGATTCAGATGTGTTGCCTTTATTGTTTAAAAAAAAAAAAAAAGAAAGTTTTGTTGTTTATTTGCTCCTGTTAGAGCTGGGGTCAGCAACATGAATAGGTGGTGCCACCCGGAGCGCCAGCATGGGTGTAGACAGGACTAGTGGGTGGCCCTGGCCAGTTCCAGCTGGACAATCTGTCCTCTGTGCTTGGGTGAAGGTCTGAGCTCATGGTGCAGCTCTGTGCTGCAAGACATTCCCCACTAATGGGACAGGGAGAGGCTGCTTACTAGGTGGAAAGAATTCCAATCTCTGCACATGAACTCACCTGAAGACAGAAGGAAACCTCAAACCCTGTCCCTCTGTGGCACAAGGAAATGTCTCCACCTCCTTGTTAGCACCATCTTGGAAGGAGAGGAGATTGCAGTGTGCCTCGGGACAGATCGTTTGACAAAAAATTGTCTTTGGAAGGAGGACCTGAAGTGAGACCTCAAAAGAAGGCCCTGATCACACACCCAGGAGTGGAGCTTCATGACTCAGGGATAAGCTGGCAAGGGTCAGGAATGTCAGAGCTGCAGTACAGAGCACCCTCCAAAGTGTCTCCCCCAGGCCAAGGCGTCCCTCCTGGGCTCAGAGCGGCGGAGAAGGGTTTCAGGATCTCTTTTGTGAAGCAGTTCACTCAAATTCCCCATCAGATGCTTCGGTGCATTCTTTGAAGATGATCTTCTGCAGTCTAAATACAGGTTCAAAGCTGAATGAAAGACTTTGATCTAGATTTTAAAGGTACCTACAAATCCAGTGATTGGCATTCAAGTCCCAAAAATAAAATTATCAAGTGAATAATGCCCCATTCTATTACTCCTTGACTATGTGGAGGAAATACAAGAAATATGGACCTTACAATGTCTTTTTTTCAACATCATTTTCAGATTTCCTTAAAATATGTATGATACCAAAAAAAATACAAATTGCAAAAATTCTGGAGGTTTATATTAAAGTTCCTTTGTAATTAGCTGTGCCTGAGATGATGATCTCTTTTTTTTTTCCCTCTGCACACTGCAGAAGGTTCAGTCAACATGCTCCCAGCACTGCAGGCCAGGCCAGGTGAAAAAGGTTACAGAAAGCCCGCACACATGCTGCTATGAGTGTGCTTACTGCCCAGAAAACCATTACAGCAACCAAACAGGTAAAGAATTGTGATCCAAATAAAGGTTCATTTATACATCAATGCAATTGTTCTGCTTGGATATAATTTGCCTTGACAACCTTGGGTTAAATTTTGGAATAATTTAAATATTTGTTTAAATATTTGTTTATGCTCAGTTTCCCATAAAACTTGGTATAAATGTTTCTTAAAAGGCCAAGTTTAAAGCAATTAGGCTGTCCAGCCGACTGGCATTACCCTTTCCTAGGATGGAGATTCTGGCTGATTTATCACTGAGATTGATTCTCATTAAATAGAACCTTTCCTCCCTGTCTTTCCATAGTACACCCAGTCCAGTAAGGAGCAATTTTTTGACTTTGAGGGTGGCGAGGCACTGGGACAGGTTGCCCAGAGAAGTTGTTGTGGATGCCCCATTCTTAGAAGTGTTCGAGGCCAGGCTGGATGGAGCTTTGAGCAACCTGGTGTAGCGGAAGGTGTCTCTGCCCCTGGCAGGGGAGTTGGAACTGGTTGATCTTTGAAAGCTCCTCCCAACCCAAACCATTACACAAGCCTATGAACCTATGAAGTTCAAGGGTTATGTATTTTGCTTAGCAGCACATTTTGTGTCTTACCACAGAGTACTGTGTATTTTGATATAACTGTACAGTAATATTTTCTAGTATCAAATCTGTTGTATACTTTACCACCGGTTCATTTATAGGTTTAAGCAAGAATTTTTAAAGGGGAAAATTATATATGGAGGAGAGAGATGGAATTGAGAAAATTAAGGTAGCATGTACTTTTAATGTCCTGAGAGCAGAAAGAAATTAAATTTTATCTTCTTAATCAATTAATTGTGATATTTCTCCATATAGAGGATAAGAATTGCAAAGCAAAAGTACCTTTCAAACCATAATCTAAAGCAATGTTTGTTCTTGCTGTTGTATTTTAAAAGCTATCTGTAAAGAGAATGTTGGGGTGTTTTCTTGTTAAAATAGACAAATGAAAGAAAAAATAGTTCAAATTTTTGCAAGTGAATTGATTACTCTCGAGTCATTGTGCAGGTTTCAATTAAAGTTTGCCTGTCCAGAGCTCCAGCCAGGTCACATTTCACTGGTCAGTGATGAGCAAGACAGTTTTAGAACCCTGGTCATTTTCCCTCCTTGCCCCTGGCTGCAGGCAAGGCTCACTCCCAGCTGGCAGGGAGCATTTGGGCATTTGTCCTTTGCTCGTTGTGCCACTGCCACCGCAGCCACCGCAGCCCTGCAGCTCCTCCGCCTGGACAGCGACAGCAGGAGTCAGAAGCAGTCAGACCCGTCTTTTCCCTTTAACATCCCTTCCCTCATTGCTCCTGTATCTCAAGTCCCTACAATCCACTTTGCAGTTTATTAACTTTGGGTTTCTAAGACACCTTCCCTTTTATTTCTGCCTCCAGATATGGATTACTGCTACCGATGTAACAACAAAACCTTCTGGGCTCCCATCAACAGCACCACATGCTACAGAAAGACAGTCCATTTCCTTGCCTGGACTGACTGGTTTGCCATCTTCCTCCTCCTCCTCTCCGCTTTTGGCGTTGTGCTGGTTTTGTCAATTTGTGTAATATTTACCAAAAACTTGGACACGCCAGTTGTAAAGGCATCTGGTGGTCTGACTGTCTGCTACATTATTCTCTTCAGCCACTTCTTAATTTTTTTAAGCACTGTCTTCTTCATAGATGTACCCACAGAATTCAAATGTAAAACTAGGCAAGCACTCTTTGGCATAAGTTTTACACTCTGCATTTCATGTATTTTAATAAAGTCACTAAAAATTTTACTAGCTTTCAGCTTTGATCCCAAGCTTCAAAATTTCCTGAAATGCATGTATAAACCTATTCCCACTGTGGTCACCTGCACTGGAATTCAAGTTATTATTTGCACCTTCTGGCTAATATTTAGGACACCTTTCGTAAATCAAAATTTCTCAATCCCAAGAGCAATAATTCTGGAATGCAATGAGGGGTCTGTTGTAGCTTTTGGGATTATGTTGAGCTACATTGCTGCCCTAGCCTTTATATGCTTCATATTTGCCTTTAAAGGTAGGAAGTTGCCAGAGAATTACAATGAAGCTAAATTCATCACTTTTGGCATGCTAATTTACTTTATAGCATGGATTGTATTTATCCCTGTCTATGCAACTACATTTGGCAAATACTTGCCAGCAGTGGAAATCATCGTTGTTTTAATATCTAATTATGGAATCCTCTGCTGCACTTTTCTTCCAAAATGCTATATCATTATTTACAAGCAAGAAACAAACACAAAATCTGCCTTTCTCAAAATGGTTTACACTTACTCTTCTAAGAGTGCAGGCAGTGTTGCTGTTAGTCAGGCTTCTCTAGATTCAAAATCTTCCAGCCTTACTGTCACAGACTCATGTAAAACTGAGAATGACTCTGTGAATGGAAACCGCCATTTCCAAGTGCCTGGGCAGCCACTAATAAAAGGCAAAGTTCTTCCTAAAAATGCTGCAAGGACTATGATCAGGAAAAGAGTCTCCAGTATATGAGTGGCCAGTGTTAAAGTACCGAAAGTTAAAAAGCCATTTTAGGGAGCCATTTCTCTTTCAGATATCTTTCTTTTTGGTATCTTCAAGGAGGGCAGGCCATGTGAAACACCTTTTCCTGTACTTAGGCAGTTACCCATTACCGGATCTGATAGGCTTTCCTGACTCAGAGAGTCCATCCCTTGCTCCTGCAAGCTCCCTGATGTGCAGTCCCCTTCAGCAGCTCCCTTCCTTCCCCATCCGGCCCACACAGGCTTGTGGGAACCTATTCTGCAACCTCCCTTCCTCAAGAGAGGCAGAAGCATCACAAAATTATTATTTCTCACAGTCATATAAGTGGGACCACATGAGTTTACCCACTTCTTTTGCCTCTTTGATGCCCAGCTATTTAAGGAGCTCTTCTTCTCATCTGGCCTCATTTTACAGATCAAAGAGAACCTTGCCCCAGCCTTTGTTTGCCAAGATAAACAAGTCCAGTCCTTTAGTCTCCACTTTTAAGATAGGCTTTCCATTCTCCTGAACTTCCAGAAGTAACTCTTTTCATCTGGTATCAGTGAATCTCTTTTTTTCCTCCCCAAAATTGCATGCCTTATTCCAGATGAGTGCAATAGTAACATTTAAGGTTCCTTGTGTTTATCACCATGGTAATGAACTAGAGACAGATCTATAAAAAATTAGAGAATTGTTCTGGAGCTCTGTAGTTACACATATGTTCATCTGCCTCTTTTCCCCATACTCAGAAGAAACACACTGATTCACCTCATGTACCTTTTCTGATGCAGGAGGAGAGCGAGCCCCAGGTGTTCTTTTATTTGAGAGTGTAAAGTCAATGTGTAATGTCAAAACTTAAAATCACTAACTGATTCCTCTCATTAGCATAAATAATGTAATGACCAGTATCAGCATGACTGCATGCTAGAAAATTCAGGGGGTTTGATATATGTTTAAAAATTCTGTTTTTCAATAAGAACGTGACAATGCATCATTACAATACACAGAAATAGCACAAGGATGACCTGGCATGATCTGTACTGAATGACTCTGTAGAGAGTGTGTGCTCCATGAGCACAGCTGTGCTGTGCCTTCTGTATGAGAGGCAAAGGGCACATTCAGAGAAGGAGGAATTTTTCTGTCAGGGTAATGGTACCAGAGAGCTTTTTCAGACAGAGCTTAAACAGCAGAGCTACATTGTCAATACAGGAACAGGAAAATACTTTTCCATATTCATAAAGCCCAGAACATAGAAACTTTGCTATTTTAAGTTCTGTGCCATGTTACTGTAAAATAATACTCAAATCCTGGATATCGTGTATCTATGAAGATATTTTAAAGTCCTTTGGAAGGCAAGAGTGCAATTCACATACAGATTTGTGTAATTACATATGTTCTCATGCTGATTGGAGGAATGAAGGGTTATGTGTATATATTTATATGTTGAATGCTGTTTATACTTCAGTTGTTGCAAATACTTTTCTGCATATGAGGTTATGTATGATAAGGTTAAAATGCCTGCAATTTGACTGCCAGTGCAGCAAGAAGTCTTCCCGAAAAGAGAGAAGCAAAGCTTACATTGCACAACTGTCAGCAATCAGCTGGTTAGAAAAGTTAATTTGGCTGGAATGTTGTACCTGTATTTGTTGTTTTCAAAAGTGTTGAGTGTAGCATGCCTTGAAGCTACATGAAAGGGAATGATTAAAGCCATATTGTTATTTAAAATTGAGTTTGCTTACCTTATTTCCTTACCTCTCCCCATGAGCTTCTGTTAGGCCCTGAACAACAGCACCTGTAAAGTGTTTCCACTGTAGACCTCAGCCTGCTTCTTAGAAACATGCTTTGGATTGAAAGCTGTGTGTGCTAGGGGATTCATCCTGCGGGACATTGAGGAGAGTGTCTTGATGAACAGGGCCTGGTGACAGCAGTGTGAAGGTCTCTACCGAGGTATCTCTGAGGAAAGACATCACATATGGCAGAATTTCAAAGGAGTCCTACATGCTACATCTAATTCTCCAGCTACTCGGGTCTTCTGTGCAAAGCACAGTCAACAGTGGAGCAGAGAGGATGTAACAGGTTTGTGAGCCTGGCTTGGCAGCAAAAAAGAGGCATTCTACCAAGATGTGTTACATGTTTTTAAATGCCTTGTCTGCAAGAAGCAAGTGATCATATGTGGGTAGAACATAAAGGGATTGTGCTTCCCTATACAGAGGATATGAAACAGCTTAAAATAGGAGTTCATTATGCTAAAGGAGCATTTGTGCACATTCCCCTGCCCAGTGCAGTAAGTATTCTAGCAATCTAACTATTCCTCTTACCAGACACGGGGACATTAAACGAGCCTGAAACAGATTTTCATCCCCAGGGCACAGAACAGGAATCACCTTCCAGAGTAATTGCAAAGTCTTTCCCTGGTGCTCCCAGAGCCATGGTCCATAGGTCAGGCCATGCGAGGCCAAAGGGACCAGCTCTTTTTTTCTGGCTCAAAGCACACTCTGCTTGCTTACTTTGGAAAGATCCTGAAACCACTTCTCAAAAGACTAACATCCCACAGGCACGTTTTCCATCTCTGAGAGCAATAGAGAGAACAAATGTCTCCAAATACAGTGCTGGTCACACAGAAATCAAATGTGAAAATGCTATTTGTTGAGGTCAGCAGGAGGCTGCTCTGGATGGAAACATTATTTAACCTTGTTAGGGCTTATGTCATTCATTGTTATTAATGCTAAATGATGCATTCTGAAGCCACTATTCTACAATGTACAGTATCTTCAGGGAGAATGAAGATCATGAAGGCCACCAAGTGTTTGAAGTCCTCTTCTCCAGGGCATAATTCCCTCAAGATTTCAGCAGCTCTGGCTGTGTAGATGCCTTCCACCTGCCCACAATCTTTAGAGCAGTTCTTTGACAAGTGCTGGAAACTATGTGAGCTCCAGGCTACCTCCCAGCAGCTCTGCTGATGGCCATTGGAACTACAGCGACTCTGAATGTGAGTGACCATTACGAGCAGCAACTAATAGCAGTGTCTGGGATGCTGCTCAAACTGCATGATGCTGAGCCCAGCTCAGATGTGCTGAATCTTCCTACCCTTCCCAGCTGTGTCTTCATGGACAAGGAGCCCTGCTTGACATTATGCCAGTCTCTTGGAGCAAAGGGAAAGTATCATCCCCTAGATCATTTCTGTTGATGTGTCTGCATCTCCTTGACAACATTCTGAAAGAGGGCACAGCTGCTTAAGGAGTGTGTGTGTGTGTGTGTGTGTGTGAAGAGGTGCATCTCTTCCCTTTGTTATATGCTCTGCTCCTGAAAAAAAGATAGCTGGTGGTTTTGGCTACAAACACTTCAAAACTCCTCTTTAGTGCTCTCACACCGAGCACAGGACTTAAACTGTTGCCAGACAGTGATCCATCCCTGGGGAGCAGGACTTCCTCTGTTCATCTGCAGCCATTCTGGCTTTGGCTGATGCATGTAAAATCTTCCACTGCTTGGTGCATCAGAGACAGTTCTGTTGAGACAGTCTTACAATGTCACAAACATCATGCTGACACAGGCTGTTACTTAGTAAATGTCTATTCTGTGCAGACTTCTCTGAATATTTTTTCAGGGGATTTTTTTGTTCAGTTTTGTTTTTTAATAAAGTCTTACTCTGTCTGGGATGTGAAAGGAAAAACAAAAAAGTTGTTCAGTTGAAGTAGATAGAAAAGTGTATGATGAGGATCAGTATGTTTGAGCCTGCTGAAAGCAGTAAAATGACAGAAACACAGACATGGGCAGGCCTGTGTCACAGAACTTATACTCTACATAGAATCATAGAATGGTTTGGGTTAGCAGGGACCTTAAAGATCATCTAATTGCCATGGGCAGAAACACCTTCCACGAGACCAGGTTGCTCAAAGCCCCATCCAGCCATCCAGGTATGGGCCATCCACAGCTTCTCTGAGCAACCTGTGCAATTGCCTCACCAACCTCACAGGAAAGAATTTCTTCCTAATCTAAACCCACCCTGATTCAATTAAAAACCATTACTCCTTGCAATAGGGGTATAGGAATCACTACATGCCCTTGTAAAAAGCCCTTCTCCATCTTTCTTGTGGGCCCTTTAGGCACTGGAAGGTGCTGTAAGGTCTCCCTGGAACCTTCTCCAGGCTGAACAACCCCAGCTCTCTGTTTGTCTTCACGGGAGAAGTGCTCCTGGCCTCTGGTCGTTTTTGTGGCCCTCCTCAGGACTCGCTCCAGCAGATGCACGTCCTAACATGAAACTGAACTACCGCGTCTGTTTCTTTAACCGAGTTTTGCCTTGGACGCTGACCTTTCCACAGTGGAGTTGCAATCCGTGAGTGCGGTAGGTGAGCAGGATGCCTTCTCCGGAGGNCAGGTATGGGCCATCCACAGCTTCTCTGAGCAACCTGTGCAATTGCCTCACCAACCTCACAGGAAAGAATTTCTTCCTAATCTAAACCCACCCTGATTCAATTAAAAACCATTACTCCTTGCAATAGGGGTATAGGAATCACTACATGCCCTTGTAAAAAGCCCTTCTCCATCTTTCTTGTGGGCCCTTTAGGCACTGGAAGGTGCTGTAAGGTCTCCCTGGAACCTTCTCCAGGCTGAACAACCCCAGCTCTCTGTTTGTCTTCACGGGAGAAGTGCTCCTGGCCTCTGGTCGTTTTTGTGGCCCTCCTCAGGACTCGCTCCAGCAGATGCACGTCCTAACATGAAACTGAACTACCGCGTCTGTTTCTTTAACCGAGTTTTGCCTTGGACGCTGACCTTTCCACAGTGGAGTTGCAATCCGTGAGTGCGGTAGGTGAGCAGGATNTAGGTGAGCAGGTTGCCTTCTCCGGAGGCCGGCCCCCCGCCGGTGTCGGCAGCCGTCCCTCCTCGCCTCGCCTGTCCTCCGGGCGCGGCTGGAAGGGTTCTCGGGCGGGGTGGGGCGGGGCCGGGGCCGCTCTCGCTGCGGCAGAGGGTCCGGCCGGAGCAGACGGTCCTGCCGCTCCTCGCCACCCTCGCCATGCTGTCGGCGCGCCTCCGCCCGGGGCTGCTGCTGTCCGCCGCGCCGCTCCGCCTGCCCGCGC
>VXAD01001115.1:2900905-2925604 GCA_013399195.1 Dicrurus megarhynchus
GGCGGGGATCCTGTCCGGCGCCCGGGCACCAGCCGCGGTAAGGGGGCTGCCCGAAGCGGAGCGGCCGGGACCGGCCCCGCGGCGGCGTCCTGGGGCTGACGGGGAGATGCGCGGGCGGGAGGCTCGGGACCGGGCGGAGCCGGGCTGGGCTGCCCGGTGGGGCGGCCCGCCGGTGGCACCGCAGCTCGGGTCGTCCCGAGCGCTCTCCTGTTGCCTTGGGTACCCACACCCGCGGGCGGCGGGGAGGTCGAACCAGACCCGCAGGAACACTCGCTGCGTGCGGGGATATTCCAGAGATTGCGCGGAGGTGACTCTGCGTAGCCGAGACCTGGAGGTCTGATCCCTAAATTACTCTTCCAAATACCTGGATGGACAGGGTTTTTCCCTTCCACCCGTTACTACCAGTCATCATTCTCTCTCAGTGCACGGTTTACACAGTGGGGTTTTTTTCTTACTCTTTAAGCTGAGCAGGCTCACAGGGTGGTTGCAAGTTACAAACCTTCGAAGTTTGACAAAAAAATCCTCCTCTGGACTGGACGTTTCAAGACGGAAGAAGAGATTCCTCTGAGGATCCCGTAAGTGTGCTGGCCTTGTCCAAGGGTAACATAGAGCTGAAGGAAAGGCAGTGGTGTGATCCTGATCCTGTGGAAAATTTAAAGCTTTTCCACAGAGTTTAAAACGGTCAGTTTTACAACACTGAGACTTGGAAACAAATTAGAGGGCAAGAGAATTTCCTGTCCTGGTTAGAGGTTAAGATGAGAAAATGTTCCTTGCTGGAGTCCCTAGAGCCTGGGATTAAGAACTGGATCCATCTGAATAGACAGCCTTGGTTACATTTATGTACTGGCTTGTTTGTTTTGCTTATTCCTAACATGCAATCAGAGAATGATGTTATTGGTAAACAATATTTTTTGTTTATAGCTTGCATAAACTATTCTAAGGGAGCTGCCACTGGATGATCACATACAAAAAATTATTTTTATTATAGAACTTGAGGAAAAATAGGGAAGGAGGTAATGACAGGAGCATCCCTCATCAAGGAAAACTGAGTACTTGACATAGCCTTAGTCTCCCATTCTTGCTGACACACTGGACTAGATGATCTTTGAAGGTCCCTTCCCTCCCAAACCACACGGATTTTACAGTTCTCTGACTTGCTGAAAATTAGAAACCCCTAAGGGAGTCAGTCACTAAACACCTGAAACCCCTCTAAGGCTTAAGGCTCCCTTTTCTTAGGATGTTAGATAGCATGTTAGACATCTCTCCAGGACACTACTTTTTATCGTAACAGTACGTCACTGCCTTGGGTGACACGTTGAGATTAAGCAGTGTGCAGAGCTGTGTAAAGCAACAGGTACACCCTCTGCCTGTTCTTGTTGGTTCCTGGCAGTTTCACTGGAGTTTGCTCCAGTGCTGGACAGTGGCTTTCTGAACAGTCTAACCTCTCTTGCGCTGTGTTGGTTTCACCATCTTCCTCTAGAGGAAGGTTCAGACGTCTCAGAAGCTGTAAATGCTATTCAAGTCGTTGGGAGGTGTTTATAAAGACACATTGCATTTGCCAGTCATACACACACATGCACAAAAATCACTCTGGCCTGGCAGGTGAGTGTCACCACTTTCTGCTTTCTGGATGAGCAAAGTATTTTTAGAACTGTAAGACCCTAAATAGTAATACACTAGAAGTAGTTAATTGTGAGATATTGAAGCTGAACTGTGGCATTGTTTTAACTCTTGTTAAATAAAAGAATTGCAAGGTGTTGTTACCTGTGAACACACTCTAATTGATGAAGATAGTTTGTACTATGAAACAAATCTAGAGTCTTTATTCAAGGTTGTTGTGGTTTCTTTGGTTTTTTTTTTTTAAAAACCCAGCTGTTGCTGACTTCAGCAGAGGTTTACCTGGAGTCTTGATTAAGGATTGAATAGCAAAGGCCCTAATTTGCAATTAGGGAAGAACACTGTAAGGTCTGTTTTCCTTAAAGCAGATGCAGAAAACAGGGAGAAAGTGAAAATCTGCCTCAGAGGAGTTTCAATTAGTGTGCTGTGAAATATAATTAGGCTAATACATCAGACTAATAACATGGTTTTGCTTTTGTTGCCACAAATGGATTATTGGATTAATGATCCTACGTGCCAGTCTGATGTGCCGTTTGTTTTGAAGATGATTTTTATCACTGTACAAAGCAGAAGCGGTTCCTTAGAACCGCAGGCATTGTTAGCCAGCTCACAGCATGCACAACGTGCTCCAGTGTGCGCTGGCAAGGAAGGGATGGCACAGCACTGCCACTCATGGGACCTGTCCTCTCCCACCACACTGAACCTTACAGAGAAGCACTGCAGCCCTCAGCCTTGGTGCAGGCTTTCATGGGCACTGTGAAATCCCCAGCTCTGCCCCATCCCACCACGTTACTCTTTAAAGCTAAAGGTGCTTTGGAGGAAAGAGAGCATTACACCATCTTTTACATCAATTCTTTATGCAACTGTTCTTTTTACACATATAGTTGTGGGTTTATACATATGTGTAAAACATGTACTTATATCTCACAAATATATATGTATCTATATATATGAAGCATTCCCATGATGAATTATGAAAGGAAAATGGTGCACGGCCAGTATTATTATGAACATCTTAAAAACTGTACTCCCAAGTATAATGTCTGACTTGGAAAGACTTAGCTGAACATTTTGGGACAATTTGCACGATTTCCTGTACTGCTGGTTCTCAGGGCCATGCCGCTGGCTCAGAAGAGAGGAGGGTGGAAATGGGAGCTGTATCAAGGCAGATTGCTGGGCTGTAAAACACCTCCTTTGCACCAACTGCTGCCAGAGGGCAGTTTTCACTACTTTCACCTTTGATGACCAGCAAAAATAATCCTGTAGATTGTTCTTGTTTATGTGTGTGTTCCTGAAATAGTGAGGTGGCTGACATCAGCTGCCCACTTTCTGTCAGGCTGCTGCTTAATTAATAAAGAACTAAAATCTCTAACTTGTAGCAGTACAAACTCTGCTTTGATCAAGAACCCAAGGATGTAAAGACCTTAGCCTACAGAACACCACCTGAACAGGTTAGATATAGTGGTAACTGATTTCTAAAGTTAATTTTGAATAAAGGGAACTTGCTTTTCATCCATCTGACACCACATATACATCTCCATCTGTTTTAAATAGATAACCCCCCTTAATTTTCACTATGTTTAGAGTTTAAGGTATGATTTCCAGTGTATTTACCCCAAGCATTGAAATGCAAACATTTATTGCCTGAGCAATTTTTCTTTTTCCAGCTTAAAAAAACCCCAAACAGTCTAAATCCATTAAATGTTGCTTTTCCATGAGAAATGGATTAGGATCAGAAAATGGCTGATACATAACTAACCACAGCAAGCTGAAGATGCTTGTTTCAGAAGCTAATTATATATTTATTTTTAAACTGTGACGTTATGTCTGCAGTGCTTTGAAGAGATACTTTGCCGTTTTGTAGTGACTCAATTCAACTACTTTAATTGCAGGCCAGAAATGCTAGACAAGGCAAGAAACAAAGCTCGAGTGAAAGCCTGTTACATCATGATTGGTCTGTCAATTGTTGCCTGTTTTGCGGTGATTGCTTCAGCTAAGAAGGTGAGCACGACCTTTTTAAAGTAGCGTACTTTAAAATGATGGGATTCTGTGAAAAGCACACAAACCTAAACCAAGAGCAGCAGCTTACAACTGCCCAAGTTTTAGCTAACCTTGTCTCTGCCACCCCCACAACAGGTAAGTGGTTGTTGCCCATTCCCGAGGTTGGGTAGCTTTCCCTAGGCACATCCTTACTCCTACGCTGTTACTTCCTCAGGCTGCTGCACGTCACGAGTCCTTAACAAGCCTGAACTTGGCAAAGAAGGCCAAGTGGCGGAAGGAGGCTGCGCTGGCCGCGGAGGCAAAGACAAAGTAACTTCATCTGAAATGCTGAATGTCCCTGGAAGAGCAAAATTAACTGCTGCTGAGAGCAATTAGTGAGTTTCACCCCTAAATGGACAACCGAAGTATGTACACCCTGGAGCCAATACGGGCAGCTACAGCATCACAAAAAAAAAAAAGGAGGGTCTCTTTCATTAGGGAGATATTTAGGGTACTTGTTGTATGTAATTAAAATTATTTAGAATGCTTTGCATATAATTAAAAGCACCAATTAGTTTTAAAGGAGATGAGGTAGTTTCCTAAGAGTACAGGGTATCGTTGGTTAGATCATCACAAAACATTTAAACCCAAGAAATTTTCTGTCTGGTGACAGTGCAGTTTTTCAGTGCACAAATCTGCCAGTTTGAATCCATTTGCATCAATGCTGTATTCAAAATGGCATTTGCATTTTTTACTTTTAAGAAGCAACGCTTATTGAATCACTAAATAAATACAATAAACATCTGTAAAATAGGTTTTATTGGTTTCTGTATGGTATTTGGAGATTTAACATTCCATAATATTGCATACTACTTATAAGTGTTCTGTTACAGTAAAGGGCCTTTGGCCTGGATTTAAAGATGCACTATTACTGTCTGAAGTTAATACAGGAAATTTAGTTTCCACGCATTACATGAAGACATCGTGCCATAAGTAACTGAAATTTCTCATTCCAGATTTCAGTGAAATCTTGAGGTCACAATTAAGTCCACGTATCAATTTGCAGACCTATTACAAAAATTCTCACTTGTACAATTTAATAAATTTAAACCAACTGAGAATTAACCATGGAGGAAAGACAATAGTGCATCTTTACTATTTATTTAAAGACAGGCCCAACAATAAATAGTTTCCAGTTGCCAACTTGTTCTACAGCTAACATTTCTGTGCCAACATTATTACTATTTTCTGATTGCTGCTAGCAACAAGTGTGTAAAGCAAATACTAGAAAACTAAAAAGCTGTATGAACCAGTCCTCAGACAAAAGTGCAATGACGAAAAAATTAGATATGATTCAGTGTAACAAGAGTAGGGAACTAATAAAAAAAAATCTTACGCTCTGCATAGTTGCATAGATTAGCTAGTTAGTATTCACATTTAAGCAGAACAAATGGTACCCTTCTAATTAAACCCAAACCCCTGTATTTTTAAACAGACTTTGTAACTGATGGGACATTTCAGATTGCATATAAAATGGCAAACTTAAAGAGAAATCAATATCACAGTTTTGTTTTTCTCTCCATACTGGTTTCATCTGTTTAGGTGACATCATCATAATCATGCCCCCACCTGCAAATGAGTACACTGGAGCTGACCTTATGTCATAATCTCTCGGTTTTTTGTTAATTTATGTGCTTTTAACAAAGTATGATATAAACCCAGTGATAAAATAGGAGAGGCCATCCTGTATCTATATCCTTTAAAGAATTTTCAATTTTTAACAATTTACGGGTAAACCAAATGTTGAGTTTAAGTAAGGATTTTCATTATCCCAAGTCCATCTGTTTTAGTTCCCTTTCAAACTGCTCCATTCAAATGTATCAGAGGCATGAAATAGTTTGTCTAAATGCGTAAAGTGCAGTCACTAACCGTCCACACAGATAGAATAATATATCCACACAACTGAAGACATTCAAATATAATACTTTAATGTCCCCTCTTTTCTTCATTTTCAAGTCTTTCAATTAAGATTTTCATACTTCAGATTTGGTTTAAATAAGAGAGGCTTATAAATGTAGTTTTACAGGGTTCTCCAAAGAAAAAGCAGGCACAGCTGGTTGTTATCAAAACAAGGTTGTTAGAAACAAAGGAATACCCTGTTACCTGAATAATTTTCTTACACTAGAACACTGAAATTCAGCATTTGCTAGTAATCTTGGTAGATTTCCATGATTGTTACCCTGTTGTTTGATAGATGGGGAATGGGGAGACCATGGGAAAGAATGAAGGTTGGTATAGGAAAACCTAAAACTATGAGAGTAAAAAGGGCATAAGTACAATCACCTAACATTATATGAAAATTTGGCAGCTGTACTCAATATTATCACACTATTCAAAACTGTTGTATGCTGTACATATCTAGGTTTAAAGTGTCATTTGCTAAAATATCTCATTGTTCAGAGTTCATAAAGTAACAGCACTCCTATATACACTTCTTACACTTCTATCTTCCACTAAAAAGACTTCAAAGGGAGGTTGCTTCCCTCCCAGTTACATCTTAGTCAAAACTGACCATTAATTTTAGAAAATCCACTTCAAGTCCCACATTCAATTACAATATAGAATATATTGCTGTAACATCAAAGTGAAACATCTTAGAATCTTAACTTGCATGTAAAAAAAATTCTAAATATAAAATGGTACTGTAAATGATACCACCTTTAACCTGTATTTTTCAGTGCATTAAAATATTGTTTAGTGACAAGCACAGTGCCATGGGTAAGTGATTTGAAGTTTAGATTGCAGCTTTTTATGAAGCATGAAATGCTCTCATATGTCAAAGATTTCACTTAACCCAGGAGTTTGATGTTAAAACATTAATTACAGGTAATAAAAAATAGCAATACTTCAGAGTTAACCCAAAGTATTAATTTCTCCAAATGAGATATACTACTAATACACCAGAAATACTACTTATATGCAAGTCAAAGCAGAGCATACATTTTTCTGTACTCAAAACTGTTAATGTAAATATTAGAATTCTATTTCTTTTAGTGTTTAACAGCAAACACTATATATTGTAGAGCCTAAATATTTAGATGACAATAACTTCTAGTTAGTTTTGGTGTCCACATACTTAATGCTATTTACAGTACAACAAACTTTTCCTTCAACTGGAGTGATTCACTATTCATTCTCCACTGCAGTATTTCTATTGTCTTACCAAAAGCAAACCGAATTAATTAACCTAAGGAACAATTCAAGTGGCAGTAGCATACTTGGTCAAAAACAACACCTACTGTCTAAACTTTTAAGAAGCTATTGTACTAAAAGGCAAACATTGCAACGTTTCTCAAACTAAAGTGGTGTTACCACATCTTGACAGAAGACAGCTGTAAAACATCAGCTTGGTGATTTGTGCACATCACCCTTCTGTCATTCCTAATTGCTGCTTTCTTGTGGTAACTGCAGTGGCTGCTTCCACTGCAAAGTACTGCAGTTGTGGCTGACTTGTAATGCCATTTAGCAGCTTTCATTACAGAGCCAACATCAAATGACCAGCAAGGTCTCTGCTGATTCCAATTTGAAAACCTCTGAAATAGTCATCTTCCCACATAATTAGGAAAAAGCTTTTTCATATATTCAATATTATATTAGGTAATTAGCATTATATATGTATATCTATTATGTCTTTAAATACATTTTATAAATAAATTCCAACAGTGTGTTGTAAAGTAAGTAATGCATAAAAGTTTCACAATTTAAATAAATATTTTTCACATTCCAATTCAGCTTCTTACAAGCTCATCTTTATTTCATGCCTTAGTTCTGAAGCAATGTTTCTGCTTCAATACAAGAGGTAGATTTGATAGAGACTGGGCAAGTCAAGCCTACTGCCAAAAATTCAACTGTCAGTAACTGTATTGCTGATATGAAGTTTGAGACTACATGAAAAATTCAGAACTACTATCTAAAATCCTACCAAGTCTTACCTAAACTCTTGTTAAATCACATTTAATGCTTTAAGACATGATTACTCACAGTTGTTTTCTGTACATAAGAGATATGAAGAAAACAAATACAAAACAGAGAACAGTTGTCTCTAATACAATATATAAAAGTGCATGAGCTGCTTCTTCATCTATTTCTGCAAAACATATTCAGCTTTTCCTCTAACTTTGGCCATAAAGAAAAGACCTCTGAGAAAAAAAAAAACCCAAACCGTACAAGTGTTTAAATTTTATGCTTATATTCACTTCAGTAATTTAGAGCTGGAACCCCTCCATTGGAGCCTCCTGCTGTTGAAACACAAACTGCTGCTGACTTTCATCCACCGGAGGTGCAATACTTGAGTCTTCTTCTTCGACACCAAAATAATGTTCTATGAGTTCAAAAGCCTTTTGGTAGATCTCTTGGTTTTCGTGCCTCTGAAGAAATTCAATTTTATCAAGTCCTAAATTCAAAATAGAACATTTTCAAAAATCTAGTTGCTTAAATGAATGATGAATTCAAATGGAAACAGCTTATAGCACAGCAGTACCTCTTAAGACAAAAAGATGCAATCCCAAGTCACCTCAATTAATTTGGTATCACTGATTCTTAACTTCCTAACCCATGTATTTCTAGTATTCATTTTTCTGCTGTCCAAACTAATTTTAAAACTATGCTAGAAGCATTTCAATTAAACTAATATCCCAATTTCTGTTCTTCTACTCTTCAGTCTTCCCCAACTCTAAATTCTATCTTCACTCATGGAGTTGTCACTAGGTACAGTCTGGTATCTTTTTTCAAATTTAATTGTAAGATTTAAAGATACTACCTTTTGGAAAGCTTACCATTTTGCAAGTAGAAGACATAACCTCTGCTCTGTTGGCTGAATTAAGTGCTAGGCAGTCAGTTAGGTTGATACAAAACTCCTTTTTATCTTTTTAAGGTAATGTAGTTTTAAGTTGGATTAGAAAGAGCTCAAATGACCCCCTCTGGTGACTGCAGAGGCCAAAGCAATAAGGGTGATATAATCAGCTGTTTTCCTTACTTGAACTTATACTCTACAGCTTCAGCACCCTATGCTTAAGTGCTAAAGGAAAAAAGAGAACCTAGAGAGTCAATACTTAAAATTATGAATGGACTGAAAATCTGCAACACAGTAAATTCCAATCAAGTCTTCAGTACTTATTCCTCTTATGCATTTAATTGCTCAGTTCTTCAAGCATGCACATGATTACAAAAATTGAGCTCTGTAACAAGGTATTCAGATGTAAAGAATGCTTTACAGAAAGTTAGTACCATCTAATCAGATAAAATGTGGTCAGTTAGAACTGTTACTAGCAGTTTCTGAAATACAAATGTCTGCCAATTTTGTTTTGTCAGAGCTACAAAAAAGATAACTCTCCATAAAGATGCCAGTTTCATTATAAGCCAATTGTAACACTAATTTTGTTAAATCAAAAGCATCCAGTCATGATATTCCACAAATTAGTTTTTATAGTATGCTTTTACATAGTGGTTTAATTCAAGAACTTTTATAAAAAATTAAACAAAATACTTGCAAAAGTAAAGCCTTAATTAGTTTTATGAACTGAAGTTGATTTTGCTGTTACTGATCTTTACTATATTAGAAAGTGATCCAGCTTTGGGATCAATTTAAAAACCCCTGATCTTACATCCCTGTTGGTAACGAAACTGTACCAGACAGGAGTATGTATTAAAGTATTAAAAAATTATTTAAGAATGGCTGATAAACTTATGCAAAGCATGGTCCCAGTAGACTGGGACGCCTGTGTTAAACCCTTCTGAGAATGTTTCTCTAGAGGCACATTTCATAAACTGACCGCAGACAAACACCCAGACGTTTTCTGCATCTAACCATTTTTCCCTACATGTTACATTACTTGTGATACTTTATGTCTACTTATGCTTGGAGTAATTCTTGTATTAAAAACTTACCTGCAAATTTCAAAATGACTCACAATGGTTTTGTTTTTACAGCTTAGAATAAGGAAGTTCAGGTAGTTTTACAAGAAGTGTTTCCTTACCATACGCTTCCTCTATGAGGGCACAATAAGGATTGATGCCAATTCCATTTTGCTTTGACTCTTGTTCTCCAAGACGTAGAATATTTTCAAGTCCATTTAAAGCCACCTGGACTATTTTTGAATCCATCACAGTCAGGAGGTCACAAAGAGGCTTGGTACAACCTAGTGCTACCAAATACCTTTAAAACATTAAAAAAACAGAGGAAGGGGAAAAGAAGAACTGATAATCCAGCACATTTATTCTGACATACCAATGCTAAAAAGAGTGGCTGAAACAACAAAATTTCTAAAACATGCAACAATACAAAGAGAAACTTAGCCCAAAGTGAAATAAATATTAAAATTTATCCTAATAAAAAAAATTAATATGTATATTCCTAAATGGAGTGTGAAATCTGTAGTCTTTTTAACTTCTTTTCACCTACAATCTTCAGGTGGGTTTAACTGAATAAAATTTTAGCAGGAAGTTCTTTTCTTAGGCAGTTGAAATTTTGTAGTGGTAAAAATATCAATAAGCACATTAGATACCTGTAAGAACACTGGGCACTGCTCTGTGCTAACACAGTCCACACTAGCAGTCCATTAAGATATTAGCATCACCTACTATAAAGAGAAGGATGTAACTGTAAATACAAAGACAAAAATACTGGGATTCTGAGTATCCCATTCCTTTTCCCAATTTTGAAAAAAATTGTGTATGAACTTTTCCAAGTCATAACCTGTGTCCTTGCTTCTAGTATGTAAGTAAAATGAAGACAGCAATGTTTGCCTGAATATAGTTTAATTCAGTGGTTTAAAACTTAGTACCTTGAGGACATTAGGAGGACTAAAACTTCAGGACACCAATAATATAACTGTATTTTTGATGAGAAGCCATTGTTATGGTATTATATGCACATCTACTATTTGAAGACCCTGAATTAAAATTTTTTTTAAATGCTAGATTTTAAAATGTTACATTATATAAGCAATTAAAATAAAATTAAAAAAAAGACACTTCCTTTGTTATCCCTGTTATCCCTCTGATAACACTTAGTGGTTTTAAGAAAACCAGGATTAGTTACATTATAAATAAATAAGAATGTACTTCTTGCAACAGATCTCCCAAATATGCTGGAAAAGTTATCACATCACTTTCAGTTCTGGCTTCCAAATAATACAGTAATTTATAAATCAAATTATCAGCTACTGATTCAAAGTGATCATTATTCTCACAGTATTCAGAGAAACCAGAGAGTATCTTATTCTAGCAATTCAGGAAGTCCTATCTTTGCAGCATATAAATAGCTACTGACAGTAAAAGTTTAATCAAACTCAGTTCTGAGCAAGGAGTTTAGATATCTGCTTTAAAATAATACTTATAGTGAGTTTAAAATACATGAAGAAACCCCTAAAATCCCTGAAGTCTGTCCACAAGTATACAATCCCACTGCACAAGTTTTCTAAACAACCCCCCGAAGTTTTCCATTTTCAAACACTGAAACTGTTCATCAACTCTTCCAATTGTATTTGACAATGTAATATCAGCTCTGGAAGATAAGCTTGTGATAGCTTTAGGTGCAACAGCACTGAAACAAAGCACTATTGATTAATTTATTAAGTTTGTTGCATGTACTTCTTTGATTTTTCTGAATTTCTACCTTTAGTCTCTGTATAGAATTTCAAGGAATTGAGGTTATGTTTAGGATTTTGTTGTTATGACTGTAAAGATTCAAACGCAGAAATCCAAGTGCCCTAAGATCCTTAGGCAGAGAAAATAGTAACATACACAAGCTTACCTAATCTGTTCAGGGGTTCCTCCTGATGTTGCATTAGTTATGGCCCATGCTGCCTCTTTTCTGGTGCGAAATTCAGCTTTCTGAAGAATTTCGATCAATATTGGAAAAATATTTGCATCTATAACAGCCTAAGAGATGAAATTGTAACATTTTACAACAATTAATAAAGATTTCAGAACACTAGTAGCCTTAACTACAAGAATTAGTGATGCCTGCTGGTATCAAAGCAAAGAATATTTTGTTTAGATGGTGCCATACAAACTAGAAATGCTAAACTGAAATTTAGAACTATTCCAACATTGCCCTGCAGCAGCCATCAGAATACCTGGGGGTTTTTATTTCTCTGTTTCTGGTGGGCAGAGCACAGCTTACTGGATTGGCCCATTTAAAAATCATACAACACATCCTGAGTCTTTGAACTGAAGATCAAGCCATTTTGTTGAGGTCTGCGGTCTCCATCAAGAGACTATGTCTGTAATTACAGACTTTATTACATGTTCTAAATTACATCACGAAGTAACACTTTCATCTCTGATTGAAGTAGAAGGGGAAAAAATCATTTTGGAATATGTATTCTGATTCAGAATTCTCATTTTTATTGATCAGAACCTTTTTTCAGGTAGCTCCAGACACCTGGAACAATAGTCAGGATGCAGTAATTTCCAGAAGAATACAACTCAGGGCTGATGACATCATGCCAGCTATTTATCCAAGCGAAATGTTCAGTATTTCCAAACTGGTTCACTTTTCACTGGACAAATTTGTAGTACAAATTGTGACAGCTATTTCTATTCAAAATAATATCGCAAAGTTTAGAAGAAAACATTTAGGTTAGGTAAAATTATAGACAGTCAAGACTAAAACAAATAATACCAAGTCAGTGCAGTATCTATTTACATTTCCTTGTGAAGGAAAATCAAGTGAAGTAGCAAAATGAAACCAAAACCAACCAAGTAACAAATTCCCGGGCTTTACCTGAATCTGAGCTCTGTTTCCTGCGGTTATATTAGAAACAGTCCAGCATGCTTCTTTTCTGATAGATTCCTTGGGACTACTAAGCAAGTGCAAGAGACATGGTAATGCAGAGCAGTTTAGAATCACCTAAAATAATTTAAAAATTGAAAACTGGGTTGTACTATATATATATATATGTATGTATGTATAGCCTTGTGCAATATACACATATATATAAAACTATAAAAGCATTTTACAGAGGATTTAAAAATATTTTGCAACACATTTATATTATACAAAATGTCATATCCTGCAAAATTAAAGTGCCCAATGCTGTAGTGTATGACCAGACAATCCAGCAATTTGACAGAATCTGTCTTCAATTAAGTTCAGACCAAAATATTGAAAACAGCAGAAGTAAGCTGCTTAAGGCTAAAAGATGAGTAAGTCAAAAAAACTGACAAGTGTACATCTGATTTGTATAGTTACTTGTTAATTTTTTAAGAGATAAGGTTTTCCATTTAATTCCTTAGCACAATCCTCTCCTCTAGAGCTCACAAATGATGCAAGATGCAATTAACGTTTTTCCTTATGTTCTCTTTACACTACTGCTGTCAGCCTTTTAGACAGAATTCTTTTTAAAGTAGGACCTGTCCTGCTGTTTCCTGCATTGCTTCAAAATCAATTCCATTGCCTAAAATTAATAAAATAGATCTTTAGAATAAATTACATCAGTAAGACTATGACATACAAATTCACAGACAAATCAAATATAAGCTTAGCTTAGAAGTGAGAACCTTGACTGCCTTTAAGACTGAAAAAAGGGGAATCATAAGAAATATTTGAACCCCCTGTAAAGAAGGGGAAAAAAAGCCCAAACAAAAAAGACAAGCAACAGTCCAACTACCATACAGAAATGAAGCAATCCACTACACATAATGCTGAAAAAAAAAAAAAGTTCATTCTTGCATTAACTTAATACTTAAAATAGGAGCCTAAACTATCAATCAACAACACAGACTTCTAGAAAGCCTCTTGCAGTGATGTATGCAGATACCTGTATTGGACATGTATTTTGTCAAAGTTTTTACAAAATTCTGTCTCGCCAAATAATTTTTGTTAAATCAACTAGTCTTACCTGTGTTTGGATATCATCCCCAGTAACAATATTTCCAACTGCTCTTAATGCAGGGGATACCACCTTGTAATCATTATGCCTGGAGACAAATATTGCTTGGTATTACCAAGTGTTAAAAGATTAATTTTGCATTTTCAGCAAACAATGGTTTACTTCCGGTGCTAAATATTTAGTTATCAAAACCACTGTATTACTTACTGCACTCTCCCCCTGTTTAGCCAAATTTGACTACTGCAACCCCACAAGTGAATTGCTGATTCAAAGACCGAGCACCTCTATCGCTTACTGAAGGGGACTGGGGCTGGACAGCCAGCCCGGTGTGTGGCGGCCTTCCTAGAGAAAGAATCCCACCAGGGAAAGGCTTCTTCAGGGCTTTAGCAACTCCCCTAAGTGACAGATGATTTTAGCAGGTGTAGCGATCTCTCAGCTACAAGTGATATCAGCTCTTGTGAATCAGCTCCCTGTGAAATCACCCAAGGCAAACTCGGGGACAGAGAGACAGGAGCTCTGTATGGCAGTTCCACAGGTAGCTTTTATTGTCCAGCAGTCCCTCTGAAGGGAAGGCCAGGAACAAAGGCTCCTTAACGAAGGGGCAGAAACAGGGGCTTTTTATGGGAAAGGCAGGGGGTGGGGTAGAAACCAATTAGCCAGCTGGGTACAAGGTATTACCATACAGAAGCAAGGCATGCTGGGGGTAGTTCACTTGATCACCACAACCTAGAGGTAGGTTGCTTATTTCTAGAGAGAGTCCTTTGGGCCTCCAGTCTCTCTTCAAGGAAGTGCCAAGGGCTCACAGCCCTCCACACACCTCTATGGAACAACACAACTTACAGCAATCTGTCCAGCAGATCCATTTCACCCAGCTCAAGTATTATTAAATATGATACTGGAATGTGTGTCATTCAATGGCCACAAAAAAAGAGGGGATGTTATGAGGTGTATACTAAAGCTTAGTAGTTTTGTAAGCAAAATTCCCCCTTTTGTTAGTCTGTAATCCTAGAAGCCAGCACATGAAGTCCATACTCAGCTGCCTGATGTGTGGGGGAAGGAAATTACTCAGTTGTCCTAGAGCTTCTATGGAAAAAGAAAGCAATCTTACCCTCTCCTGACAGCTATAAAAATGAGCTTTTCACAGGGAAGTGTGCTGAGCTGTCCACGCTGGGAACTACTGTCCCTGACCTACTCTGCAGTCCCATGTGAACACACAGATTTAGTCTCCCTTTCCAGGAAAATAATGAACCATAACCCAAATATATTGCAACAGTTCAAAAGTGGCTCTAGGCTGCCTCTGGACTTCACTGAGTCCAAGAACTGTCTGTATAGCAATTATATGTCCTAGAAAGAAAAGTACAACAGTGAAATAAAAAAAAAAAAATTAATTTACAATTCAAGATTGGTCTTCAGTCTTCGCCCTTCTATTCCTTCATGTATATGAAATCGTACATTAAATTTTAAAGAATAAAAGGGAATACTTTGGAGGAAACTTTTTTCACTGTCAATGTCAGGAATAATTCCAGGAGCTGAGCAACGTAGCAAGCAGCTTAAAAGATTTCAGACTAAATTCATGTTCATCAATTTTCACAGAAATAAATTAAGACTTCACGTGAGAAAACACAGCTCAATTTTAACATTAACAGTACTTCTTTGGAGAAAAGAAGACTTACATAAGCAGCTCTACCAATCTTCGACACACTCCAGAATCAATAACAGCTTGAATTTTATCATTGGGACCATCTGAAAGGTAAGAGAGGGCCCAGCAAGCATCTGCTAATACATCCGGGTCACTGCTAAACAACAGTCTTGATAAAACATTTAAGCAAGGAGCAACCTAGGTTAAAGAAAAATATTGCATAAAATTAGGTGTTCCGTACTTTCCAAGTTTCAGAGAACACTCTTCAAAGGCTTAAATGTGCAAAACTATTTACTGCTCAAGTACACCAGGTCATTAATGAATGAGGACCCAGGTGGAACAGTTTCTGATTAAACCAGATATCCAATTCAAACCGGCAAATTGGATAAATTCTGATTCCCAGCATATTTATTGAGAGATACTGTATTAAGTATGTAATTGTTCAGCTTAAACAAAAAACATCTGCTTTTACAGGTAACCAGATGATCAGGAATTACTGATGCTTTTTTTAATCATTCAAGGAGCAGAATCTCTAAGTATTAAAGGGGTTTTTTTATTGCTGGCTTTGTAGGAATACTGGCAGTTATTTGTAATAACCAGCTTAGAGTAACTCACAGAGCACCCAACATCCACTGAACAGGTGAAACAAGCAATGTCTCATTTCAGTTCTCATTGCTGCTGTACCCTCTGGCCTTAATCTCTGTAACTTCCACAGAGAGCCAAATGAACTAGACCATCTTAACACAATTTGGAACCTGACAGGTTTCTGCTGTATAGCCTGGGAATTTTATATTCTTTGTAGAACTTAATTCTTTACCTTACATGGGTTATGCAAATTCAGCTTCTGTTATGTGTCCAACTGCTGCTGTTGCAAAGGGCAAAAAGCAGAGGACCTATTCTTATTAGGAGCTGCCTATAGGGCATCCTTTTCCTGTGAGGTTTTGTATTCAAGCAGCAACAAAACTTGTTTTTTTCACTACCAGAACAAAACACTAGTAAAGGATATAGCTTAGGCAGAGTCATTGTGAGGTGATCAATTAACTGACATCAGAAATCCCCCCTTTTTGTTAATATTTCTTCAATAAGTAGCAGTAACAGTAATTACTAACTCATGCGGTAAACTCTCTCCAGACTAACTTTAATGATTGTTTAACCTCAGTCTCTTCTACCAGAATACCCAATGTTCAGCTCTCCTGAAGTCATTAACCTTACCAGATAATAATTTCGTACTGAAAATAAGAAGCTAAAACTCCAACTAGTTTTTACAGTCTTTATAGCCACATATTAGAGAGAAGAAGATAAAAAGGGGAGAGCATATAGGCTCTCTCTGTCATCATAGTCTTATCTAACTGCACCTGACAGAGCAGGAAACTCAAAATTTTATTCATGCAGCATGCACTCACAATCATAGAACAAAAAAAAAATTGAGGAAGCTTCAACTGCAACTCACATTCTCTACAGCAGTTCTGGAGAAAATACAGCCCCACATAGTTTAGTGCTGAATGTATAATTTGTCCATCACTTCACACCAGTGTATGACTATTTGCATCAGACTATAGTCTCAAGTTTTTAAGTGATGTGATTTTACTGCTGATAGGTGCCAAAGTAGATGATTTTTCACAGATACAACAGATGGGCAAGACTGTGTGATGACATTAAAAACATAAAATCTATGTCTATATCCAGATTCAAAGAATCTGTTTGTTATAAAATATTACAAACATAAGTATGCTTTAGCTTTCTGATTTCTCAAAATTACTACTTTATTATACCTTACTAAAGTCTGGAGGTGGGTTCTTTCCTCTACAAAGATTTGAGAGAGCCCAGACTGCATTTCTAGTTGTTGTAAGACGATTCGAATTTGTTAACAATCTGTGAGAGACAACAATAACAAAAACAAGTAATTTCTCATTAAAATTTAGGTAACTTCATGTCTGTTGTTACCCACAGAACATCAAATCAAGACAAGAAATTCTATTACTGGTCACTAGTTTAAATTTATTTCTCTTCATTGCTTATATGCTGCAACTATTTTCTTAAAATCAACTGAATCTGAGCAGATTATTTTGCATGGATGTCTCATTCCCAAATCAATCATGTACACACATAAAAGTAAACAATTGCTTATTTGAAAAATCATTCAACTGAACTTTTCTGAGGGTCTTTAGAAGGGGCTAGGAGATGCAACCCTCCTTTGAATGAACTTCGATGTTTTCATTCAGAGAATGCACTCAGTAATAACAAAAATAGTTCCATAAAAAAGTTAAAACTTTGAAGTTCTTACAAAAAAATTAATGCATTACTTCTGCTTTTGCCAAACAGAACATAAAAGATTCAACACCTGAAAAGTCAGGTTCACTTTCAGATACATACCAAAATGTCTAAAATGTTAATTCTTTAAACCCTTGGTGAAGGTAATCTGCTGTCCTAAGCTATTTTACAATTGTTTTAAGTCATTTTATTACTTCAAGAGGTAATAAAATGAATAACATTTGTGTTGTGCAAATTTTTCCCTGTGGTGAAGATACCATGGTAAGCACATAGTAAATGCTGGAATGATATTCCTAGTGAAATCTTCTAGTGAAACACAGCTCATGTAACAACTACTCTGTCAGCTCATGTCAACAAGCAAATGGGTAAATAGAAGACTAGAGCTTAGAGCTACTGGACAAAGGTGGAGAAAATAGCCTGGTCTGTAGGCAGATGGAATCATACAAATATAAGTGGGAATTAAACCATTTCTCCTACCCTATACATTCAGAAATCTGCCAAAACAGAATTTGCACAATACAGAAATTTCATACCTGTGAAATAACACTTTTCTCCTTTTGCAAACATTGAAAAGCTTCCATCATGGACTAATTAATTAAAGATATGCATGAAGCTCATGTAATCCAAAATATTAAATTGCTTCTTATTATAACATTATGATTCTCAATTTAGAAACAAACTTATATTCTTCTCAAGTAAATTTTAAGTTGAAGTTTTCATTTATCTATACATGTGCAATATATTAGAGTATTAGTTTACAATACTTACTCCAAGAGAGGTGGCAATATTCCACAGTTCAAAACAAAGTCTCTGCATTCTGCATTATCACCAGCAATGTTCCCAAGAGCCCACACTGCCTTAAAAAGAAAATCATCCAAGTGAATTTATACATGCTTGCAAATCAATTTTCACAGATAATCTATACTTTTTGCAGCAAATATTATAGACTAGAAAAAGAAATCCATGAGGGAAAAAATACAGTGACAGTAAATTTTATCTTCCTGAAGGCAGATCAACTAGCTGGTAGGCAAATGGGGCTCAAAGCCTCTCTAACACAACACACCCCAAAAAAGATACTCATAACTGAATTTTAAGTAGTTATAAAACCCCTCAAGAAGATAGTTACCTGCTCCTGTACATCTTCATGTTCTGAACTAAGCAACTTAATAAAAATGGGAACAGCTCCAGTTTCAATTACAACTTTGGTGTGTAAGAAAGTTCCAGACGCTATGTTTGTCAAAGCCCAAGCTGCTTCAAACTGTTGAGGAACACAAAGACAACCATGTTAAACCACTCAGCAGTAAAACTTAAAATCGTGACATGAAGTTTGACATAAGAGCTTCAGAGGTTAATTTTCCAACTTTTTTTCCTTTCCACTGAAATGCAATTACTACTATAGTACTCTACACAATAAAATAGCTGGTGTTGACAAAATCTCTATTTAGTAAGAACCTTCAGTAACTACATTATTTTTAGTTTTTGGCTTACAGGACTAAGAAAGATTTCAAATCACTATTAACTAGTACAAATACCTTTTGTTTACTCAATATTAAGTTAATTCTTCTAGTACAAATGTCCACGAGGACTAAGTGCTATTCCCATGAGGGAGTAGACAGAACTAGTTACTCCTACCATTAATTAGGTATTTCTCAAAGGTTTTCTAAAAGTGTTTCAAACAAGCCTTTCAGTTTTCTGTAATTTTTTTCCTAATATTTCAGCTGAAAAGTACTACAATGTATTCAACACTAATGACACAGATTCTGCTCACACATCATTGCTGATGAACTTAATATACCACTCTGTAAATCCTCTTGGAACACCTTCTGCTTTCAACACCCAAGTTTTTGTCCAGATGAATATATGACCCTAAAGACTACTACGAAGTTCACAAAGTCAAGCCACATTTTTAGCAGCAATAATGAAAACATATGGCTTCAGTGGTGAAAAATAATTATATTTGGTTATTAAAAACCCCCAACAAACAAAACAACATGTGCCTTCCAAAGCTCTTTTGGAAGGTTTCTAATCCCATTCCAAACCCCCAATCAGTAGCAGCCAAACTCACTTGCAGAGTGTAATTTTCACTCCTCTCAAGAAATTTCACAAATCTCTGTACTACTCCTGGTTTTTGAATGACTTCATCTATAGGTGGATTAGGCTCTAGGAAATAAAAACAAACATATCTGTGTAAAAAGACCAAATAAATTACTTTTTCAGTATGACAAAAACATGAATATGATTTGTAGTTCTTATCATAATTTCATTCAATCATTTTCAAAAGAAGGAGTTACAAACTTTTCACTTGAGAAGACTGCAGGAACTCTATGACGTGCTACAATTTAGTAAATACCCTAGTACATATAATAACAGTAACACATACTATTATCCACTGGCACGTTAGTAACACATCACAAAACACTGTCCTTCAACCAATAGCTCAGGTTGGTGGAAGAGCAATTATGACTGGATACTATTTTAAAAGACCAAGCACACCTTCACCTATCATGCTATACACATACCAGCACCAACTTAAGACTGCATGTTTTACAGCCCAACAAAAACAAGTTACAACTCTTCTTTGTCAGCCATGTAATTTTTTCCCCCTTGAGATCAGAATGGGAATGAGAAGCTGAATCCCTGCAACAATTACTCTAAGTATGTTAGCGTGCAGTTAGTTACTGCCCTGGACACCTCAATCAAAACATCCTTGTTTTTTACTTCGTCTGAAAGACTTAACATTGAAATAATGAAGATTTATGTATTTAGCCATTAGGTCAGAAGAGATTTGGCACAGTTTCTTTATAAACAGAACTAAAAATTTCTGCAAGCTCTATTTTAAAATAAAACATTTTAAATAAAGGTTAACTGACTCTAAGCGTAATTCATAATAACACAGAAGGACGCAAATAGAAAAAACAGGCAATGTTTACCTACCTTTAGATAGCAATTTTCTGAATTTCTGAGTTGCTGTGAGTTGTTGATCAGGATCATCCGAAAAAATCATCTGTACCATATCTACCGTAATAACTTCTTCCTAAAAATGCAAGGAGGATCTCTTATGTGTAGTACTATGCACACTAATAGATAACATTCTAAACACACTCTAAAGTACTTACCTCTGGAATAGGTACAGTAGAGCTGACGTCAGGATCCTGAATTGGGCTTTCTACCATAGATTCTTCATTTCCCGGAAGAGAAACGTTTCGGCGTTTAAACAGCTGAACAAAGGGGAAATGTTTGGGAGACATTACAACTTACCCAAGCATGGGTACTGATGACATACACTTGAAGAAATGCTTTCACCAATACCAGCCAAAAACTTTAACTACTCACCTTCCTATTCACCCATGCAAGGTGAATTCTACACAAAAGTTTAGATAACATAAAGGAGAAAAACACTGTCATACCTGTATTTTGATAAACTGCAAAGCAACACTTCAGACAGACATTTAGAACTAAATTCTTACTAGTTATAAAGATCCATAATTTTTTCCGCAAGAAAAAGAAGCTACAGATCTTTTTGCTTTTAGTCTTTTATCCCTTATAATTAGCATTCATTTTAAGCAAGGAATAGTATTCTACAAGCTACTTTCCCCTTTCTTAGTTTATAGGCTAAAATCATCAACATATAGACAGTGTTTTGTGTTTCAGCACACTGCATTCCTCCCTTCTACAGAAGACTACTAAGCAGCACCTGTATTTTATACCCAGCTGAAGAAAGATTAAACCAGAAACATAATTTTCATATAGAAGAGAAAAAAATTGTGTAGCTTCAAGGTGAACTTTCAAACTATGTAACATTAAATATTCTCTATGTCCAAAAATCACTTTACAATTGGCTGCATGCACTGCCTATGCAGAGAATACATACCAGCGCTGTAGTATTTAACAAACTATGTTCAATGAGTGCCTCTTCATTTTCTGGCATACAAGCAAAACATTCACATTGCCCTGTTCCCTTCTAGAAACCAAATCTAAATTTTTATCTTTATTCCAGTACTACACTTACAATGACTGCAACCAACAATTCTAAGAATATTACATTTGTACCTTTACAAAGAAATGATAGACTCTCGGTCCATTGACTAAGATTTCACCTGCAAGCATAATAATGAAACCACCTACTAAATCCTGGCTATTTTGCCCCTCTAGAGCTCTACAGACCTAGGTTTCTGCTGTTGTACATGTCCAAAACTGCAGAACAACTCCATGTTTACATCCAGCTCTATTTCAACAGGAACCTAAACCAAGGCATTCTCTCTCTTGTTCGATGCACTTATGGACTGGGCATAATTCTGGACACAAAAAAACCTACAGAATCCTGAATGCAAATGAGGTTTAATTCCATTTAAACCCACAAAGGAAGAAGAAACAACATTCCACTTTTGCAAGACCAGCCATTCTTTCTAGCACTCAACAAGGACCCAGAAGCTCTTGGTTGAAAAGTATAAACTTGTTCGGTCTCTCTACCAGTTACAATTTCTTGTGGAGCACAAGCAGTCTCATCTTCCTGCATAAACTCATTCTCCCCAGTTCAGGAAGAGCTGAAAAACACCAGTCCAACAAACTAAGATCAAGCAGAGCATAACAGTAGTCTCATTGTTACAATAGTTAGCATGGGAGAGGAAACACCCATTATTTTCATAATTTATCTAGGGAGCATTTACTACAAAATATGTAAACACAACTTTCAGCAGGAACTGCAATGCACTTACCCATTTACAGATAAGTGCTCCAGTACCACACCACTTCTGACTCTTACCTCTCTGGCCCAAATAACTGAAATTCTTTTTCCGTGCACCACTTTCCCAGTAGAAGGGTAAGTGTTCCCACCTCAGATCAGACTGTAGATCAGAGGCTGGGACACTCTCTAGGCTGTGGGAGACAAACTCATCCACTTTAGACCAACCACAAAACCAAACTACATTCCTTACCTTCCTGGCAAGAAACTACTAAACATTTTGCCAAGAGGAACTATGACAAACTGTTAAATTAAACAATATTCCATGTATTCTGATCACTAAAAATTCAATGTGAACAACTGCAGATGTTTATATAATAGTTCAGGGACACTAATTGGTAGCTACTTATATTAAGTTAGTGTAGAAGAGCTCTTGGGCAATTTGAAGCATGGTATCAAAGATGAAAATAATCCTCTCCCTTCACACAGCAAAACTCTGACCCCAGCTCTAGCAGAGAATGCAAGGTTTCAAATTCTTACTGGAAATGTGAGAGTTCTTTCAGTCTAGTCTCACATGTTTCAACCTAGACTATGAACTAAAGTCATGGCTCTCTCCTCTGTGTGCCCTAGTAACTTAAAAGGGCTTCTGTTCATTTTTTTATGATCCTATTGAGACATGCCTGGTGCTTCCCACAACTGCAAAGAAAACAGACATTCAACCTGGCACTCCTGGATTCTACTCCAGAAGGTATGTCTGCTCAGGTCCTTTCAGGCCCCTGAATATAGCTCCACAAGCACTGAGCAGTGAACAGCTCACCAGGATGCTTACCTGCTCCTCTCTTTTCTGTTTCCGAAGCTGGATTCCTTCCTCCTCTCTTCTCCTGCGCATTTCCTGGGGATTAAGCGCATTATTCTTGTAGCTTTTCATTCTGAAGTTATCTTTACCCGGGCTTGCCATGTTGTCTATCGAAAAAACACAAAATTAGTCCAAAAGGCCAAACCTGCCATCTCTTGTATTATGAAAATATCGAGAGCAGCCGCTATATATTCCTGCATCTGTTTGCAATACCCAGTTCATCAACAAAAATCTTTAATGCAGAAATCACAGAAAACCTATGCCTAGATAGGCATTTCCAAACTGCAGATTAAACTACAGTTCATCTCAAGGATCAGATACATCATTAAAGGGCATAAGCTACTGTAAAAAGAAACTATGCATCTTACAAGCAAACTGAAAAACAAAAACCAAAGATATTACATTGCTACATTTTGATTCTGTCAGCAAGCAAACAAAGAAATTTTCTTCCTCCTCTCATAAAGATGACATTAAATGTATTACAAATAAGGACAACCCCGAGAAGAAAACCTGCAGTCATTACTGCTTCATTTAATACCTTATGGCATTGTTTCTTTACTTTAACTATCTCACAAACATAACAGAATCTAAGAGCTATGCTTTTCCTTCTAAACTGTGTGCAGGAAAATAATTTAAGGGTCAGTAGCACCCAGACAGGCATACTCTTTTTCATTTTAAACTAACAAAATTATTGTCTCACTCCAATTACCAGTTCTTTTAATGGATTTAGAAGTTTAGAATCTGACTGTCATTTCAGGTATATCAGTTGTAGGAAGATAAAAGTGATAGTTCATGATTCTGTCACCAGAATGATCAAACTGAGTGGAAAAGGTTGTTAATAGCATGGTGCCTTTTTTTAAAGCTAGAACTGAAGCCTTCATCTGGGAAACAACTGTCAAAAACATGATTCAAAACTCTACACAAACTAGCACCTGTCTGGAATTCTTCTAGAAGGGGAAAACATGTAAACTACAGCTCCGGAGCTGTAGATTTGGGGTTTTTGTTTGTTTTGTTGGGTTTTTTTTAATCAGCACTAAGCAATAAACACAAGCAATGAGAGGAAAACAAACGACAGACTTAGGTTGACATCAAGATGACTCCCCAAGGACTCAGCAGCCTGTTTCACCCAAGTGTTTGCTTCACAAGAACCTAAGTAAACTACTGACATCTCTGCGTAACAATGCTAAGTGTGCCACTGTCTAAGGCAAATTTATAGCAACAGTCATGTAACTTTATTTTCCCAACAATGCTACTGGCTTATCTAGTCCTAGAACACCATCCCTTTCTTAATCGTTCATGCCTTGCTAATTTAGTTGTGCCAACGAAACTGTCAGGCCAAGAAATGGACTAAACAAGAGAAATGCACATTCAAAGTAACGCAGTCACCAGCTCTGTGAAGAGTTACAAAAGGTCAACTGGAAGGAAAGTCTGTCAAAACTGTTTTTAAAAAGAAAAGCTTAGAAATTTATAGCTTCATTCCCCCTACAAGGCTTTTGATATAGACATCATAAGGGCAAGAAGACTGGCAGTGCCTGGTTTCATACTTTCTGCGTCTAGATCCAAGCAAGCCTGCACTTCTGTGCTACAAAACTACACCCGTTTTAACATCAAAGCCCTCCACCCACCACATCCTCCACTGCGCCCACTTGTTGTGCATAGTCTAAGACCTATCACACTACTTTTTTTTTTTTTCCTCCTTGTCTACATAATGCTCCCTAAACACGGCCCTCGCTGTACCTCCGCCCCCTCCCCGGCCGGA
>VXAD01001115.1:2925799-3026841 GCA_013399195.1 Dicrurus megarhynchus
CGTGTGCGGGCAGGCGCTGCCCTCCGAGGCGGCGGCCAGGCGACACCTGCGCCGCCCGTCCCTATGCCGCCGCCAGCCCCGCTGCCCGCTCTGCGCCTCCGCCACCGCCGCGGGCTGCGACGAGCTCCGCCGGCACATCGAGATGGCCCACCCGGAGCTGGGCCCGCCGGGCTCCCGCCGGCCCGAGGCAGCGCCCGAGTGCCCGTTCTGCGGGGAGGCGGCGGGGAGGGAGCTGGAGGAGCACGTCAGGGCGCGGCACGGGCACCTGCTGGGCGCCCCGGGCACGGGTGAGCTGCGGCGGGGAGGCGGGGGGGACGCACCCGCGGGGATCGGGGGTGGCAGCGGAGAACCGGCCGGCGGTAAAGTTGGAGCAGAGGAAATAGTTATGTATTTAGGTACTGTATTTTATTTTAGGCGTGATGAGAATTTTCTTTTGACTAACTGACCAAAGTTACTGGTAGTTATTTCAGAAACTTAAAGGTGACATCTCTGCTAGTGGGTAATACGATTAGAAGACTAGCGTTTGTAATGTAATAAGCTATACATACTGACTGGATAAACGATAGGATGCAAAATGTGCCAGTGCAGTCAACCACACTGCATAATCTGTGATTAAAACGTTTTTCTTAACAATCCCGCAACACACGCACCCCATCCCCAGGTCGTTGCATTGAACACTTTACTTCCTTGGGTGCAAATAATTCAGAGCTTGAATAATTTACTTGCCTGCATGCCAGTTTCTACTTTAAAAATATTTGTAATAAGGGTGTTTTGGTTTTTTATGTATTTAGCATGTTTCAGAAAACTAGCATTTTTGCAGCGTTACATTAAATGCTGCTGGTGAATTTAGATGATTATCCCACGAAGTTTTCTTCCAACCAGCCATAAACTTTTAGCTGGGACAAATGCCTTCCAGAAACTGCTAACACAGGGTATCAATTCTTGTGTTTTGTGAACCGAGGAAGGTGTAGATAAAATCTAGGGACTCAAGAGAAGAGCAGTAAAGATGGAGTCGGGCACTTGTCTGTGGTTCCCAGTGACAGGACAGCAAGCAGCGGGCACAAGTCAAAATTCGAGAAATGGCATTTTAATGCAAGAACACTTCTTTTTACTGTGAGAGTGGTCAAACACTGGAATATGCTCCCTGGGGAGTTTGTGGAGAGTCTATACCTGGAATTGTAAAAAAATGACTGGGAAAAGCTGTGTGTAACTTACCCTATTTAATTTGGCCATTCTACCAGGGACTGGATGATCTCCAAAAATCCTTTTGAACTTTACCTATACTACGTGGTACCCCCAATAATGATACTAATACTGCAGAAAGAACATTATTTGAGGAAATGCAGGAAGACCAACAAAATAAGAATGACAGCACTTTTTATTCTTTCAGCCAACCAACTGTTGTGTTTTTACATGAATGTTAAATTTTTGTAAGCAAATGTTCTTCTGTTAGCAGAGCTGTCTTTTTATTATTGGTTTGATATTTCAGACTAAGCATTTCTTGATACAAGTATTACCATAGCAAATTGTGATCTGTAAGCTAAATGGGGAAAAACTTAATTGAAAGAATGAAAATATGTCTTAAATTTTTTGCATATTTAGATACAAATTTTTAAGTGGTTAGGAGAGTAACAGCTGTGTAGAATTTGCTGCCTTTCATTGGGGAATTTCAATGGCAGCACAAACTTCATTACTGTGTATATGTCTTAGACTGTTTATCAGTTAGGGGATGATTCTCACAAAAACTACAGGAATTGCATTAATCAAGAAACTGCATTTCTTTTTCAGACACAGGAAACGGTGAACAGCTATATGAATGTCCTATGTGTAGTCTTACCTGTACAAACATTCAGATTCTTCAAGAACATGTGGATTTACACTTAGAGGAACATAGCTTTTCAGAAGGTACATGAAAGGATACAGGCTTGATAATACTTGAAAGTATTTGCAAATATTTGCAGGTTGTAGTGTAGAATCGCACATAAAATTTAAAATAAATATTTCTGTATTTAAAGGGAACTGGACCCGTGTACAGTGAAATTAACATAGTTAGGTCATATCACTCTCCCAAGTGCTCAACTTAATTACCGTGCTAAAAGAAACATTTGTCTATGCATGGTTGTTAAGTAAATGAACTGCATGTTAGCCAAAGGAAAAACTTAGAGCAAAAAATGTTTAAAAGACAGCAGTATTACATATTTGTTCTCTAGCTCTATAAAAGGTTTACATAAATGGAGTTCACAATGACATTCCACTGTGACGAGTTCAGAATTTATAGCTTATGAAAACTTCATTTTTTTTTCTCAATCCTTTTCTGCAAATACTTTGCTGATTCTTTAGTCATAGCGTTAAAGTAAAAAAAATCAAAATTAATTTTATTTTATAACATGGCTAACAGAATCCTAGCAATTCCCTATTCAGTTCTCTGATTGTAAATTTTTGTCACTTCCTTATGAGACTGCTGGCAATGGTCCTAGAAGCTAACAAGTGTGTGGTATTCAAGGAACTGTGACTTGTTGCTAACAGTGAAGTGAAACAGTAAGCAAAAGCTGTCTTCTCAGTGGTAGAGGTACATGCAGTATTTGCCAAGTAATTGCTCCAGTAACTGCATAAACTTTGTCCAAGTCAAGAGTCTGAGTCTTGGTAGACTGAATGCAGTTAGTCCTGTTCAGTGTTCATTGCTAATAGCTCAAAATAATGTGGTGTGCATCTCCTGAAATTAATGCCCAGTCGTGTTTACATATGTCTGCTTAGAAAGGAATCCTGAAAAATTAAACAAATGATCCCTCAAAGCATTACTAACCTCCTGACCAAGTCCCCTCACTTTGGAATGTTACTCTGGGGTAGGCGGAAACATTAGAGATCTAGAACTGGCTCAGCAACTCCAAACTGAAGAAGATGAACGGCGGAGATCAGAAGAAGAGAAGCGAGAGAGGGAAGAATTTAAAAAGCTGCAGGTACAGTATTGTTTCTAAATGGTAAACTTAAAAACAGTTGTGCCTTTAGAAGCTGAGTATCTTGGAATTGTAGTGTTCTGGGATGGCCTTACCTAATCAGACCTGTGCAAGTCACATAGTCTGTATTGGGGTAATGGTGCAGGGGTGAGTTGGAAGCAAATTCAGTCTCTTGGCAATGCTGATCCTGGCAGAGGTACTGGACATGGCAGCCTTGAGCTGCTTGGCTTTACTGCTTTGAGTGGGGCTGGCTGCTGCCTGTGCTTGCTGTTCTGCTCTCCCAGCACACCTGCTGCCTGTGCTCCACCCAGCTCTAGAGCTCTGCCTTGCAATGCAGCCCGAAGCATATTCCCTGCCAGAGTGCCAAAGGCTTTGAGCGTCCTGGCTGTCCTCTACTGGAATATCATCACCTGCTCCCGGTCCTCCCTCTGTCTCCCATCTCGCAGCCCTGGTAACTCACTTCCCACTCTCACTACCTCCTTGCCAGACTGCCTCTGTGCCAGTGGCTCTGTCAAAGAGGGAGGAGAGGGATGTGCCTGCTCTTCCAGGTGTGGCTTTCCTAGTCCCACATTCATATTCAGGAATGAAGCTTGGTCTTCAGCTCTAAAATAATTGTAATTCTGAAGTTTTTATGTCTCACCATTTTTAAAAGGTACCGATTTTGAGAAACTGCATGCACAAAAGATGAATTTTTAAAATGTGATTTAAATCATGCACATTCCATCCCTAACAGAGACAGTATGGCTTGGATAATTCTGGTGGCTTCAAGCAGCAATTTCTAAGGAATATGGAAAGAGAAGTTGATAGAGGAAGGATGCAGCCCTTTGAATATCATAAGAGAAAAGCTGACATGATGGAAAGTTTGGCTTCTGGTATAGATGATGGGAAAACAAAGACCTCAGGTAAAGATGCTGAAATTGTACAACTAAAACTGTACTTTCTAGACCTAGATTGTAGTGACCAAACCAGTCTTTAACAAAACATATAATTCATTCTTTAGTATTGGTTGTGTCCTAGCTCTAAACCTTATTTTCCAGATCAATCTATGTTGTTATAGTCCTAAACTAACAAGGAAATTAAGGCTTGGTATATTTTTGACCTGTATTCTAATCTGAAGGCTGTTTTTCTTTTCTTTTTTTTTTTTTTTTTAAATGGAACCTTGGAACCAAGTTGTCTGGTTAAGGGCACAAATACAGTATGTATCAGAAGATGCAAATATCCTATTACAAGCTGGTTGCCCTTGACTCTATGCTTGTTTACTGATTAGCACTCATTAGTTCCTAGTCCAGTGTAGCTGTTCAAATTTACAGCAGCTTTTTGTCTTGTGTTTCTGTTAATTGTTATATTGTGTAAGCTGGTTGCAGATAAGCACAGTGTTCATCTGATTATAAACTCCAAGAGAGGACTGGGAGGACTAGACATCTACTTGATACATCTTCTTTTAAATGTTTTATAGTTGGTGCAAAAACACAGGGTGGGTGGGTTTCTGTGTCCCTTTCAAAAGGCTCCCTTGTCTTTACTTTCCAAGATCACAGTTCAAAGGTCTTTTAGCCTATTGCTAGTGGTTCTGGCTTACAAAATATCCACTTGGTTCTTGACAGGTAAAATAAAATTTCTTCTGTGAGATGCATTGCATGGAAATAACACAATTAAAGTTTTCATTCTTGGTAATGATTTAGATTTCAGAAAGGTTCTTAGAAAATAATTTGTGGTGACTATGGAATAATTCTCTTCACAACAGCATGGCAATAAAGGTGCTTTGAGGATTTACATAAGTGAATTGGAGAGAGCATTCCCAAGCATATTCTTTCATGTAACAAAGGAGAACTTGGAATATCCTGCAGGAGGATTATTTTAAAATATTTACATAATTGTCATGTTCAATCTTCAGTAATTTACAGTTCAATTCTCAAGAAGTGCAATTCTTTTTTTTTTTTTTCCTCTTAGTTTCTCCAAGAAAAATAAGTTGGAAGGGAATGAAAGATTTACATAGTATGGATAAGTATTGCTATGTTTTTAAGGGGTTGTTGTACTGGAGGTTGCAGGGGCATAGGAATGCTTTATTGGTGACATACTTGTTCTGTATCATTATAATAGTTCCTGTGACTATCACAGTTTTTATAATTTAGTCCAAGCTGTTTAATTTAAAATAATCATTGTATAGCAACAGCTAAAAAATAGATTTAGTTTTGAGAGCTTCATAGTACGTGAATTCATCAAAGTAAAGACCACTGAAATGAAGTAGGTGCAGTTCTGTGACTTGGGTTCTAAATGTAGCACAGGATCATTTAGAAGTTTTAAAATAAGTTGTATTAATCTGTATCTGTTCCAAGTTGGGGAAGGAATCTTCTGGTAGATTTTGTAGTTAATTTTACAGATAAACTTTATATTTTGTCTTCCTTTAGGAGTCATTGAAGTATTGTGCAAGTACTATCAGAATGAGAGCAAAGATGTGAGACGTGTGTGGCTGTCAGCAGGAGTAGATCACTTCCACTCATCTTTGGGCGACAGAGGCTGGGGTTGCGGTTACAGGAATTTCCAAATGCTCCTTTCCTCACTGTTGCAAAACAGCTTCTACAACGACTGCCTGAGAGGTATTAAACAAAATGCTGTTTGTTCCACGTACCTTGGATGACAACCTTCTGACTGATGTTTTGCCTTTTCATTTACACAGCAAGTCTTACAAGGTCAGTGGTACCTGTTAAATGCTTGTTACACCACTGGAACTTACTGTGAAAGAGTTAGAGGTGAATACTGGCAAGACATGATGTGGTTGAAGTTTTACCTTTAGTTTTTTTGGTGCATCTTTGTAACATCAACTGCCTCTTATAAAAGAAGCTGAATATTTTTAATTAATAGACTATTTCAATCCCTGTAACAACAATTCAAAAGCTTTTCTGTTCCAGATACTACACTAATTCCTAGTATACCAAAGATTCAGTCCATGATTGAAGATGCCTGGAGAGAAGGTTTTGATCCTCATGGGGCATCTCACTTCAACAACAGATTACATGGTTCCAAAGCATGGATAGGAGCATGTGAAATTTATTCACTGTTAACCAGTCTCAGGATAAAGTAAATACTGCTTTTTGTTGTTGTTGTTATTTTTAACTGCCGATTTCAGTGCTGTACCTTTAAAGTTTAGAATTCCAAGCTGTGTGATGACAAAGCCACCTTAGTGACTAAATTTAACTAATATATAAACAGATCTGATTTAATGCAGCACGAAGCTATGTAACTACTTATAAGTACATATAACTACTTACAGGAGGTACATAAACTGAGTAATTGCTTAGATCATTGAGACTTGATGCAGAATTATGCCACATATGCCTAAATTTAAGCATTGATTAAAAACTTCATTTCTCTAAAAGTTTCTTCTCAAGAAGAATCTGAATTTCAGCTATTTTTTATGGCTTTTAACTGGATTCTCTAGTGTATGTGTATCACATACAAAAAAATGTGACATTAATTTTTGCAAGTTTCACAAGTTCTTCTTAGACTGAATAGAGTAGAACACTTCTTTGTTATGTAATAAATTTTCCAGTTTGGGACAGTATATGTTAGTTTGCTTTGTAATTATGTGTCCCCTTTTCCTGTATTAAAAAGTAAAAAAGTAGTAGGGACCACTTGGTGCAGGAGGAAGGGGCCCAGAGGTGAAAAGGTTGGTTTAACAGGCAACCTGCTTGAAATTACATTGTTGTTTCCATTCTCAATGTTTTGTAGGTGCCAAATCATTGACTTTCACAAACCCACTGGCCCTATGGGTACACACCCTCGTTTGTTCGAGTGGATTTTGCATTACTATTCTACAGATAGTGAAGGTGGTGCAAAGGTAGTGTGTACTTCCAAACCACCTATCTACTTGCAACATCAAGGTCAGTGTCACAATATGCTGGTTTCTTAGTATTCTCTATCTCTTTATATGTACTGCAGTTCAGAGCAGCATTTTTTAGTTCTTCATTGAATTGAAGGCATGGCTTTATTTCCCGTAATTTTCCTATTTAGTAAGAGCAACATTAAAGTTTGTATTTTTATTGGATGGAAGAGCTGAATGTGATTGGGATCTCAACTTTTTGACATGTACTCTTATAAATATCTTCTTAAATTTTGAGTAATGCCTTCCTTGTTCTGAAAATCAGTCATATGTTACAAGGAAGTAAATGGGATTTATGTCTTTTTGAACTACTGAAACTCTGTTTTGGTCTTAGGTCATAGTCGTACTGTTGTTGGAATAGAAGAGAAGAAGAACAAAAGCTTATGTTTGCTACTGTTTGACCCGGGATGTTCTTCCCAAGAAATGCAGAAACTGCTGAAACAAAACAGTGATGGAGCTGGTCTCAAACTACTTCGGAAATTTGTGGGTAGCCTAAAAGAAAAGCAATACCAGATAGTGGCTGTAGATGGGGTGCTCTCTTTGGAAGAGAAAGCTGTAAGTATCTCAGAAAACAGTTTCTGTTTGTGAATATTTAAGACCATCTGCATCTCTTCTTTGAATGCATATGCATATATGGTTGCATGGTGGATTTTTTGCATCTCTTCACTTTCCTTCTTCTTTTTCTCTCCGGCTTTCTGCTTTTATAATCCCAGGATATCAAAAGCAAAAACATTTTGCATATAAATGGATGCCACCTTGATGCAACTGACAAGTTCTAAGTCCTGTATGAAGCTTTCAGCTGCTTGCAGGTGTAAATTAGGCTTTTTTAAACTTTTCATTTTCTTACAATGTTTTCTCCTAAATAAACTGACTGTGAGCATGTATGTTACTTACATTCACAGTGCAAAATTACATTCAGAGGTTTGAGCTGTTGAAATTTTTATAAATCTTATCCATGTGTTTGACTTTGGGCATTTTACCTTTTTTAAGACCTTAGAAGTTTTCAGAGGAGTGCCAGATGTGGTTTTTGTTTCTGAAGCTTTTTTTTTTCCTGCACTAACAAATTGATTCTGAGGACCCTTGTTCCAATTCTGTGGTGTCTTATCCGCACTGTTCAGCATGCTCAAGCTTCAGCACACACTTTTATTTAAACTATGAAATAACTGGCAACTGAATTACTTGCTCAGCTATACTTAATGTGTATGTTGAAATGAGGTATTGTATGAAGTGTTTTCTGGCCCTGAACATGTCAGAAATATCAGTGAAACATGGCCGTCCTCTCCTCCTACTGGAAAAAGCCTTAAAATTCAGGACACAGTGAAAAAAAACATGTTGTTTGGGGTTTCGTGGGGGTGGGTGGTGTTCATTTGTTTTTGGTTTGCCACTTTATTTTTCTTGTTTTCAAAGATTTGATTTATATTTAAAAATATCAGTTGTTTAGAGCGTTGTCTTGGAAGCACCCCTTTCATTAAGATGAAATGTAACCCCTTATACTCGTTAAGATTGCTAAACTACTAATTTGGAAGATGCTCTTTAAAGTGCTGCTTTTGTTAATTGAAGTACTTTCTTTTCCTCTCTCCCCACCTATTTTTAGGCTCTCTGCCATGCTTCTCAGGTCTTAACATCAGAGAAGATTCCTTGAAGGATACCTTTGTAACTTTTGGAACTTGCGGGGTGCAAAACATTAAACTGTTGGACTGTGGACCCTAACTCAACAATTTTTAGACTTTGTCTCCATAAATGCTTGGGAGCTCTGGGGAAGCACAACACTGGAGTAAACCTGTAGTTTTTGTGTTCAGTCAAAACTCTGGCATCCTGATACAACTATAACTCTGAAGTATTGCGTTCCTTGTCTTACTAGAAAATGTGTTAATTTCTTAGTTGCTTAAATTAGCAACACCTACTGTCTTGTAGCAAATTATGCACTGTTGTCAGTGAGCAGTGGATAAAGATACTATGGAGCTACTTAATTGGAGTTCCTGGTCATGGTTTACCTCTGTAAGTGTGTTTATGCTGCCACTGTGACCAGTCCTCTGTTTCTTCACAATTCAGTCTGTTCCACCAGGGATTAGTTTACTAGTGAACTTCTTGTCAGTTAGCTGGCTTCTCTAGATGTATCACTTTTAAACATGAACACATGTGCTTGGAGGTGGATCAGTATTGGCATTGGCTAGGAGCTCTAAGGAAGCGGTGTCCAGAGTGGAGTGTGTGTGCTTTAGGTGCTGTGCAAGACAATCCTTTGGGGTAGAGGAAGAAAATATTCCTTTTGTACCATGAATGAATAAAATTAATATATTTTTAAGAAGTGTTTATTCCATCTTCATAATTTTTTTTAAATTTCTTCTTTTTCTGTTTTATAATGTATATCCCAAAAGGACATTTGAACTGCCTTTTGACTAGTGGCTCTGTTGTGCAGGGTTAATGCCATGTCAGAGACTGGAGCTGTCTGCTGAAACAAGTATTTTGGGCGTTTGAGGCATTTTACTGTACCTAGAATGTGCTGCTCTGGTTGAATGTAAGAGCCCTGCCCCTCCAGGAGGGCAGCTGGAGGCTGGGAGGGATGGTGGAGATGTTGCAGGTAGCACAGGGTGTCTTTGCTTTAGCTGCTGTATCATGCCAGAGCATCCAGTTATTGAAACTGGAGCTTAGATCCATCCCTTTCATTTAGACTTTCTTCTCTGCAGACACCTAAATACAGGTGAAAGAGCCTTACCAGTAACCTGTTTCTCTCATGTTTAATGTGCTCTGGCAATAAGAACTTGTCGTTTCTGGAAGTAGTGAAGCATGTGGACATGTAAAGATACTACCATAAATCACTGATTTTTTTTAAGTATGCATGAAATTAAATAGTTACGCAAATACATTCAGTAGGTATGTAGAAGCCTTTGAGCTGTGAAAGGTTTAAATACTTTAAGACAGTAGAAGGGCTCAGATGGGACAGAGTTCCTGGGAATTTGGGGACTATCAGCTCCCTTATTAGCTCTGGTCCTGTAATGCATGTCAAATAGATGGAAGGAAAGAAAAGGAGATAGGCCAATAATGCAATCATCATTTGGATGCAAAATCCTAGGCTTTGCAGCATGCTTGAACTTTTTCCCACAGCATCTTGATGTAGTAGGCACCATCCTCTGAATTTTACCAGAGCTCAGGCACCAACTCTTCAAAACACAGCCTGTTCAAAATTAAATTCACTCTGGTCAAGGTGCAGTGTTGCAACTCACTGTTGCGTCCCTCCGTGTCTTACAGTGCATGGTTTGGACTGAGGCAGTTAAGAAAAATATACAAGAGAGGTTGTCAGCACCAGGATTTTAAATTACTGTAATTCTGTAACAGTTGATGAATGGGATTTTTATTCAATTATTAAGAATTAGTTTTCAATCTAATCCAAAGTACATATGCAAATTGAAATATCTCACCTAAACTTTTTCTACCAAAAACCCCCTTCTCTCTGTTCATTTCAGCAAACTAACACACACACAGAGCCAAGCTTACTCTCAGTCAAATTTCCTTTTATTTCACAGATGTTAATTGCTAACAAAGCTAAAACAAATCTGCAGTTCAGACTGAGTCACTAAAACTTCTTCCAAATACCTGGAGGAACAGACTTTATGCAATTTTTTTGTCACTTCAACCCTTATTATTTCCTCTGCTTTGAAATGTAACAGCAAAATCACATTTTCACATTTTAACTTGATTTACATAATTTTAACTTTTTTTAAGCTATACATTCTCTGCATGAAAACCAATAAATATGTTAGTGTGAAAACAGACTAGAAAATTTTGTTATTCTAGCAATAAAATTCATGAGAAACTTTCTTTCGTATGTAGATGACTTATCAGGGATCCACTTGGAAAATTTTCTGATTACCACATTTGCACAGACTACACAGCATTCTTGGATTCGGTCCAAATTTAGAGATCCAATTCACTCCTTTTATGAAAAAGCGCCAGTTTTAAACATAGCTGAAAATGGAAAGCAGCCTTAGGAATTAAATGGGGTTTTATGCAGCTGAATTGAGACATACCAGAAATAAATTAGGTTCAGTGCTGAAGAGCATTTTAAAGCATCCAAGCAATTACACAGGAAGCTGGATGTAGTAACTATGAAGCTTTCAATCCAACTGTATCTTTGGAAAAGACAAGATTTAATATCACATTAGCTCATAATTTTTTTAATGTATTTGGTAACTCTGCTGGAGCACAGATCCTGCTTATTGCTTTGAAATATACAACATTATCATTGAGACCTAGGTGCTTATCTAGAGTTCTTAGTAGCCAAAATTAAAAAGATCAAAGGGAGGACAGTAGGAACAAAGGCACATGGTTAATTTATAAAAGTATTTACAGAACACTTATTTCTATCTACTAGAAATTCATTCATCTTGAATAAAAAAAAAGAAAAAAAGGTTAAAGAAGTTCATCCTAAACAGATGTTCTCGAGCAGTATGAGCAGAGAATCTTATACACCACTAAATTATTTCAATAATTCTCATTTTGAATATGGAATTTTCAAATACTAAAATTAATAAATGTATTATTCCTCAAAGCAATGTGACACTTTAGTGCAACCCTCTTCAACGATTGAAGCTGGCACAGTTAAGGCAGTCTACTAACAGTGTTTAAAATTCAGCACACAGTGTTTCATCATTGAGGTGCCTGTCTCTCTATTTGGAAAGCTGTCTCTTGACACCACCATCCTTCCAGCACTGCAGTTTCAAACACAGCATGTTTAAACACCGCAGTTCTTGCAGTGTTTGAGCTTTTTGGAGGTGGTAAGGGAGGAGTCTAACATCTGTTAGCTCCAGAAGCAACTCTGCAGGATGGGTAACATCCCCAAGTTAATGTGTAGCTTTACTGCATTCTGTGCTAACCTTCACAGGCTGCCAGCAAGATGCTTCTAAAACTACACCAGTTACATTCAAACCTATAAAACACTATATAAACCCTGGTGCTGTAATGTGCACTCTACTCATAGTGTTTCAACACAGTCTGCTGCCAAAAGCAAACTAATCTTCCTAGGATGGGTTTTGATTTTTCATAGAAGTTCATTGATGCACACATTCAAAAAAACCCAAACCCTCTCTGAACAAATCAACCAAACTTCAAGAGGACTTCACACCCTGATTTTTTTCCCCTACTGACTTGAACTTGCCATTTTGAAAACATTATTCATGACTATGGCAAAAAATTTTACTCCAATTGTATGGAAATGGTTTCCATTAAACTTTAATAAGACTATACAACAAAGGTGACTAGTGCTGTCTATCTACAGCTGATAAATTGGGGCACCAGAACTGACTTGAACTATTAAAAAATTCCACAGGAGGAAGAAACAAAAGTAAGTAACTGCATAGTATGTGATCCCTTTTATTCACCAAAGCTGCCCATGTTTATCTCAGGTGGAAGACAGCAGAACAGCTGCTCAGAATTCAGATGCAGGTGTGTTTAGCGCTTGCTGTAACATCTTTCCATCTTGCATGTTGCCACATCTCTTCAAAGGACAATTACACAAGTGGGAAGGAAAAAAATCAGAGAAAACAGGAAAGTGTTTGCAGACAGATCAATATTTCTCAAATTTTTCATTTGAAATATTAAAGTAAATTTATTTATAGTGAAAGTCATCAGAAGACCACTCTCCTGGATTTAAAATGTTTTGGTTTTTTCTTTGGAAAAAAAAAATTAAGAAAAAAGAAAAACAGTACACATTACTAAAACCACAGATGCTGTGGCTTTCCTGCCTGCCCCTCTCTCCTTACATATGTCCATTCTGATGACAGAATCAGTTCAAGTAAGTCTAATCACTATCTAAATTAACAGGGTTGTAGTCAGGGTCATCCTCTTCATCCTCCAATTCTAAATCATCCATTTCTTGGAATAAAGATTCATCAACCTCCACATTGTTTCCAGCTGTAAGGAACAGAAAGATACTTTATTTTAATGCAACAGGGAAAACAGTAACAACAACAAAACACACAAGACTTTTTCATATTAGTTCTTCAATGTAGGTGGTTGCTAACTTGGTTTTTTACACATCGGCTATGGAAAAGTAAATGCCACATTTTATCTTTTCACAGCTAAAGTGAAGTGGTTTTTTTCCTTGTATCAAAACCCAATCAAGAGAAATGTGCAGGAATTCACTGGGAACATAAAATTAACATTTACATTTGCCAGAAGCAGAGATCCTGTCTCCCCAGGACAGTCAAAGTAGGAGCTCAGGACCTCACAGCTGGAGTAATTACTGCTATCCCAGTGAGATAAATGCACAGGGTTCATAAAAAATCCCTTACACACCATATGCTGACATACATACATTTGCTTTGAGATTTAAATTTTACAAGCAAGATGAAGCTTTGCCTACTTTCTCATTTTCTTCTGAAAGACATGCTGCTGACCTAAGAATAAAACTGGAGGACTCCTACTATTTTATTTTTATGTATCAACAGTGACATCTTCTGGCCACCAAATAAAGGTTCCATTATTTCACTGGATTTCAAAGCATCTTTACAAGATAATGCCATTATCCTCTGAAAAACAGTAGTACATGCTACTGTAATATTAAAATAGAGTTAGTAACATGTTGCATCTATGATAGAATGCAACCAGCAATAAGAATGGGAGTTTTTGTTCACCAGCAGCAACAGGATTACAAATTAATGCATTAATCCCAAATCATTTGGGAACAGAGCCCAGGTAGATGTCTGTTCCTCCCTTGAGGCAGCCAAATGTACCATCAACAAACCATCTTCACTTTAGGTATTTCGGAGGAAGACAAGATTAAATTATTCCCTATAAAAGAAATTAAACTTCCCCCTTCCTACCATTTCAAGTTCATACTCACTGACATTCATAAACTTTTTTTTAAATTGTTACTTGCAGAGAAGAATCTTGACTCTCTTCCACCTGTATTTTGTGATACCAGTAGATACCATGCGGCTGCATTAAAGAACTCACCTCAAAACTCAGATATTTTAAACTAGGATACTAAAAAGCAGTACAGCAAATTAAGTAAGTATATTACTGTAAGTAGTTTTATATGCTTTATCTCCAACTGGTTTTCCAAGTTTAACATTTTTGTGGCACAGGCTTACAAAATTTCCATCTGGTGCCAGGTCAGTATTTTAGGTAAGGTAACGGGCACATCTGCACAAACTGTGAAGAAGAACTGGGTTGCACAGAAGCAAATAGCATTTATTTTGACCTGCAAGATGTTTACTATTGGTGTTGAGGTTCAGAGAGGAGGTGACAGAACTTCAAGACCTGTGCTTGAAATCTGGGGTGAGAAGGCTGGCTATTAGAAGAAAAGAAAAAAACAAAAATCAGGGTTGGGTTGGGGTTTTTGTTTTGGTTTTGCTTTTCTTTTTTTGGTTTTGCTCCCAGTCCATTCATTTGAATAGAAGCAATGGAAATAAGATCAACTCAACCACAAGGCTGCTAACAAATACACTTTATCATCTTGAAAAAGTTTTGTTTTTCGAGAATAGTTAAAATCACTTCTGTTCACTCTGCAAAACAGTACTTCTCAGAAAGTTCTTCCAATGTAAAAGTGATTCTGATGTAAGATGTTAAGTCAGAAAATTTTACTTAGGAATTTTGACCTATTTTAAGCCACTGCCTTTCAGTTGTGGAATAAAATACAAATTTACCTTCCTCCAAGAACTGGATGTCAGAGGTGTCAAGGTTGTGATCCATTTCAAACAGCTGTTTACCTAGAAATAAAATAAAAAATAATACATAAGCAAGTACAGTTCTGAAACAATTACCAACCTAAGGCAACAATAGTCAGCACATGTGTTTTAGTCTTCTCAAATTAACCAATTCTAGCAGCCTTTTTTTTTTTTAACTGCTCATTTCTGTTAGCTCCCATTCTGGTTTTTTTTTGATTCAGCCAGGACTCATCCACACCAACAAGCTTCTTCCTCTTACATGTGAAATGGGTCACTGTAATGTCATTAAGACTTTAACAACGTGGGGCAGAAAAATTTACACCCCACAGCCTGTGTTCAGTCCTTATTGCTTTAGTCTTCATCTTGCATTCCACAAGAAATCCTCTGTGGGAACTGGGAAGGAAATTAGCTCCTTCACCTTCTTCCATATATTCTCCCATTCAAAAAGCAACTTGGATCTACACGCAAATCACCAGCTCCTACACACACACACACACACACACACACACACAGAGCTGTGAAGGCAACATCACAGAAGACAAAGTGAAGCCTTTCTGATTGGGAGGGACAGGAAGAAAAGCTCAAGACTCTTTCCACACAAATCACCTGTCTTCCATCTGCATTTGCATTGCTTATGTAAGCTTCCACAAACAAGACTGGTTGGTGTCCATGGTAATACTGGAATTACACTAATAACATCCAAGAATAAGCCTGGTTTTGCTTTTGTAAAGGGAAGCTTCTATAAGCTACATTTGTATAGAGGAAAACAGACACCACATACTAACAATGCTCTTAAGAACAGAAAAACCAGAAGCCTGATTTCTGTTATCTCATCTTTGCAGATTCCCAAATGCATACCCTTCAGAGAGGAATCAAGCATGTCCCCTGTCCTGTACAGCTTTTTATGAAACTTAATATCATTAAAATTTCCATCTCTGTCAAATTTCATCAAAACTAGCCAGAAGTGAGGAAGAAACAGAACAGTGATACAGCATGACCACACTGGTTATGTTTTTTCAGGTAATCAAGTTAAAAAGTAGATCCAGCATCACAGGAGAACCAGTTCAAAGCTAAACCATGCAGACTATGGAGCAGGATGCCAAGACCTATCATCTGTGTAAAAATTACTCTTAGACTTGTCATTATATTCTGGTACCACTGCAGACACTTCATGACCAGTATTAAAACATACCGCTTAGCTTATTTTTGCCTGCTTGTTCTTCTTCTTTCATCTTTTTCCTTTTTATTTCTAGGAGCTCTGCATCAAACTTGGCTTTCCAATTAAGGAAATTCTCAATGGTAACAGGAGTGCCATGAAAACGTTGCTGAAAGAACAGAAAGCAAGGCTGCAAACACAACTTGCAAAGCTACGGGTGGAGATGAGCATTCTCTTAATTATTTAAATTACAACACTCCAGAAGCACTGCTTGCTGTGAAGTATTCTGAGAAATTAATCCTAATCCTGAGAATATACAAAGAACACGTTCTTAAGGTTTTTGCCATGGGACTCTCCCTTCAGAGAACTATGCTGAGGTGGAAACTCTCATGGAAGAGCCCTGAGTACTTCTGGACCTAGAGGGCAATAGTTCACAGCTCCCCACTAATACAGGTTATCCATAAGTAGGTAGCACTTCTTAACAACCCTTAAGTGCAATCTACACTGAAATATTGCCCATTAAAATACATTTACCCTTTTATCTTGTTGAAACAGAAAAAAAGGATTATTTTTTCTCAGATATTTCTTTGCCACTTTCAGAAATAGAGAACCTTTCAAGTGCCGTCACCCTCCAGCTGTTTCTCAGGAAGTGAGTGAAGACTCATTAGTTGGCCTTATCACAGCACAATCCACAAATGGCAAAACTATTCTACAGGAGGGCAGACCAGTCTTGAAGACTGGTCCCACTGCTTCCACCCTATCCACTCAGTCTACCAAGGAACAGTCTTCCTCAAACCATAGAGCCCGTGTGCAGCATGACATATTCTAGCCTTTTTTGCTCCCCATTCCCCTCTGCCAGCTAAAAACTGTCTACAGCAAATCTGATTTCATTTGGGAAAAATCCCTGCCTTAGGAAGTAATGCTAGAGAGGACTGTGAACATGCAGTTAGAATCTAAAAAGACTGCTTTAGAAAAATGGAAAAAAAAATCACTTAAACACATTAAACAACCTTCTTAAGTTTTGATTATATAATCTTCGGGATAGCTGTTCCTTTCCCACTGCAACTGAGAAATGCTCCTTCATCAAGCCAGTGCATTTTAAAGAAGCAGAGAGTCTTTTTTAGTTGAAAACATTATTTTACATACTTTCTCTTCTTCTTCTGCCTCTCTTTCTTTCTGTTTCTTCTCCTCTTCTCTTCGTGTTTTTATTTGATCCACTATTTCATTTAATTTCTCCTGTACTGCTGAGACTAGAGTGAAGATCATTACCATTCCTAAATTTTCTTCTGCCTACAACACAAAGAAGGCAACTTCAAACAGAAGAACCTCAAAACTTCAGCAACTGAATGCATAAATATGTTTAGAAAGCAGGATGTTGTGTAGATGCAGAGGGCACAGCTGACACATTCTGCACCAGATGTAAAAGCTCGCTGTAAAATTCAAATTCATCTGGCCAGTTAATCCAGTTTGTTATTCCCAAATGGACATGCAGCAAAACACAAAGATGAACGTCTGTGTTCAGGTTATCAGCACATTATAGACATCTTCTGAAAGGCTTTTTCATGAATAAAATAAAACCTGCAGTAGAAACACAACTCTAAAATTTGAATATCATAAATCATAAGAGGCAAGTCACTCAGAACCTTTCTTCTCCTGAAGCAGTTTATTCCTTAATAATATTACACGATCCTTTGAAGTGAGAGAGTTTCCCAGGAAAACCAAAAAAAACATCAGCTGATGGAAGGAAGGTTATATGAAGTAAACTGAAAATGAAAAAATGCCCACTGAACATATTAAGGCAATTTTAAGGCAGTGAGGACTTGTCAGGAATTCCTGACAAGAATAATTTTCAAAGAAGTGCTTCCTTCTTTCCTTCACAATGCACTCTCACTGATCCCAAAGGCTGATGAGATCCACCCCACCCCCCAAACAGTCACGTTATTAAAAATAATCAAGAATCAATGTGGCATTTTTTAATATTTCCAAATAAAACGGAGGTGCCTTATTTTCACAAATACTATATACACAGTGAAACAAATTCACCTTAAGCTAGAACTGCAAAAGAGGTGAAGCCCCAGTGCACTTCCATTTCATTATTCTATGTTATTGCATACACTGAATTAGCCCTATATCTTACCTCATTAATGCAATTTACCCTCAGTAATGTCATTCACCAAACTCAAACCTCAAAGTCAGTCCCTATGGTATGGAACAGCTTTCAGATCAGTAGCACATACCTCAGAAAAAAACTGATTTGAGAGAGAAATTCCAGCCGAAGTGTGACGTGGTATCAAGCTGTACCAAGATACTCTATTTTCCTTACCTGCTGCTCTAGCAGTTTTATTATGTCCATGACATCATTATCGTCAAGATTCTCCTGTGAGACAATTTCATACAGTGGAGTTTCATCAGGATATTTTTCTCTATAGGTAAATTTAAGGGTTGTTTGGACAGCTACAAGATAAAAAACCACATATTCTTATGGTGATAACTCTGCATAAATTTAATTGTATATTTTTCTACTGCATCAACAGCCTAAAGATTATAGGATATAAAATTTTCTTGCCTTTAAGGAACAGTCTTCTTACACAGATGTTAAAACAATATGAACAGATTTAAACATAACCCAAGAGTTCAAAGAAATTAAGACGATGAAGTTTACACTTGCACAAACTATTAAAACCTACTCATGTCTGAAAGGTCTTTAGTAAGACTGAAAAACCTTCTGTGGTAGGAGGGGTACCAGACCAGTAATCTCTTCTCCCTCATATTCTACTCAAACCTGGAAAACAGGGAAGAGTCCTAAGAACAGAACTAGAGAAAATCTCAGCACATTAACACTTCAAATTCTGTGTGCCTCGTTGGAGTATCAACCCCTGTGCTGGGTTCCAGGGCTCCACACTGTGGACAAAGACACTATGTCCAGTAGAAGTTATTAAAGAGAGAACTGCCTAAGAAAAATGCATTCAATCTGAAGCTGCCCAGAGCCAGGGTAATGTGGAAACAAGGCAAAAGAGAATCAAATTCCTTTTACACATCCTCCCAGAACACCAGGGATAAGCTTTCCTTTAGTTTCAGACTCACCATTCTTGGCAGCACAGCAGTCTCTTCAACACAGACACCTGCTCTAAGCAGAACTTACTCCTTTAAAACTAAATAAGACAGAGCCAGTTTACTCCTTCTGTTATAGTATCCAGAATAGCAGCTTTCGAACTTGCTTGGAGCAAGGCTTGCTTACAACATGCCCACGCAAGTGTTGATACTTAACAAATACACAGGGACTTGGGACCCACAGCCTTCTGCTCTGGAACTGTTCCTTAAGGGCTGCAGAATCACAGCACACAGACTCAACTCTCCCACGTGGCTGGCACAGTTGCCAGGAAAAAAATTCCCCCACAACACGTCTGCAAGCCACTACAAGGATGATGACAACCCATACTTTTTGAAGCGACACTACAAAGCCTTTGAGATTCAGCAGAAAGCAGTGCTATAGTGAGAGAGCGTAACATTTCTGCAAACTGAACAAGGATCACCCAAATCCTTGAACTATATTTGCTCAGGAATGTTTGCTGGATCAGGCCCCTACAAGGGCTTATGTGGAGGAATACATAGCTGTTGGTAATAGAATTAGGTCTGAACATATATAGAAGTTTCCGAGTAAGACATGACCAACTTACTTTCATCATTTTCTCCAGCTTCAGATGTCACAGTGATTGTGAAAGTTGTTGGCTTTTCTGACAATACTGTTCAAAGGAAAACAGCAAAAGTTAGGGAGAGAGTCCTTAAATCAGACAATTACTTCTTCACATCACTAAAACGGAACTTCTCAAGGACTGATGAAGAAAATAAGCTCCTGATACAGTATTTAGGGCCTTTTAAACTTATTAATATAACACTTTTCAGTTAACAGCTATTTTCCATATGATGTGATGCCTGGAGTGCTCTTTGAATGAGACCACCTATCATCAAACAATACTAGAAAGTTTCACTTTTGGAAAACTTTCTCTTCTGGAAGTTTCACTGTTCCAGAAAGTGCAAATCAAATCAAACGACTTCTGGTAGCACAGTGACTGTGTGCAGGAAACTACCAAAGCTAATTTGCTTTACTGCGCTAGATGCGTCTGATGAGCATCCAGTGCACTCTTGAACCTGGACTATTTTTACAGTGTGTCTGCACCTATATTTAAGACAGCTTAATGTAAGAAATGTTACTAACCAAGCAATGTACTAGAATGGAAGTGTGTGAATTAGACAGCTAGAAGACAGACAGCACGCAGCTGTTATAGACAACACAACATAGAAAGAGCTATGACCTCTGTTTCACAGGTTAAAAACCTCATTGCACAATTGTGGGTTGCAGACCATATCCTCATCTAAGGACTGCTCTGCATCACTGTTATAACCTACGCCTAAATTAGTGTACATGCTCTCAAAGTATCAACTGAATTCTGCCTAATTGCTAATGTACTACTACTATCTTCATTCCTCCCTCTTCTCTTGGACATAAAAGCATTAAATGAGGGAACAATAACTTTGAGTAAGCATCAGAGTAGAGGCTGTATGAAAGAATATTACTTCCATATCAGTATCAGATATCCAGCATCTCCACCTACCAGAGATCAATTCATATACCTTTAAGTAATCTTTAACATAAAACTGGAGACCTGAAAAGATTTTCGGATTGAAGCAATGGGCAATTGTACTTGGAAAATGTCTGTGTGGTGAAGTTACTGCCAAGTAAGAGGCTGTGGAACTCTAGGCAGAGTAGATACTGTGCAGGGAGGAAACAGAAAATGCACCGATTTTTCCACTGTTGATATTCTTTGGATATCGAATGCCAAAAATCACGTTGGATTAGTCGGCATGGTAGATACTCTTAACTGTTTGATGGTAAATTGAAAATACTGAAAAATACTGATGAACCAATGTATCCACAACACGAAAGTTTCAGCAATATAACATGCTGCACCAGGGAATTAAAGCTTGCCTTTTTTCCACCTGCAGTGGAATAAGGCAGGTAGTGGCAATACATTTACGGAGGAAGCAGCACCTTTAAGCGCCCCAAAACATCCCGTGCCTTACGGTCGCGACAGGCTTGTTCCCGGAAAGGAAAACCGGTCGGCACACAAGCCAATTCCGCGATTCCCACCTAGGGCCGCATCTTTTGAAAGGCTTCTCCGAAGAGCATCCTTCCAGCACACGGGACCGGCTGCCCACGCCGACGCCAAACGCGGCAGGGGCAGCGCCCTCGCACCGGGCCACAGGCGCCATCAAGCGCTCTGCTTTTCCCGGCCAGGGAAAAAAGCGAACCGGCATCCCCAGCACCCACCCGAGCCGCGCGGCTCCGAACCCCCGCGGGACCCGCGGCAGCGCCGGCGCGGCCTCCCGCTCCTCCCCCCGCACGCCGGCTGCGAGCGCGGCCCCGGCGCGGCCTCGCACCCGTGAACGAGTCCGGGTAGATGGACTCCAGCGCCTCCAGCTCGTTGCGCTGCTCCTCGCTGTAGTCGGTCATCGTGGCCCGCCGCCCACGGCCATGGGCCGCCCACCCCGCGACGCCGCCGCCCGCGCCTGCGTCCTGCCGGCGCCGTCCCAGCCCTTCCTAGCATGCCTCGCGCTCGCGAAAGGCGGGGATGCGCCGCTGGGCCGGGCTGGGCTGCGCTGGGCTGCCCCGGCGGACGGACGGAGGGAGGGACTGAGGGAGGGAGGGACGTGGTGCGGCTGGCAGCGCGGGAGGGCGGGCACACGGAGCTGGCTTGGCTCGGCCCCGGCCGTCTTCACAATCGCGGTGCCCGCTGCTCAGTTAATTCCAGCACTCGCTGCCTGGCGCTCAGTTCCGGGCAGGACGGACCGTAGCGATCCTGCTGCCATCCCCCGCGCTGCTTCTCCGGCCCTCCCGGGAGCGGCGGCCTTGGCAGAGCTGAGGTTGGCGGTGCCTGTGTTACACGGACTAGTGATGGTGTGGTTCACCCTTGGACGTTCTTCCCTTGCAAATTTACAGCGGTCAGCAAACGGAAGAGGATTCAAAGCCGGTGCTCTAGGTATTGCGTACGGGTACCGTGAAGGCCGCTGAATGCCATTTCTGCCAGAAATTGGAGGTTTATTTGATGGAGCTGGTGATTTGCAGCTTGAAGTTAAACAGCACACGCAAACTCCCCAGGAAACGTTCACCGTGATTTCAGAAGTCCCGTCACATCGGCGGCATCACCATGATGGATGTGCAGAACAGGAGTCGTCAAGGCTAACGATATGGGGAGCTACCATGCTTTGGGGGTTACCTGCAAGGAAGAATTTAAGACTGTCGAGGGTTAAACAACAGCAGACCGTGATGGGTACTTGGTACACAGTAGTTTTAAGGAGCATCAAGTTCCTGGCCCCATGGCTGGCAGTTTTCCCACAGATATGTATTATAAGCCCAGGGTTTCCAGATAACTTTTACTGTGGGCATAAAGAGAATAATTTTCAAGTGAGCAAACTGGATTCTAAGTTGATTCTTGGGTAAGATGACTCATTTTAGCAGGCACAGTTTGACTTTTCAACTGTACCAACTCATAGATTTATCTGTAATCACAAATTTATTTGAAAGCATGTCCATGACATGCTCCAAAGAGCAGAGGAGTAAAGGGAAATACACCAAATCACTTAAAATACTACAGCTGTAGTACTATGGATTAATTTATGCTAACAGGGTGATAGTCTCAGTCTATTGGCAGGCTGACCTCACAGTGACAGATACAGTTAGTATTTCCACTCAGTATTTTAAATTATATAATTAAGAAAAATACAGGGCAAATAATAACCAGGAAAAAAAATCAGAGACCGTAAGCTTAATTTAAAAATTAGGTGAACAAGAAATTAAAAGAATTTCACAGCCCACTCTTAACTGCAAATATTGCATCATTTTCTAGTAGTACTGTAAACAATAGAAGAAATTGAAAGAATTCACATAAGACTAAAGACAGCAGTTTTTTGTCATTTGGATCCAGACATCAGCATAGGGGTTTTTTTATCAAAACTTTCAGATACACAAATCATTTGCATGTGTTCCAGATTGCAGTGTTCCATCTTAAATAAAAAAACACAAATATTTTTAAAATTAAATCAGAAGTTGCATTACTCTTAGAGGCACTTTGTTTCCTAAGGAGTTCACATAAACAGTGCAGTTCCATTACCTTTTATTAGGTTTGCATGGCCAGATTGTGGTAGCAGGGGCACTACAGTGGTGCCTTCTGTGAGAAGCTGCCAGAAGCTTTCTCTGTGTCCTACAGAGCCAATGCCAGCCAGCTCTAAGACGGACCCACCAGTGGCCAAGGCTGAGCACCATCAGCAATGGTGGCAGCACCTCTGGGATAACAGATTTAAGAAGGGAGGAAAAGATCCTGAGCAATAGAAACTGCAGTCAGAGTGAGAATGTGTGAGAGCAACAGCTCTGCAGACACCAAGTTTGGTGGAGGAGGTGCTGCAGGCTCTGGAGCAGAGATTCCCCTGCAGCCTGTGGTGCAGCCCGTGGAGGAGCCTGGTGGAACAGATCCACCTGTAGCCCACGGAGGAGCCCATGCTGAAGCAGGTGGATGTGTGTAGGAGACTGGGACCCCACTGGGGGCCTGTGCTGGAGCAGACTTTTGGCAAGGCCTGTAGACAGAGGAGCCCACACAGAAACAGGTTTGCTGGCAGGACTTGTGGCCCTGCAGGGGACCTACCCTTGAACAGGTGGGTCCTGAAGGGCTGCACCCCATGGAAGGGACCCACACTAGAGCAGTTCATGAAGAACTACAGCTTCTGGAAAGGACCCACACTGGAGAAGTCGGTGGAGGGCTGTCTCCTGGAAGGAGGTACCCTGTGCTGGAGCAGGGGGAGAGTGTGAGGAGCCCTCCCTCCAAGGAGGAAGGAGCAGCAGAGACTATGTAATGAACTGACTGCAACCCCCATTCACTCACACAGCCCCTGTGCCACTGGAGGAGAAGAGAGAAAATTTGTGAGTGGAGCTAAGCCCAGGAAGAAGGAAGGAGGTGGGGAAAGGTACTTTAAGATTTGGGTTTGATTCTTGTTATCCCACTCTGATTTCATTGGTAATAAAATAAACTAATTTCTCCAAGTGGAGTCTGTTTTGCCCTTGACAGTAATTGCTGAGTGATCTATCCCTGTCCTTATCTCAACCCTTTCCAATTTTCTCTCCCCCATCTAGATGAAGAGAGGAGTGACAGAGCAGTTCTGGCTCCTGGATTTTCTAGTAAAATGTACTAAATAATTAGATTTTTCCACTTTCAGCCCCTACACTTCATTAGTAGCAGATAGCATCCTATAGTATAGCATATGGCTTTGGAGCCCACATGTATGTGTGTACGTGGCAAGGCAACACAGGAAAGATTAAAAAAAATTATGGGACGCGTTCCCCTCCCCCTTAGAGTTAGAAACATCTGCACAGGGAGTTAGAAGATGAGTATATCACATTGTACCAAACTGATTTAACACAAAAACATCATCAAGCCTTCTTCCACAAAATTCAGTAGTTTTTAATCACAATAATATTCATGGGCCCAGTATATGTATAAATTACAAGTTTACAGAGGAAAAGCAAACCCTTCTGCACAGAATGAGATTTTTCCCATCCCCATTTGCTGTTTGTACAGTAGGCAAGCACACACAAACACCTTGGAGATTTTGAAGTATTTCTAAAAAGAAAACTGACCTTGCTATTGCTTTCAGCCAGAATACATTTCAACTCAGTTTGCTATGTCAAGTGTTTGTTCATGCAGCTGCTATATGGTTACACACCTCTACCATGGTGCCTCAGTGGGGATTTTAATCTCTTTATCAGAACTGAAAGTTCTCTCAGCATTGTATCTAAATTCAGCCTTTGATGATAAAATTTCCCCATGTTTCCTACGTGCTACTGTAGCCCCAGACTTAACTAGTAGTTAGCTCAGTGTAGTTTACTTATATAATACCAAAAAAAAGTGGAAGAGGAGAAATAAGTCACTTCTGCTAGGTGTCACTAAGGAAAAGCTGGATAGCTGCCCTTGCTCTGTACAGAGTGAACCAATTAATAGGATTCAATCAAGGTCTACCTATTAAAGATCCTTTTAATGGAAAGCAAAAAAAAAGGCATTTGCATATAACTTTCTCAGGACATACTTATCCTTTAGCACAGCTATTAGAAAGCAGAGAGCTGAAGCTTGAAATAGCCCACTCTAATCTAGGCATAGATCACCACATCCCACAGGAGTCAAAATGCCATCAGTAAAGGAATCTGTAAGCATATGTTAAAGGACTACATTAACAAGATGCACTTGCTCACATACTTTCTACATCAATGTAATACTGTATTGGAAAGCTCCAGAGCAGCTCAGGTCTGATACAGAGCTTGACAGGTTCCTGCTTTTCTGCAAAGTATTGTGGGGGATCTTCAGAGATCTGCTCTTCAGAGCTGTGTTATGATCCCAGCATCTTCATCAATCCTTAGGTATTTTCCATTTGCACGCTCCTTGAGTGCCCAGTCATGGAGGAGGCTGTAATCATAGTGCTCCTCATCCACTCGTTTTAGAAAGGCCAGTCCGGAAATGGCTTGCCACTCCCTGAGAGATGGGATACGAATTTCCTTTACATTCTCACTTCCTGGGACAAAGCCAAAGAACTTCTTCACATGCTGCATGGCATAGAGCCTGGAGTGCTGCTCTGTTGCCTCATCAAAGAGCTCCTGCTCATTGTGGACATAGCTGCTCCAGTATCTGAAATGTAGAAAGCTGAGCGGGGAGAAACAGCTGGCCAGGCAGTAAGAAAGGAACACAGTGATGACTACCACAGCAATCAGAAGCCAGCCAGCCACCTTACAGAAAGAAAAAGAAATATATATATAACTATTAGAGCTGAAAATACTCAGAGTGGTAACTTTTGAGCACCAGATAATCCATAAGATGATCTTTATTTGTTTTTCCTAAATAATAGCATTGACAAGATATAAGCCTGGAAAGGGTTTGTTATCACCAAACCCAGTCCATGCCTACTGGAGGCACCTGTGTAGTAAAATCACTTATTCCTGTCAAATTTAAGAAAGTTCTCCTGTATAGTTTTGGGTATATTGCTTTCCCAGCTATTATTGTTAGAAGATAAGCCATCTAATTCCTAGACTGTATTAGCTTATAGCCTGTTTAAAAGCAATTTTCTCTGAAGTGACAACTTAATGCTCCCCCTATTATTTATCCAGTATGCAAACCTTTAGAATTGAGTCTGATCTAAAACCCAAGATTTTACATGGGTTCACATGAAACTCTCACAGCCTGGGCCTCTTAGTCACTTGTTTCTTCTGCTTTAATGAAGAAACTTTATACTCTCCCTGGCTCTTGAACTTCCATTTGTCTTACTTGATAATACTTTTCAGGATATTACACAAGGAAGAGTACCTCCTCCGGTAGCAGGTAACAAATGGGACAACCAGAAGTAGTAGTTTATATACCTAAAGTTCAGTTCCACTTGAAATAAAAAGTAGGCTTCAAAACACACAGAGATTTAGCACTCTAAAGACAGAGGACACTGATCTTATTTTATCCTAAGGCTTTGCCTGCTGAATTAGCACCAGCTCTCATCATCAGGTTCACAGGCAGCAGAAGCAATACGAGTTACTCACTTGTGACTGGTATCGGAGGAGGAGAATCACTTCATCTCTCGCCCGGGTCAGCTCTGGAGGAACCAGCTGACTGCAGGGAAACGTAGCCAGGATCCTACTGCGTTCACTAGCGGTGACATTGGGAGCAGCCCCGTAGTAATACACAGGGACATACTCACTCACAGCACAGATGTAATATGAGCCATTTATCAGGGTGACAGCAAGCCACGTGACGGGAGCAACCAGCGCCCTCCCAGTGATGCTGCACAAGACAAAGCACACCAGTTTGCATTTCAGCAACCGGTTTGATGAAGTCACCTTCTCAAAATGAGACTTTTTGCCTGTAACCAGCCTCCAAGTCTGGTTGTTCAGGGCATAGCCAACAATCAGAAGGATCAGTGCAGGCACTCCTAGGAAAGCCAGCCCATAGATAAGGTTCTGTCCAACATGACAGGGACAGCTGAATGTGAAAAAAGAGAAGAGTTGCTGCCCTCCAATTGTCAATATTGCAATTATTGCATTGGCAATAACGACCTCCTTGCCCTTTAGAAAAGTTAACCACTTCGGAAGGAAAGTCATTTTAGATCCTACTCTTTGCCAGATTCTTTTGTTTCAAGTCAACACTAGCTTTTAGTTATATCTAACTAGTGTTAATGGCAGAGCAGAAGAAGCACCAGCAGCTTGAAAAGCATACCACCAAACACAACACCAAAAACCTCCCTCCTCCCACTAATTTTCAGTGGCTTGTTTGCTAGCTTTAAGTATGCTTGCAGACATCCACTGATGTGTTTTAATTGATTCGCTAATTCATCTCAGCTGTTCTGGAAAATTGAGCTTTTAGGCTGTTGTGAGCTCTGCCAGCTCCTTGCTAATTGTCTGAAATTAACAATAAATTCCCCCTACCTTTTGAATGACATGCAGTGCTATCAAACTGATGGCTAACCTGTCAGGGTTAATTGCCAAGCTGTTTGCTAATCAACAGTAAATAACAGAAACATGGCATGAGACTAGGAAAAAAAAAAATTAGCCTTCCAGCTATTCTTCATAGAAGATCATCCAAACAAATCCTTGGCAAATGGACTGATTTTTAACAAAAATGAAGTATTTTAAATACTTCTGCTTTAAAATAAACTTAGAAAATGTTCTGTAAGTTGCACAATGTTTGGAATCCCAGTGCTGTTTGCATTTGATGTCAGTTCTGGGGCAATTCATTCTCCAAACACTGGAGTCTGAGATGTAGTTAGCTGCTGGATCATGAGGACTTTAGTATTTCACCTGTAGGTGGCAAGAAGCTGGCATGTCTCTTTTCCTGACAGTGCTGAACATTTCCTTTGGAAAGTTGGGTGGGGTTTTTTGTTTGGGCTTTTTTAGTTTGGTTTTTGTTTTGGTTTTTTTGATAATATATATATATAATCTGCTATTCGCTTCACAAAATGTCAAGCCAGCTGGTATTTGTATAGTGTGCTTGTGATTACAAGTTTTAAGATTTTCTGTGAGTATAGCCAGTGCCATTCCATGGACAGAGATAGATAGAAAATTTTCAATTAAGCATTTCCAAAGCTGTCTTCTGGTTATTGGGATATGTGATCTGGGCATCTCTCACAAATCAAGCCTTAAGCAGGGGCCTGAAAAATTGAAGACATTTCACTTTTGATGATTTTCTGTGGACCACACTTTTTCTATGGTCACGCTATCCAGTAGTTCTGTGCATTGCGTAACCTAGGCTGATCTGAATATGCAAATACTTGTGTTTAAGTACTGAAAAGTCTGACTGTCTGTCATATAAACATTCTTACCAAGAACAGAAATAAAAGTTAGCCAGAAAGTTCATGGGGAAAATTGTCTTCCGATTACAGAGGTGTATCTCCAGCATGTGTGGACTTGGTTGTGTGATATAATAGTGTCTGTCTGCATAGCCTCTTCTCTCCCCTTGCTGAGAGGGTTGCTAATAATTAGTTTCATCTCAAACAGTGGTTTTAGCACCCATGGTGTCTGCTTGGATGGCAGAGACACTCTCTCAGCTGTTGTACACAGGGATAGCATGTTATACACGTTTTGCCTGTTCACTAAGCAGGACCCTGTTCCTCCAGTGCACTTTTAGGGTGGACACCTGCTTGTCTTGTCCCCAGCCACCATCTGAGAAAGAGGTCCTTGCTGGTAACTGGCTCTCAAACAATGTGACACCGTTCCACAAAATTAAAAACAGTAGAGAAACATGCTGAAGCATCCATCAGCACTTTGCCACAACTTTTCTGAAATTTGTTGTTAAGTTCTTAGTTGTTTGGACAGAGTAATAGCACAATGAAATCCCAGAGCTGTCTGAATACTGCCATTTTAAACCTTCATTTTATTTCAGTATCACAGGATTTTCAGTAACTTTTTGTTGGTACTAGTGACATTATATTTTGGAAAAAAAAAGTGAAAAAAACCTAGCAGGCTATTACAAAATTATTTTATAAGAGTCTTCCATTATGCCTCAGTTCATTTTAAAATCTCTGATTGATTCCTTCTGAGATTTCTTTGGGAACCTGTGTCTTATTTTGTTTATAAGGGAGGAAGGCTTTCCCAAGCATCACTTGTTTACTCAAGAAACACATTAGATGTGAAACTGAAGTGGTGTCCAACACTGAAATATTAATAGTCAGCCTGAGGCTGTTGAATGAGGCAATTTATATAATCAATACAACTTTGTACTTACGCATTTTCACTTCTTTGGCATTTGCTTTCATGCTCTGCTGTAAATGATCCTGCTGGGTCATCCTGTTATGGGACAAATTACAGGGTTGGATCCAATTAAGAGCTTGGGTGGCACATCAAACCTTTAAGTACTTGCCTTTGCAGAGGAACCCAGGGTCCTGAGGTAGACATTTAGGCTCTTTATCGAATTCCCAGGAAGAGTTAGGACTGGATGAAATCCAAAATACCACTACCGAGGTGGCAGCCAGCTGGCCTGTGAGGCAAAAGGATGCTTATAGCTGACATCTGAGGCAAATAGGATGCATGAACAAACCTTAGTCATGGTTTTGCTTTTCATATTGCAGAGTTCTGTAAGCTTGAACTCACTGCCAGTAACCTCACTTATGAGAAAAAGAGGTTTATTTTTTTTAAGGAATGAGAATCATTTGTCATTTCTTTTAAAACATGGTTTTTGGAAGACATATTTCACCTTCCCATACATAGCAAACAGTTTTTATTCCCCTGTTTGCTTTTTCTTGAAATAAAGCAACCATGGCAGAATAGAGAGATTGGTTTCAGCTCTCTTCTCCACCTGATCTAGTAAAAACTCACTCACTCACTCACTCACTCATCTCTTTCTTCCAAAAGTTCAGTTATTATTGGTGATGTGATGTGACTATGCTGCAAAGAAGCTGTGTTCTCCAGCTTTCCTGCCATAGTTCTACCAGTTGTGCTTAGTTTTCCCGCAGAGAGGATTTTGATATTTATTGGATCAAAAAAAGACCAGGATTTTGTTATCTAATGCCCAGGGAAAGGTAGGGAAAAAGAGGGAAGTGATCTTCTGTTCTCCATCTGAAGTTTGGAGGAGGAGACTGAATCCTGGTCTCTCTGGTCCTGCACACGTGTTTTCATCACTCAGCAGTCAAAAGGCCGATGCTCTGTGGCTCCTCTTGCTGCATTTTGAGTTCTATTTTGCGTGGATGTCAAGCCTACCTGTGCATGTTAGAGAGCGTGCTATGAAAGTACCTGCGTGACAGATTTCCTGTGGGAGCAGAGGGGAGCACTGCCCGTGTCCTGTGATCTGCCAGGTCACCGGCTGCATTCAGGTTGCAAAGTCATTCTCATGGTCACTTTGGCCTGGTTAAGGGAGAAGTTCCTCTCCCTGTAACCAGGACAAGCACTGATGAAAAAAATAATAAGCTTTGTGTTAAGGGAAGAAAAGAAACCTGTTAATGATTTTTTTTAAAAATTACGTATTTCACTTCAGAATTCAGCTGTGCTTTATCGGCAAATTTATGAGATTTCAGGTCCCTGCAGAGAGCAGAAAGGAGGCACTCAAATCTCAAAACACCCTCTTGAGAAGCATAACCTAACCAAGGAAGTTTTAGCAGGTCAAACTAAGAGTGCTTCCCAGGCAGGGCACTACAGCAAAGTGACAGCAATTGCATTGCTTTATTTGGAAGCATGATCAAAGCAGCAGCCACCCTGGACTTTTAGTAAAAGCACTCATGTGTGATATGAGAAACCTGTGTTCAAGCTCTTTTTTTCACATAGCTTCAAACCCTCAACACCTACCTTCTTGTGATTTGAAAGAATTCTATTTTCTGTTAGAGAAAATTTAATACAAGGTCTATCCATCTGGAAAAAGGAGAGCAAACAAAAGCTTGACCCTATTGGTCTATTTTACCAATTAGGACACCCACCTTTTGTGGTTAATGCATTCTTGTTTTGGCTCAAAGAATTTTTTCACTTTTTTCTTTTTTTTAAGCTTTCTAATTTGGCAATATCTAATTTATTATTTACTTCTATGTTGCACTCTGCTCTGGGATATTCATGTTTGTGAGAATCCTTGGGCTACCAAAGAAATCATGTACTTACCTCTACAGGTATCAGCTTTCCCATAATAGCCAGTCCATTGCAAGAGACAGGGTGCTGGTGCATGCTTTTATTTGTGCTTTTGAGCTTTGGGATATGTTTTGTGGGGTTTTTTTTAGTTTAATGGAAATGAAGAGAACTGGTGTAATCTAATGCTCAAGCAGTGTGCCAGACTGACCTTCTTCTAAATTTCTAAATTTCTCTCCTGAAAAACATGATAGAAAGGGAGCTGGAGGATGATGCTGACTTTCTCACTATTGCAATTGCCTTGGATTACTTTTAAGAAGTGTATGTTCAGGATTAAAACAGGTGCCAGATATGTGCCCACCTCTATTCTTTTCACAGGGCTTCAAGACAGCCCACCAAGGACTTGTTTCCCTTACTGGAGCCATTGAATCCCCAGTTTATTTGGACACACCACTTCAGCTTCATTTTCTCAATCATGTGCAAACCTTTCAAAATGTAGTGCATTCTACTCAATGCGTAGCAATATATGTGTGAATTTACTTGTGTACATGAGGGCACATATATATTTTTCAAAGGATGTTGATGTGTCCTTACCATGCCTTGCTCTGTCTGGTGCACAGGGTTCCTTCATTATTATGGTATTAATAATGCAGGCTGAAGTAATTCATCCATATATTCTGAACCGGATAAATAAAATTGTGCTCATTTATGGGTAGCCTTAAGTGCTTTGTGATGAGTTCACTGAAGTTAAATTACACTAATGATAATCTTTTACAGTCTGTTGTTTATTTTTTTTTTAATGTAATGCAGTACACTTTCTTGTGGAATATGGGATTACTCTTGCAATGTGAGGCATATTTGGTGTTTGTCTCCAGCTGGAGACAATCAGAGAAACAAACCTATCTCGGACTCAATTTAGAAATGCAAGTAACTAGCTAGAGAATTGTCATGCCTGGCTTTTAAAATTTGTTTAAATTTAGATATGGAAAGTACCTACAATGGTTTAACTTACAAAATGGAACAAGACTTTACAGGGCCAGAAGAGCACCTGCAAAAAAAAGAAAAAAAAAGGAAGAGGTATTGCATTGTAAAATTGTCAATACCAGTTCATTCTGTGTAAAATAAAAGCTGTTAGGATGACTAAGCTTTACACAGAAAAAGCTGAAAATCCTTTCATCTCATTTTTCCTTGTTGAATTGTGTCATAACTTTACCATTTTTTAAAGTAAACTAATCTTCCTAATCCCGAGTGAATCACACCTGAATGCTTTCTGTGTATCTGTAGTAGTAAATATCTGTAATTTTACTCTAGCACTGGATCTATTAGTTAATGGAAATTTAATAACAGCATGACGTTCAGAGGAGGCCATATATTTTTACTTGCTTTCCTGAGAGGACTCAGTGGGAATGTGTGTGCAGGTAAGTCCTATAAGGAATGACAACTACCTAATTAATTTCTAAATTCACCAGTGACCATAGTCGAAACTCATTGCAAATCTAAGCTACCATGTAGGCCAAATTTCCCACAGGGGAAAACAGATGAACTAAGCCTGGATGTTCATAGGAGGATATTAAGAAATAGGGGCTATAACAGGTTAAGAATGATAGAGTAGCCCCTAGGAACATTGTTAATGAAAGTGCCATTTGCACAAGCTGGCAGCTGGAGCAGGTACAGAGTTTATTCCACTGAGAGGCCGAGTTCTCTCGATCTGTCCTGGCAGCTTTACACAAACATGGTGGTAGCAGTGCCTTAAAAGCCACGCTTCCCCTGCTCGGGCACACATTAACTCACCAGACTACAGCAGTCAGACTGGCAGAAGACTATAGCTTTTTTAGATTGAAAACAATCAATTTTTAATTACCTTGTGCAGCAGTATCTTGCAATTATGTTGTTATTCTTCAGAGAGGAAGTTTTTGTTAGCTCTCCAAACATCAAAGTCTGATGCAAACAAAGGAATAATTTTGCTGTCCCTAAAAACTTAATACCTGTGAATCTCTTGGGGCTGTCCTGTTTGACTTTCCATGTCTGTTAGCTGTGTATTTGATTACAAAACATTCCTATGGACAGAGGGGTTATTTATGTTGTGGACAGTGGCAGATCTGTTGCCAGTCAAATTCCTCCCAAAGGGCTCGGTGCACGCAGAGGATAGGAGGAGCATCAGCAGCATTACAGACTGCAGCAAACACATCTCATGCAAAAGACAGAAGAGCAGAGAGGAGAAAACTTAAGAGAAGAGAAAGAGGAAATACAGTGATTGAGAGAAAACTGTGCTGCTTGAGGAAGAAAAGATATAAACTGACAATCAAAATACGTCGGGAGTTACACAAGCAACATGTCTCGGTCACCGGGAAGAAAGCAGGAGAACCACAAAATAGTAAGATATTTTTGTAATGTGTTATTAAAATTGTGCATGGAGTAAGAATAACCTATTGTGTAATTGATGCATTTTATACACTCCTATTTCTGAACAATCTGGAAGTACTGAAAAGATGGGGATAAGATCGGTGGTACAAGAGCAGAGCTGCTGGCAGCATGTATGGCTACTCTTCCTAATGCTGGGATTCTGTGCAGGCTTGGGAAAGAGGGGCACAAAGTTTCTGAGGCTGAAATCTGTTCAGAAGCAGAGGTCTAAGTGCTTCAAGTGTTTATAGTCTAAGATATAAATGCCAGGTGAGTTTATGTACCTCTGTGGTTAGATAGTCAATCAATGAAACACAGAAAGAAGGCGATGTCTGTTCTATGCTTGAATGGTTTGATTCCACACAAACTTTTCTTCAGGAATTTAGACCCTTAGGGCTTTCTGTATGGTGAATGGTGTTTTTTGACAGGAATCGGGCAGTGGAAAAATTCCAGAAGGCTTTAAGACAATGTAGTATCAATTTCTGAAAAGAGGACAGAAGTCTCCACTGAAAAAGAAATGGAAGAGTGTAATGTAATTACAGTTAATGTACCTAAGTTTATGGTCAAAAAGTACTCCAGTGGATTGCAAGTGTGGCTGATAAATATGATTATGTTGGCATATTATGCTTAAGCTTCTCTAAGGTAATTCTCTTGTTATAACAGAGACTTTATGCTGAACAATAATAATAAAACAATACAGGACCTATATGACATCCATTTACTCTGTTGAAAACTTGTTAATGAGAATTTGGCCAAGAGTACGATGTTATTTTAAACAGGAGTTATCACCAAAATGAGTTTGTAAAATGGTTTTGCTTAAGATTTTGAACAGTGACTTGTTAAAACAGCAACACTGATCAAACTTCTGATGCAAAGGAAACAGGAAGAAATCTTTCCACCAAACTGTTCTTACTTTGCTAGTGTGATTTGTTCTATTGTTTTTATTGGTGTTCACTATTATTTTTCCACGGGCTAGAGACAAAAAGCAGCTCTGGTCTGACCACATGCCACAGGGCTGTACCACTTCCTTTAATTAATTCCTGTCCAAGAAGTTTAGTAAGAGTCAACCTAATCTCTCGCCTAGAGGCCAGCTGCTACTCCTGCTAGATACAGACAGCTCTGCAGTACATGGGTGTGATCTGGCAGGCCAGGGAGAGAAGGAAACTTCCCTCCAGACTGTTGCACAGCTGAAGACCTCACACGAGTGCTTGTGATGGGATCAGTGCAGAGATACACCTTTGGCATCTTCAGTTGCTCTCCATGTTCCTTGGGCAAGGAGCTGTAATCCTCACCCATCCCCTTCATCTTGTTGTTACTCTTTACACTTGTGCAGAATTACAGTATTTTTTCATTATTCTGAGCGGAATTTTTATGTACTTTTTTACCTTTTTGGAGGAAGCAGCTAATGATTTGTATGAGATCAGCCCTGCCTTTGTGAACTGTTGTTCCTACTGCAAAAGGATTAATAGCTCATTGCCTCTATTACTCTTCCTGCCACTGGTTGTCATTATTCTTGGATGGCACTAGACAGCATTTGTCAATCCAGCCAACATACACTCACAAGATGCAAGAATGCACCTGAGGATAGTAACTCTGAGTATACAAAGAAAGGGTACTTTTGATAAGCAAAATCCCTTACAGACTCAAGTGAGGATCAATATAGATTCTGTCCCTCTTGAAATCTGGATTTCAGTGATTATGCACCCATGGACAAAAGTTTCTTTGTTAATGTAAATGTTATTTTTGCTTGTTTTTAATATAGCAGCAGCTCAAAAACATGGAAAAGTTGGATTCTAGTTCGCTTCATTTTCAATTTTCATCTTTTCTGACAGAGCAGAGAACTTTTTGTACTCACATATGGGGCTTTGGTAGCCCAGCTGTGCAAGGACTATGAAAAAGATGAAGATGTCAATGCCTGTTTAGATAGAATGTAAGTACTGCTTTAAATGCTCTGTTTTATACATAATGCTATTTGTTTACATATATATTACCTTTCAGCTTTTTGTTTGTTATCTTACAAGTTCCAGCATTTTGTCTATGGTTACAGAGAAGACAGGGAAAAGGTTCAGTATTCTGTCAACAGAAATAGCACTAGTTATTCACTAATAATTCACTAATGTGAATTAAGAATTTTTAATTCTCTGAGGAAAAGTGTCATGATTGTTTTCATAGCTTACACTTGTTCTTTGCTGATCCTTTATTTATGCTAATTATTAATATAATTGACTAAATTTCATATCCTATATCCCTCAATGGTTTAGGGGCAAATGGGCCTCTCACCTTTAAAAGACCATACAGCAATGAGTGAGATAGCACAAAAGGTCAACAGGGATGGATATTCACATGGATAACCTCTTTGGAAAATGAAGATCCTATGTTTACAAACCCTGTCATCCTGACATTCACTACCATAAAAATAATTACATCATGGAAAATCAGCAAGAAAGAACTTTGGAGCTGGTTAATAAGAAGATATAGTAAGGTCTTTGGCAGAACAGTAAGGTTTATGCTTCTGGGCAAAGTGGACATGCAAAATGGATTTACAACAATCACAGTGGACAGAATATCTGACCACTTTACTAGTAACCTGAAAGTTTGCAAACTAGCTGTAGTCCAATAACTATCCATCAGAGTAAATTAAAAAAAAAAATCATTGTTTGGAAAAATAAGAAAAGGAATTTACTCACAAACTTATAAGGGATAACATCCCTCAGATATTTTTTTATATTCATCTCTCATTCAGCCCTGGTGAAAATCATACATTTAAAAAATACACAAACTTTTTTAATGATGCCATGGTAGAAATTACTAGAGAGCAGTTTTAGAAGATGTGGAGGCAGATTTTGCTCCTTATGTTTTCATTATTGCAGTTGTTTCTATAAAATCCTTTTGTTTTGAGGAAGACTTGATAATATGACAGGTTTCATTAAAACAGTATGTTCTTTACTTCTGTGATTATGAAAACAGCCCAGCTTCAGAAAGAAACCTCACAGCTCAGCAGATGTGTGACAGGTGGGGACAGTGTACTTATCTCTCTCTGTCTGTGTACATATGCAGTCTGTAGTGAGACGGGTGTTTTTCAATTTACAGTGAAAAAATATGGTAAAAAATCCCACTGAGTTCAGGCTGCTTCACTGAGGGTGTAGGGCCTCCAACAAACAAGCAGACATTGCCAACATCCACATAATTGGAAATGAAAAATTTCCTAAAAACAGTTCTGAGCTGAGTACCTGTTCTTATGTAACATTTGTGTTGATCTCTTTCCATTTTTCAGAAAATGTTTGGAGTCAGAGCTGTCTTGCACACTAAGATGTTATTGGCCTTTGTTAATGTGTCAGAGCTAGGAAGGAATATTTGTTTTATACAAAATCCATTATCTTCCATCGTTTTTTATTTATCTTTTAAAAAATTGTAGTAGTTTAAATACAAAATGGAGGTGGTGGTGTACCAAAACTCTGTGTTAACTAACAACTCCTGGATTTTTTTTTCATCAACTAATTAGATAGAGGGTGAGAACATGTTAGGAAAAAAGACAAACAGGTAATTGTGAAGGAAGAGTGAAAAATGAGGTGAAGAGGTAAGAGGAGAAAGTGGAAGAGATCAGGTGTGAGTGCATTTCCTATGGGGTCCCCTGGCACCTGAATGCTGCAATGAGGGTGCCCAGGATTTGGTGTCTAGATGTACAGACAATGTACAGACAAGCTGTGTAGACAATTCTTATCATCATAAGTCCTTAAATGACTACATGAACAGCAGTCCCACTGTGCTGCAAAATGTGGTAGAAAGAAGAATGTAGACCAGCAAAATCTGTTGTCGTTGAAGTCACTCAAACAGGAACATGCAGCTGCTTTGCTGAGGAAGCGCAAGAGACGCATTAGGGAGATGGTAGATGGAAAGAAGCTCCCCATTTTGAATGTTACCTTTCCTTGTTTCCTCCTTAGGGGATACAGCATTGGCATAAGGCTGATTGATGACTTTTTGGCTCGTTCAGCTGTGAAGAAGTGCCGCAGTTACTCTGAAACCGCAGACATGATTGCACAGGTAAATAAGGCTTGCATTTTCTAAAGCGTCATCAGATTCAGTGGTTTTAGCTTAGAGTCATATATTCCCTTCCTTTTTTCTCTTCCTAGGAGCATAAGTCTTAACCATCTCACACAGATCTTAAACTTTGATATTTTTACTTCTGCCATTTGTGTCTTCTCATCATCTCCTTAATTATCTTAGAGATCTTTTAACTTTAAAATCATAATATTAAGAATAAGCTGCAGGATTTTCTGCAAAAAGAAAAATCTCAGTGGTAGCAAAGAAAAACTGTAAGAAAAGAAATTGAGAGGAATATTTTCCTGACTACCAGGAACATTTTCCTGACTACCCGCAAATCTAATAATAAAATCAAAAAGATAAAATCAGAGCACTTTCACCTACTTTAATGGAAATTTCCCTTTAATTCAGAAGCTGTTCACACTTCTGTCAGACAAGACACAGGGTTCTAAAGATGTACTTTTGCCCCCATTGGCAAGTTAGAATTCCAGAGAATTTCAAAGAGAAATTTAAATAAGAATGATATGTAATTAAGTTCCTCCTGGTAAGCAGCTGAGCTGGGGTAGAGGATCCATTGGAAACAGTGAGGACAGCTGAATGAAACTAATGAAACAAGCAGCATTTCAATCACTGTTTTAAAATACACTGCCTCATTAAAAAAATCAAAGCAGGCTGAAAAATCACATTTTTGTTCACTTTTACGTTCTTCTTCAGGTGGTATTGGTACTTTATTTTCACATATATGTCAGATATCTGGTTTTCTGGGTATTATTCCTCATAGTTCCCTTCTTTACAAATGCATTATTACAGTTGAACCATCATTCTTAAGTACAGGGTATTCAACAGCAATGTACAGTGAGAAATTAACAATGGAAAAAGACACTATTCCTCTGCAGGTTGTACTTCAAAAGAGACTTATTAAGAGAAGTAAAAAATTACTTGGAAAGACTGGAACAAACTTTAAAGCACACGGTGTCCCTTTGAAAGACTATTTTTAGCAAACTGAAAGAGGAGTTCTGTAGTAGGAGTATGACATTTCTGAGGCAAAACACGATATGGATAGCATTTTCACATTTCTTTGGCAAAACAATTATAAATTAATCTTCAAGCACATTTGTCTGAGACACATACCAACAAAACATGTGTAAAGTGACCCAGTAAGTAACTGCAAATACTCTACTGAAGTTTTTAGTTCAGAATCAAAAAGCTGTTTGCATGATCTCCTTAACTCTTCAGCAGGATTGTTCCCAGCCAGGAGAAAGTGCTTAAATACTTAACTGCACTAAGTCTTCAGAGGTATAAATCTGTTTGAGGATGAGTAAAACCAGTTCAAAGTTAAAGTAATTAAGACAGTTAAGCAATTCAAGCAGTTACAGCCAAACCTGCTGTTAACATAGCTGTTATCCTGCAGTTCTTTGGAAAACAAAGAAGTGCGTAAGGCTGTCGGTGTTCCCTGTGGGAATGGAAAGAGATGAAGCAAAAGAACAAAACATAATATGAGCACTACAAAGCCAGCTTCCCAGATTAAGAGAGAAATACTGGAGGAAAGGTGCACCTAAGGCAGTGACTGGGAGCTTAAAACTTCCACCACTTGTTCAGACTGCAAAACCTGGGCTTACTGCTACCTTTCACAGGATTGGAGAAGGGCCAACAAGTTTTGATGAGGAGCCAAAGAGAGCCCTTCTACATTAAGTTTCCAGAGTGTTCACTGACTTCTCATGTTGGTCCTGTGACTTGGCATGGTTACAGTTGGTATTGAATTAAAAAAGAGATGAAACAGGACATGTAAAAGTAGGCTTTCTGGCAAATTGGGGTGAAAAATAGAAACCAATCCAGGAATGATATTAAGAACAAAGCCCAGCTGAAGAAGTAGTGTCCAAGATGGGATTCAGAATTTGGATCTGAGTATAACTGAGAATTACTTTTGAAATGAGGATGATAATTTTTCTCTATAATCACGCAGAATCAAAATTTTAATTCAATTTCTCCTCATAGGACCTTGATATAATTGATCTGATCAAATGAGTTGCAAAGAACAGCTTCTGGTTTTAGATCTAATCTGTATACTACCTTCTCTAGCACCAGGAGGTGTTTGTGTGTGCCACAGGTGGAAGCAGCCAGACCACACCATCTGGTCCACAGCGAGCTGGTGCTGGCTCGCAGGCTCCACTGCTGGATTAAACAGTGCTGTGCCTAAGGATAGATCTGTTCCTGGAAAGCAGTGTCTGAAGAGATGGGCTTTATTTTGGACCCTCAGTACCCTGTGGGTGCAGGAAATGGACATCTCTGGAGCTTTTTGAAGAGACCTCCCTGGGGATAACAAGGGATGGGTCAGTCCACCCATGTCACCCTCCAGTCCAGAGCTGCAGGACAAGAGAAGTGATTCCCCTTGTCATGGAAGGTGCTGCCACACAAGGTCCCTGTATATTGACATATGGCCAGTTTGAAGGTCTGGCAGAAGCTGGCAGAATTTATGAAGCTGGTAAATGCTGATTTTCAGATCTCAGCAGGGAGAGAGAAACGCTTAAGCAGGTGGCTGTGCTAAGTAATGCAGTCCACTGTGGTAGCCAGTAAGCAGAACATTGAAGTGCTGCACTCTGAAGAGTAAAGAAAAGTTCAGAAGAGAAGTTTGGAATTGGCAACAGATGGCAAGACCTTTAATGCATCTTCTCTTTCCAAACACTGACTGGAAAAATACTAAGAATGAAAAGTATGCTAGCAGAAATATTATTTTGGCTGCCTTTCCCCTTTTAAGGAGATTAATCCTGGTCCTTCATTAATCTTGCTGTTATGCCATCTGAAATAATGTTTTTAATTTTTTTAACTGTTTGTATTTACTTACTTGGCGTCATGACTTATGCATAAAATGTTTGGTAGTGGAAAGTCCCCAGTACTATGGAAAGGGACTGATAAGTGAGTGGCTTCCCAAATATTTCAGTAATTCTAGACTGTGTTTGAGCACCATGAAAATGTTGATGATTTTTACTCTTGCTTCTTGAGAGAGATGGAATGCTGGTTGAGACTTTGAAAAAGGGCCGTGATACATTTTTAATTCTCACTGCATAGATCTCATTTTCTCATTAAGCAATACATAATGTCATAGAGCCCCAAGTAACATTTGCAAAAGTGAGATCTTGCTTTATATGGGCATCATTTTGGTGACAAGCCTCTGTATATGTCTAAACAAATACTCTTTTTCCTTCCATTTCATAGAAAAAATGAGACAGATTTATGGGATGCAACTTATAAACCACCTCATTCATTTTACTTTCCAGTCTTTTGGAGTCACAAAGATGGAAAAGACCTTTGTTTTATCCTCCGAGAAGCTGTAATTGGTAGTTTTAAAGTAGTTGCTGTCCAGTTATCGCCTGGTTTAAAAAAAAAAAATCATTTATATTTTTATATCCATTGATTTGCTTATCTAGGCACTTAAATTATTGTTCCTGCCAAGACATTTTCACAATTTTCACTTTATAGCTTTGCAATTTGGCCTTAATTTGGTGCTCCATTGCAAACCAGCTACTTCTTTTGCATAGTTTCCATGCAAGTTCTCTTTTACACAGGAAATTTTAACAATAGAATTTGGACAGGTTTGTCATACCATAATGCAAAGTACAGCTGAAACTAAATTGAAAGCATATGGGGGCCTAGCATGAAACTCAAAGACTTTGAGTTTGATGGAGCAGCAGATGTGTAGTGGAAGAAGAGTTAAGGGAATTTTAATGAGTAAACTGAGGGGCAGAGCACAGAGAATTAAACAGACATTTCCTGTTTTCTTGTGTACTTATATTTTGATGGGTATTAGAATTAATGCAAAATGTAATTTTCCAGTAGAAAATGTTGATCTTGCTGTTTGGTTTTATTTGTTGGGTTTTTTTTTTTCCTCTCTCTCCAGTTTGTTTTAGACAGTGTTGACAACAGTCTGTCTCTTTCTGAGCTGCCACGGTAGCTGCTGAATTTGGGGACAATGTTGATAGAAAGCAGCTTTTGCAATAGCCCCTTGAAGGACAAAGTTAAATTTGCCAAACCCACATTCCACTTGAAAACATAGGGTCAAACTGGCTGTTATTGCAGTCTGTTTTTATAGAAGTATTCTAGGATCCACATGGAAATTGCATTAAGTAACTGGTGTTTCGGTAAGATAAAAGAGTCACACAGCCCTGGGAATGAGGATCAGTGAAAGATGGGCTCCTACCAGGCACACACTGCAGCACAAAGCATTCAGCAGCTGCTCTTGGGGCTGGAGACACTCTCAACATGAGTTACCTGCAAACATGAAGCAAGGAAGGAGGAGGAGAGGGGAATTCACCTTGGATTTGCCCCTCCACAATAAAGCAGAAGATAGGGCTGGGAAGTGCTGCCATTTCAGATGGCCTGGCCTACTCAGGTGCTAAGCTTTCTTCTGAGGGAAAAGAGGATGCCAAAAGCTCTCAGTGGGACCGCTCTGTCCTCCCACCCTTCCCTCTACCAGCTATGCTTTTGCCTCTGTGTCCCAGCTATTATATCACACTGGAGGCCTTACCTTTACATCAACCTGCTTGTTTCCCATATTTCTTTGATCAACTCATTAACCTACTTGCTGTCCTCCCCATTGCATCCCTACTTGCTTTGATTTTCTGAGCAAGGAGGTGGAAACACAGTTTTGGAAAGGGAAGCTTGGCCCAGGCAGCGGGGCTGTCCTGTTAGGGGGTGTCTCCTCTCCCCTTGTATGCGGGGAGGAGGTGAAATGGGGCTGGACAGAAAATGTTGGGGCAGGTCTCATAAGGAAAGATAAAACCAGACAAATGGGAAGGGTCATATAACCTGGAAGTAGGTAGTTGCTATACCAGGAGAGGATCCTGGGGAGAAAAGGGTTGGTGTATGTGCCAGGCACAGTGTCAGACACGTCTGCTGTTGCGACTTTCATTTTGACAGCGTTGCATCTGTGCTTTCAGCTGCACCAGGTGCATTTAAGCATATAACATGTTGTAAGTGTGCTGCTCGTGGGTCATCTGGGATGAAAGAACTTTGAAACATTGTCTCAAAGGTCACAAGTTCTTGAAAACATGCAGAGTTCTAAGCAGAGAGTAGAATTAGCGCTTGGATTTTATTTCAAGAGTAATGGTCTGTATATGCATAAGGATGCTTTAACCTGCTGAAGAAGTACAATGAGTATGAGAAGAGCCGGGCAGAATACTCTGCTTTGTTGAGAAGAGCATGATTCAAGCACAGCAAAACTATGATTCTTTGCAGACTCAGAGAGACTGGCAGTAAAATGCTGCACAAAAGCCTGCCCAGCCACCCCAGAAAAAGTAACTTTTTTCTCCTTTTATACAGCGCTTGTGAATACTCTGAACACCCTGAGAGCCATGTGATGAATTCCGAGTGGGTGAGGTAAAACATACAGCTCTGGGGTGAAATGCATTTGTCAGAGGCACTGACTGTACAGTTGCCTCACCTGCTGGTTCTTTTTGCTCTAGACACTAAGTTTTCCTAGGATATTCAAAAAAAAAGAAAGTCAGTCTTCTGCAAAAATGTTTTCTTGTCTTAAAAAGTGGAATTTCCTTCCAGGCCCTCCGTTGTACTCTGGCTGCAGGCCCGGTACAAGCATATTACATAGCTCTACAGGCTGCACCCAGTGCCTGAAAGTAGCTCAAAACTAGAACTTTATATCCATACAAAGAGAACATCTAGAGTGGGGGAAGATAACAGGGAGATGTTCTACAGGGGCAAAACATCCAAAGACAGAGAAGCCTTGAGGGATCACTGGTGCCTCAAAACAAGGCTGTACCTGCAATTGGCCTGGAAATGACCTGGACAAAAAAAACTTTACTTTCTGTGGGCTGTCAGAAAGTCACACACATCTTCTGTTATTATATTCACAAACTTTAAATGACTTTACTTATTGATAGTCTCTTGATTTACGTATGACGAGCACGCTATAGCACATTTTACACAGCATATTGTTAAAACCCTCTTGTAAGTCATTAATCATTTCTTTGTGCTGTCACTCTTGATGTGGAGCCAGTGACCTGAACCCTGGGTGCCGTGAAGTACTGCAGCCCTTTCACTCGTGTAGGGAAATAATTTCATCCCATCCTTTTGGAGCAAGTATCTAACTGGGAGGGAACATGATGAAGAAGAAAGAGGCCATTGTGAAAAAATATAGTGATGGAACCATCTAGAAGTATGCCATATTAACAAGATATAAGAAAGCTGAAAATATACTTGATCTATGGTATTTCCCTTCTGTCCGCAAGGTCCAGCATTGTCTCTCCTTCCTCACTGATTCCTTTCTGGCCTTCTTCAACTAGCCTGTGAATCATGCTATAATGCTGTTTGCTGCTGCTGAAAGAGTAGAGCTGGGAAGCATCTTCCCATGCCTGGAAAGCTGGCAGGGAAATGGGTTCTGGTTCCTTGTTTTCAAAAAAGCACTTCAGGTTTCGCTCGCTCAGCTTGGTGGCGTACAGCTGGAAAATCTGCTCCAGTTGCTCCTTCTCCGTCCCCTCGTACACTCTCCAGAACATCAGCTGGAGGTGGCTGACTTTTGACTGGCAGCTGGCACAACAAGTAGTTAGCAGGGAGAGGAGAGCTGTGGTAACTATCACACACCAGCCTAAAATCTGGGAAGGCAAAAGAAATCAGTTTCAGGTTAAAAAGACCCAAGTGAAAATGCTACTTAAATCACAAATATCTGACAGAGTGACCACATTTTGCATTCGGTGCTGGCATTGATGTTTATGGGACATCCATATGGGGACTGAAGGGAAGAAAAAGCCCATCAGCATAGAGGCTTCTCAATAGTGCTCCTTTTGGTGTCTCTTTGGTAAAGGCTAAAGGGTTTTCTATCTCCTGAAAGCATTACATAAAACTACCCAACAAGAATTGCTAATTTTGAATCATGAAGAACTACAAAACCAAAAAGGGCAAGTAACTTTTGTCCCAGATCAACCAATTTTTTAAACTTTGACCACTGTTAGATGTGTTGTTTTCTTTTTAATCTTAAAAAACCTCCAACACAACAACTACATTAATTAACTAATAGGAATATAGAAGATGATCTTAAATTTAAAGTGTTCCCCAATTCTTTTGCCAGATGATTCACCAAAATCTGTGCTTTTCTTTTGAACTTTTGTTTACTTTGATGAATCAATCCTTTGCTGTGGAAATCTTTATGTCAAAACTGGCTTAAAATTACCTGTTTTGTCCAATCTTGTTAGAATTCTAGGAAGGGAGGGCATGACAAGGACGAAATAGCATGTGCATTGGTAGGTCTGTGGTAGCACTGGAATAGAACCCAATTCATCTACACTCTGATTACAAATAGTTGCTGTCTCTTCAGAGAATTTTGGTTTTGCTGAAATACGCTTTTCCAGCATCACTCAACTTCTTTCTTCTGTAGCAGCTTCAGATTTTGACAAAATACTGTCAAGAAAATTTTAAAAGAAAGACCTGCTTCCAGAATGTCTTCCTCAGCAAGGGGAGAGGGTGGAAAAATGTGCTTGGAATTGTTATTGTGGGATGTTCTCCCCTAAGGAGAGCAGAGGTGTGAACATCTTTTTCTCCTGCCTGTGCCACTGGCCTAGCCAATAGTTTTACTCCTCTACTTCATTGCAGTGTGTAAAAAAAAAAAAAAAAGGTAATATCTGTTTTCAAACGCTGGAAAAAGTTCCAGTGTTGGACAAATATTCTAGGGTTCAAAGGCTTATATGAACTGGAACTGATTTCCCATGCCCTAATGGTGATGATATGGAGAGCTCCAACCGTTCTCATGTGAACTGTTGCACTGATGCTAAAAAAATATCCACCAGTAAAAATCTATTTATCTGATGGAATACAGAAAGTTTCCTCAGGAAAGTCTGTGAAAGAGAGAAGTTTGACAAACAACTATTCTTAGGAACTATTCTTCTTGTGGAAGAATAGTTAGAGCTTTCTTTAATTTTTCCCAATCACTTTGTACTGACTGATGATTTATATGGGTATTTTAGAAATTACTCTTTTTAGCAATTTTTCACTTTCTTGCAGCTTGGAAAATGAACTTATATATTCTCATGCTAAAAGTGAATCATTGGTCTTTCACTATTTCTTATACATACAACTTAAAGTCTGAAGCACTGTTTATTATTTCCTTCTAAAACTAACAAATAAATTGCTTTGCTGCAGTGCAGTCTTTGTCCTATTTGCATAAGGACTTGAAAATAAAACCAGCTCTTGGAGAGGAAATTGTTCCAGATGGAAACAATTCCTGAAAAAAACTTGCTGTCTCCACAGAGTGTTTTCCCTTTTCTGTAGCCTTTTAAAAGTTTATTCTCTCCACCGTTTTGATTTTTTGTCTCTGAATTTATTTGCATTACAATGCAGAGAGAAAACTGTATCGCACAAATGTTGTAAAATGTAATAAGATCTCAGCTTTGCATGATCTGCTTCCTTTCTTGTTTCTCACTTCCTCCAAGCAGGACAAAAACATGCTCATATTTGGCATCATCAAAACGAGGAACACAAACAGAAACACATTATGTAAGCAGTCAAAAATATTTCACAGATCTTATTCTCCAGTATTTTTCTGCTGTTAGTGACCTAAGATTTCCGTACAGTTATCACAATGGTTTAAAATAGGAGAGTGTGGCATGAATTTTTTAATAGGACAGACCCCTTTAATGGGGTGACATCTGTTAATTCAGCCTTCTAAACAATGCAGCTGGGTTTTTTGTTCAGAGCAATCTCCATTCAGGAAGAAAGCTTTAGTTTTTCTGCCACCAGTGGGGCCCCCTGGAAATATGGAACATCTCAAACTGAACCAAAAGATGGATTGATTGTATTTTGCAAGGCTGCCATAACATAACATCTGTCATCAGGATCTTCCACAGATAAATCACAGCAGCACTGCAATCTGGATAATACTCTTTGTTTATAGTTTTTCTTACCTGGGACTGTGCTTGAAGTGTTCGTTTCAGTTCGTCGCTCTCTGAAAAGGGCATGGAGCTTTTGTCACAGGCTACCTTGTGTAGCTCTTCAAAGCACTTTTCCGACTTGCTCTGGCAAACTGCGTGTAAATAGGCAGGATTTTTCAAGCCACTCATGGCACATTCGTAAAAAGTCCCGTTGAGCAAAGCCACAGAAAGCCACATCACTGGGGCTACCAGAGCATTTAAAGTGATTTGTCCAAAGACGTAAAAGAAATGGCAGACATTTCCCCTGGGGAATATTTTCCTGGGATTCACCCAGCAGCCTGTAAAGAGTTTCCAGGTCTTGCTGTTCAAGAAGTATCCAATAACTAGCAAAACAAGAGCTGGCGAGAAGAGAAATACCAAACCGTACCTGAAGTTTTCATTGCTGCAAGGGCATCTGAAAGCAACAAGAGAAAACACACGTTCACCTCCCATTGTCAGCAGCGCCATAAAACTGTACCCTATAGCGGTTTTCCGGCTCATAAAGAACTTCAGGATTGTTTGGAAAGCATCCATGTCTGATACTCACTGAAGAGGTGAAAACCGAGCGAGTTTCCCTCCGTTGGCGGCGGGGTGCAGCAGGGCAGAGCTCTGCCGAGGAGGAGCAGCCCGCTGCCGCCCCGCCCTGCCGAGATAACGCCGTGATGCCACTGTCGGGAGAGCGGCGCTCGCAGGGGACCGCGCCGCTGGCAGCGCGCATGCTGCACACTTGGCGGCAGCGTTCACCGCCAGTGGGAAGAGAGCAGGCAGTGCTCTGTGAAACCAGTTTGCAGTCTTGGCGTGCTTGTTCTTGGTGGGCTGTTTGTTTTTTTGGTGACGGCGGATGGAGATCAGAGTGAAAGAAACACGCACTCGGCCAGTTGCAGGAGATCTTGAGCTGGCGTCGTAGTGGATGACCTGATAAAAATGCTAATGGTCCCAAGGGAGTATGGCATGACTGAAAGCAGTCTGAAAGCAGACGAGTGATAACAGTAAAACCACTTTGTGTGGGGTTGTAAATGTAGGAACATCAAAAAAGAACAGCTCTCTGCTGTGTTTTCTTGGAGCATCACATAGCTCTAGATTTGCATTGCTGGCTCAAGCTGATCACAGAAGAGATAAATGTGCCTTGATTTCTAGCTTGTCTGGCTCTCCCCCCTTTTATCCTAGGGTAAAATTTGTCTAAGAGATGCTGCTTCCTAAAGTTTCACCTCTGGTTTGCACACAACACATTCAAGCAGCAGAGTTTTGTTCTTTTGCAGGTTGCTTTCAAGATGTACCTTGGGGTCACCCCTAGTGTGAGCTGCAGTAGTGCCACAGGGAATGAATTCTCCTTAATTCTGGACAAAAACCCACTAGTGGACTTTGTGGAGGAGCTGCCAGCAGAACGAGCATCACTTTGCTATTGTAACCTACTCTGTGGGGTGATTCGAGGGGCCTTGGAAATGGTGAGGAAGTGCACATCTCTTTTCTCCATTCTTTGTTAATTCCCAGAAGCACACGAAAACAAAATCCCTTGTTGAGATAAACGTAGGAAATACAGTATTGTTTAACCTCTCAGGTTAAATGTCTATATCTAGATAACAGAGGACAAGGCTGATCCTGGATCCTGAGGTAGAGAAGCACATGGATTAGCTCACCTCCACACTGTCTCTGCCTGGCTGTTCAGTCTGTTCAGTGGCTGATTTGGGTGAAAAAGCCAGATGGGATCCAGAAGCCAGGTAACACTTAAAGTGGAAGGACAGAGGGACATTTTGGGTTCCTCCACTGCTCCTGGAGCCTATCACACTTCCCTGCACAGATGTAGCCAGTCATAGTAATCCCTGATTCTTTCCTCATCCACCAAGATAAATAATATTCTCAGATTACTGTGGTACTTGCTGAAAGAGAGAACAAAGTGTGGATAAGTATAATGTTAAAACCAAATGAGTATAATGTTAAAACCAAAGCATCAGAAGTGTATCAGATGGCAATCCAAATTTTGTTCTTAAATTTAACATTTTTACAAACAAATAAATAAAGGGCATCATTTGAAAATTTCTGACCTGTAGAGCTTCTTTGAGGAGATTACTTTTGGCCTGCTTTATGTTTTTCTCAATATCCAATTTGACATATATCTTATATTTCAAAGAAAAACCACTCAACCAGTGTTATGTATATACATCAGTCTCAGAATTATAGTATCTGATACAAGACTAATTAACAAAAGTATTTTATCATGTCTTAGTACATGACTAGGAAATTCTGTGATCACTAAATGACCAAGTACGCAATTTAAGGTCTCAGAAGAAAGCAAAACACTGGGATGAAGGGTAATATATTATACAAATACAAATTCCAGTGCCTATAAACTTCCTTTGGTTGGGAAAGCTATCTCTTTCCTATGAAACCTGAGAAAGGGGGTCCTCTTGTGGTAAGTGACAGAGAAAAAGCTCGTTTAACTGGAGGAGGGTGGAAAACTGGGCATTTCTTTGCTTAACTGATCAGTCCTGATTCTCTCTAGGTTCACTTAGCAGCAGAAGTTACCTTCCTCCGGGACAGGCTGAAGGGAGATGCTGTGACAGAAATAGGAATTACATTTTTAAGGAAGCCTGAAGACAGAAAGCACAGAAGGAACAAATGAAAGAAGTATTGGGAGAAAGCCCTGCTGAAGAATATTTTGTGCCTTTTGTTTCAGAAGACATGCAGGGTAGAAATGGCTTTGCTGAACCAGCTGCACCCCAGTCACCTGGTTGAAAGGTGAAGAGAGCTGGGCAGCAAAGAGGAGGGGCAAGGCAGGGGAGAGCAATGTTAATTGTCATGACACAGATATCAGTAAAATGATCAAAATGATCTGCCCTTCCTTCTCACATACCCATACTCTTGAGCTTAATGGCAGTTTTATCTCAGTATTTAGTGTGTGCTAAATATTCATTTGTATACCAACTGTTTTCACATAAAGATGACCACTTTTTCCCATTTTGTTTGTCAGTAATGTTTCAAAGCATGGCTGCTAGAGGCACTTTCTTTTCCTGGCTGTGTGCGGTTATCTACGAAGAATTCATCTGCTCTGATTGCTGTGTGCAGTGTCTCGCTGACAGGTGCATGTTTTGATGTGTAATGCTTTGCCATTCATTTTCCTCCACACTGGACATCCTGTTGTCTTTGAAACCAGAGAGGGATGGGTCTTCACTGGTGGCAGGAGCTGGTTGTGTTCCTTCCAGCTCTTCAGGCCCCGCATGCAGTTTTGCAGTTCAGTCCTGTGCACGCACCAGGCTGCAGCACTCTGACAACCGCAGCAATGCTTGTGTCACTCCAAGCTATGGAGCCATAGCTCATGTCAGTCTTCTCTCCAAGAGCACTGATCTTGTGACCAAACTGAACAAAGCATGTATTTAATGTGTAGCCACTGTGGATCTGTACCTGCCCAAGGACACTTGAATAAAAATTCTGAGATTTCCACACAACTGGTCTGGTGGTCGTGTTGTCTGCTCTCACCTGGCCTTCACCACCAGCTGTTGAACATCTTCCTCTTGGCAGTGGACTTGTTACCACAACATGACTGGGAAGTAGAGAAGGAGCAGCCTCACAGAGACCCAAGTTACAGGAAAGGTTTAAAATTGTTAGGTGTAATGCAAGATGTCTGGATATTTTGTCTGTTGGACAAAACCCCAAGTCCTAGCACAGCACCCTACCCACAAAGCCAGCTTACCCTCTTCTCACCAAAACACTTGTTTTAAACTGAAATACCAACAACTAAGTTCAGTGTAGCCCTGAGTTAACTCTGATTTTATCACTGTGATTTGTACCTTCTTCTCCTATTTTTCCCTCAGTCTGTTTACATCTTAATCGTGCTAACTAGGGGCATCTCTTACCTTGGTGACATCAGGGTTCATTCTCAGCAGATCTGTACAGTCCTCATGATAATCTCTCTCCCTTTGTTTGTCTTAATAGTGTGGTACAGTGGTGGCATAGTGTAACGAAGCTTTAAGTGAGCAATTTTGTAGGCAACAAAACCTAAAGTATTTGTTACCCAGCCTTGGTCTCAGCCCAGCTGCTGTTACCTGCTACCAGTAAGACGTGGCAACATCTACACCAGTAACAAGTTTCCCTGCCTTTTAAATTTTTTTTTTAATTTTTTATTTGGAGATGAAAGGTATTGTGGAATTTGTCTGATTTCACTGCCTATGCAAGAGCCCTCAGTGGGGTTTTTGCTGGTTATGATCAGCTGGTCGAGATGGACATGTGGCTGACCACAATAAAGTTCTTTATTGGCAATGGCCGTTTTTACTTTTTCCAGCAACTCTAGCCAAATATTCTCTTTTTAAATTGTTATTATCTTGAAAGTGAATAACCTATACTGTCCTTGTTTGCTTACAGAATTACAGAACTGCTAGGGTTGGAAGGGACCTCTGAAGGTCATCTAGTCCAACCCACCTGCCAAGGCAGGATCACCTAGAGGGTTTGGATTGTCTCCAGAGAGGGAGACTCCATGATCTCCCTGGGCAGCCTGTGCCAGTGCTCTGCCACCCTCAACATAAAGATGTTCTTCTCAGGTTGAGGTGAAACTTCTTAGATTGTGGCCATTGCTCCTCCTCCTGTAGCTGGGCACCACTGGAAAGAGTCTGGCACCCTCTTCTTGGCACCCACCTTTGAGATGTATTAATGAGATCCTCTCTCAGTCCTCTCTTCTCTAGACTAAAAGGCCCAGCTCCTGCAGTCTCCCCTCAAAAGAGAGATGCTCCAGACCCATAATCATCTCTGTGGCCCTTCTGCTGGGCCCTCTCCAGTAGCTCCTTGTCTTTCTTGTCCTGAGGAGCCCAGAACTGGACACAGCACTCCAGATGTGGCCTCACCAGGGCTGAGTAGAGGGGGAGGATCACCTCCCTTGACCTGCTGGCCACACTATTCCTGATGCACCACAGGACACCACTGGCTCTCCTGCCTGCAAGAGCACTGCTGGTTCCTAGTCAACTTGTGACCCACCAAGACACGCAGGTCCTTATGTACAGAGATGCTCTCTAAGAGGTCAGCCCCCAGCCTGCACTGTTACTCTATAATCACCAAGTTTCTCGGAAGGAAAAGAGCACTGAGCAAGTCACTGTGATTAAATTTTTTTTTAAAATTCTTTTCTACACGCAGAATTAAATCAAATCTTGTTTTGCCTTTATGTGTGTGTTGGTTTTTCATGGCCTGGTAGCAGGGGGGCCANAGATTGTGGCCATTGCTCCTCCTCCTGTAGCTGGGCACCACTGGAAAGAGTCTGGCACCCTCTTCTTGGCACCCACCTTTGAGATGTATTAATGAGATCCTCTCTCAGTCCTCTCTTCTCTAGACTAAAAGGCCCAGCTCCTGCAGTCTCCCCTCAAAAGAGAGATGCTCCAGACCCATAATCATCTCTGTGGCCCTTCTGCTGGGCCCTCTCCAGTAGCTCCTTGTCTTTCTTGTCCTGAGGAGCCCAGAACTGGACACAGCACTCCAGATGTGGCCTCACCAGGGCTGAGTAGAGGGGGAGGATCACCTCCCTTGACCTGCTGGCCACACTATTCCTGATGCACCACAGGACACCACTGGCTCTCCTGCCTGCAAGAGCACTGCTGGTTCCTAGTCAACTTGTGACCCACCAAGACACGCAGGTCCTTATGTACAGAGATGCTCTCTAAGAGGTCAGCCCCCAGCCTGCACTGTTACTCTATAATCACCAAGTTTCTCGGAAGGAAAAGAGCACTGAGCAAGTCACTGTGATTAAATTTTTTTTTTAAATTCTTTTCTACACGCAGAATTAAATCAAATCTTGTTTTGCCTTTATGTGTGTGTTGGTTTTTCATGGCCTGGTAGCAGGGGGGCCACAGACGTGGCTACTGTGAGGAAGCTGCTGGAAGCTTCCACCATGTCTGGCAGAGCCAGTGGCTGATAGCTCCAAAGATGGACATGCTGCTGGCCAAAACTGGGCCAATTAGAGATGATGGTAATGCCTCTGTGATAACATATTTAAGAAGAAAATCAAAACAAGGTGGGGCATGCACAGTTTTTTATAGTCAGAGAAGAGGAGGAGGTGAGAACATGTGAGGGAAACAACATGGGGACACCAAGGGCAGGGGAGAAGGAGGGGCAGGAGGTGCTCCAGGTGCCGGAGCCGAGGTTCCTCTGCAGGCTGGGGTGCAGCCCATCGTGAAGCATCTGTGCCCCTGCAGCCCATGGGGATCCATGGGGGATGCAGAGATCCACCCACAGCCCATGGGGATCCACGGGGGATGCAGAGATCCACCTGTGGAGGAGGTGCCTGTGCTGGAGTGGGTGGATGCCTGGAGGAGGCTGTGATCCAGTGGGAGACCCGGTGGGGAGAGAGGGCCCTGCTTCCAGGCTGGAGCAGCCTGTCCTTGGAGCACTGCACCCCGTGGAAAGAGAGACCCACGGCGCAGCAGTGTGTGCCCGTGGGAGGGGCTCACGCTGCAGCAGATTTGGGAGGACTGCTGCTCGTGAGATTGGAGCAATGGTGGAGAAGTTCAGGAGAACTGTCTCCTGTGGGAGGGCCCCAGGGTCTCACAGGGAAGACTCCTCTCCCTGAGCAGCAGAAGAAGAACTCGGGTGACAAACTGACCAAAACCCCCACCCCTCTGTCTCCCTGTGCTGTTGGTGGGAAGGAGGGAGGGGCTGGAGGAAGAAAAGGTGTTTTAAGGGGGTACTTTAGTTCTCATTATCCTCCTCTGATTTTGGTAGTAGTAAATTCATTTGCACCATCTAAGTCAAGCCTGTTTTGCCCTTGGAGTGTTTTCTCCCGGTCCTTATCTGAATGCACGAACCCTTTGTTTAAATATTTATGTCCTCTGCCCAGCTGTGGCATGGGAGGGTGAGTGAGCAGTTGTCGTGGGTGCCTGGTGTTTGGCCAGTGTCAAACCATGACAATGTGTTATATTTTCACTTTATAGTGAGAAAGAAGCTTCCAAGCTTGTTATATTCAGCCAGTAAAAATAGGCTCTTCCCTTCTTCCTTCCTTGCAAAATGAATGTAACAAATAACTTCTTGGGATTCCTCTCTGTCTGTCTGAATATTTTCTGAGTTTATTGTGTAGAAAGAGAGGATTTCTGCAAGGAGTAAAAGGACAACCCAGACCAAACAATCTGACTCACATCTCTAAAATGCTCTCTTAAACAAAAGCTTTTCAGAAGAAAAGTGAACTTAATTATTTTTCACTCAAAACTTGTATCTTCATTTCTTATAATTAGATGTTCTTTGATAAGAATATTACTACTTGCTAATATGGATTGCAGATTTTTAACATCCTTAAATATATGAATGTGCTTTTAATGTTTGTTAATATATAAGCTTCACCTAAACCACCATGTTATGCATAAGCCTAACCCCTTAAGAAAAGCTAAATATTTTGATCTACAGCTTGCTCTAAGCTTCACTGAAAGCTTCATTGTAAAGAGAAAGCTAATTAATAAACTAAGCTGAATTTCTGTTCAAGTATTCCATCCCTTTTTTCTCTTTGATAAGGTTTGGTATTGTCACTCCATCTGCCAAGCACTTTTAAGGTGTTTGGTAATAATTTGACACAGTTTGTGCTGACATCTTTGTGGATGCTGATTATTTTATACATGACACTTCTTAATGGACAACAACATAAGAAAACTCCCATTAAAATGCACTTAAGCAAAAGTATTAAAATGCATTTAAAAGCAAATCTACTGAGGGTTATAACTATCAGCTTTCACCTTCAATTTGCATAGATTTCAGTAAGAGCAGAGAATAAGCCCCTTCTCATATCAGTAGGGTTAAAAGACTGCCAGCATTGCAAAAGATTTGTTTCATTACAACCCTGAATTGCCTGCCTGGGCTTTATCCACAAGTGGTAAAACAGTGTGATCCTAATCTTCCTCCTTGGATTCGGCGCTTTTGCCTCCCTTTTTGCTCACGTGCTTGTGTATCATGTTGTAATACACCTCTTGTGAATCAAATGTACACAACAACGAAATCTTCTGCCATTCTTCCTCGCTGGGAGTCGGAAACGGTGCTGGGTCAGTGGCTTTAAAAAAGCAATTTGTATTTCTTTCTGCCAGCTGGGTTGCATGCTCTTTGGCTTTGATCTCAAAGACTTCCTGTTCTTCTTTTGAGTAAATTTTCTGGAACTTGTGCTGAAGGTAGTTGACCGAGGAGCAGCAGCGGCTGACGCATTTTGAGATCAGTGCCACAGTCACGATGCTGGCTATCAGGAACCATCCTATCAGCTTGGAAAAAAGATGGATATGTTAATGGTGGTTTGGTATGGTCCTATGTGGGAGTATAGAACATAACATTGAAGAAATATGAAAACTGTAAGCAAAGACACCTTGGAGTGCATGTAACTGTCTGCTTGCTGCCAAAAGAGGGGATCCCATGCATGCAGTTCAGCCAGACATACAGAGCTTCTGCACCCCTGAGCTGATCTTCTCAGATTAAGGATGAATACCAAAAAAAGAGAAGATGGACAGAAGTTATTTACTCAGTTATAACCAGCTTTCTTAACTTTTAAGGCAAGATACTGACCATCAGTTTCTGCGGTTGTGGTCACGTTTAAGGTACAGAGGGTGCAGAATCACCCTGTCTGCCTCGTGCTGCGAATCAAAGCTCCTGCTGGCTATGTTCCTGTGGAACATAGCTACTCCCTCTGATGTCTGAGCCTGCAAAAACAGCCAGTTGCCACAAGACAGAGGAAAAGTTGTGTCCTGTATATTTTGTGGGCAGGACACAGATTTGGCTATTGAATACGGGAATTAACTCTTGTTTTGCACCTGATTTTAACACCCGTAGACAAGTCTCAGAGGTCCCATCAAAACCAAGTGTGCTTTTGGTACATGATATTATATAACATAAGAGAGAAGGAATGTTTACAGCCCCTGGCAAGCACCACTACACATTGAGCAGCCAGGGTTGAAGCCCATATCGTGAGGAGAAGAGCAGTGAGGCTTTACCTGGGACTGTGCCTGAAGGCTGAACCTTTCACTTGATATCTGTGCTGATAATTCCTCATCACAGGGTATTGTGAACAGCTTCTCTCGGCAGTCAGGTCCTTTATCCTTGCAGAAGAGGTGCCCTATCAGGCTGCTCCCGCTGGCCGCGCACTCGTAGAAGTTGGCTCCGAGCAGGGCGACCACTATCCACGTGAGGGGGGCCACCAAGGCTCTGGCTGTCACCGGCACCAACACCTGGCAGAAATGGGCACAGGTCTCCGAGGAGCTGCATTTCTTCTCCCAAGAACAGCTGCCTGTCAACTGGTGCCATATCCTGGTGTTCACCATGTAGCCGAGCAGCAAGAGGATGAAGGCAGGCACTAAGAGGAAGAAAGAGCCATACACTATGTTCCTGGAATTGCAGGGACACTTGAACACCACAGATGAAAAGATGTGCTCGGTGGCAGCCATCAGCAGGGACACAGCGCTGTAGCCCAGAATGGTCTGGTGGCGGATGCAGAAATGCAGCGCCTCACGTAACCTATCCATTTTCTGCCTCCCCTTTCTTTGAGAAGAGCAAAATCTCCGTCAGAAAAGGAAAAAAGAGATGAGTGTCCTGTGGTTCCCAGGGCTTTCAGTTTCTGCTTGTGGTGGTGATGCAATGAGGCATAGAAACAGCCCTTCGCAGAGGAAATAAAAGAGCCTGTGACCACTGCACAGTCAAGCAGAGACCATACCAGAAAACCACTCCAGTTACCAACAGGAAAACAACGAGGAGATTTGTTTCTATAAAAATAGTTTGTGTTTGTCCACACATGCATTGTAACTAGCAATGGCTTAAACCTCATCATCTTTTTAGTGAGGCACCAGATTCAGAGTGTGAATAAAATGTGAGAAAACCACCCAGAACATACAGATATACAGATTTTTATCCTGCCTTATTTTAGCATCACAATATGGCTTCTCCTCTTATGGAAGAAAATTCAAGTACAATTTTCCAAGATAATCAATCAATCTATCTGTTTAAAGTAGTTTTTCCAAGATAATCAATCAATCAATCAATCAATCTTTTTTAAGTAGTTATGTTGGAAATGATATAACTCTTAAATTTTTTTAGTTTAAAGTAACATTTAGTCATGGTTTTGCTTGTCCTTGCCAAAGGGAAGGGCAGCTGAACTTTGTTGTTTGTTTAATCTTTAAACCACTGAGGCTTTGGGTCTTGCAGGACAAGGCCTGATAACCTCCAATAAAAAAAAAAAAACCAACGATGTTTTGGAGGTCTGGGATTTTAAAATTCCCAATTCCCATTTCAGCTCTTTGGGCAGCTGAGAGGATGGCATAGAGGCTCCAGAGCAGGCAGCGCTGGTTCAGGTGGCTGCCAGGCTTGCACCAGATGTGCTGTGCTCAGTACTGAGCTGCTGCTGCTGCAGAGGAAAATGTGCTGCTAAATGAAATGCTTGCCTTGGCCTGGAGGAGCCTTTGTTATTATGCAGCAGTTATAATACAATGACATAGCAAGCAAAAAAGGATGTAAAACCAGGAAGAATGGATCAGACTGAAGGTTAGCCTGGCCACATCTCAGCTACAGACAATAGCTGAGTGGGGAGCACAGGGCCAGGGAAAGGAAGCTTGGCAATGCACTCATCCCCTGTGTGATTTCAGGGATTTCCTTTGTATCTATTACCTGTTGTTTTAACCCATGCAGACTTACTGACACCCAAAATATTGTATAGCAAGTCTGCTTAACCTTCATTCGAACCTGACACCATCCCATTTGATGCCCCCAAGATCTGGAAGGGAAAGAGAAAAAAAGAGTGGATCCTTGGTGTCTCCATCAGCTCATGGATTTGTACACCTTCACCACAGCCTTCTCTTTCCCTGGCTGGGGAGCCCCTAATATAGTCATTCCTTATCTGATGTGTACCTTTGCATACTTTTTTTATCCATGTTGCCACCTGAACTGTTCTCTAGGATTCAGGTATCATTTTTTGCATGAAAGGAAATAGGAAGTATACCAGATTTCCAGTGCATTGAAGATGCAACTTAATTGCAGTTTGCTACAAAGGCATACTGACATTTGTTTTCTATATCCTTGAAATAATTTCCAGAATTTTAATTTTTTTTGATCATCCATGAATCAGTACTTTAGCAAGATATGCATTATAATAAAAAAACTCCTTCAGTCCTTGAGTGATAACCTCAGCAAGCTCTATCAGTGTATATATGAAGGTAGGATTTGGCTTCACTTTGGACACCACTTCTTCTATACTGAATTAGACATGCTGTTTTGCTTTTTGGTCAGCAGCCTAAGAAAGTATCTGTCCAATTCTTTAAAGCACCAGTTCATTTTTAAATATCAAGAATGACTTTGCATTATTGGCAAATATTGTTACCTTGATTTTTACTTAGAGGCAGCTAGAGACAGAGGTTAGCAAACCTTGGAACGAGAATTCACCATACCTGAAAAAGTCCCAGCAGATACTTCATCCCTGGAAGTGTTCCAGGACAGGTTGGATGAGGTTTTAAGCACGAGGTTGCCTCGTGGAAATTGTCCCTGCCCATGGGAGGGGAGTTGGAACTGGATGATCTTTAAGGACCCTTCCAGCCAAACTTTTTGATGATTCTATGATTCTCTATCAGCATGGCAGAAAAAACAGATGCAAGGTGAAATTGCTGCAAGGGCACCTCCTGACAAAGACAGGGACATGGGCTGCCTCCAAGAACCACTGGTTTCACAAGAGAGCTGAAGGACCAGAGGCAGCTTTCTGGAACAGATTACGACCACACAGGGAAAGCGTAGAGCCAAGAAACCCTGCTGCTTCTCCTTCTGAGCCTAATTTTAGCAGTGTTTTATTTATCTGTAATAAAACACGATTTCAGGAACAAGCTTCCTGCAAAAAAAGGAGGGGAGCTCTGCATGAAAAAGGATTAACCCTCCTCTAAGGAAACGTGTTTCCAGTAAATATTCACAGAGAGTTGTGGGTGAGGTCTAGAGAGACCACCCTAGTTGAGAAGTGGGGGAGCAGCTGTGCTGGGAGCCAAGTGGGGTGCAGGAATGGCCAGGGTGACCCCAGCCAGTGGCAGCTTTGGGAGCTGGGGAGTGGCCCAAGGAGGCTTCTGGGTGTGAGGAGCTGTGGAGCTAGGGAGCTACAGAGCCCCCATTCACTCAGAGCTCTCTTTTCCCAGGGCAGCTCTTTCTTGCCCTCTAAATTAACACTTGTCTGGCCACAACAGCTGCAAAGCATTATATGGAAAGTATTCAGAAAAACAGTTTTCTGTTAAAGGACCCAGAATTCCAATTTAATGATTGGTTTTACATTGATTTGCATTAAATTTCATGTCTTCCAAGGGGGATGGGAACAATGCGAGAATTTAAAAGATGGACATTTTTAGAACAAAATGTTATTTTTTCTATTTGAAACATCTTTCTGTTTTGAAATATTCTTTGTTAAAATGAAGGGGTCAGCTGAAAACAAGTGGACTTGTTTAATATTTTATTTTCTCCTTGACATTTTAACTTCTTTCATTTGCAGATGAACAATTCTCAAACATTTTCTAGATGGAAAAAGCTGTAGCCTGAACTAATTCTGTGGTTCAATAAAATGCATAATACTGGTCATAAATACAGCATGTACAAGTGTGTGTATGGGCACTGGAGGGCTTTACCAGAACATATTGTGCAGATATTGTTTTAGTTATGTTAGTAAGTCCTTACAGTAGTTCTTTAAAATTTTTTTTTCCTTGCTAGATCATTTTCTACTGGTTCAGAATAGCAAACGACTGGTTTTGTTTTCCTACAAGTCATTCTCCTTCTAGCTGTTACATCCAAGGCCCATCCCATCCTAAATTCCTCCCATTAGTCTTATCAAGCTCAACTCCCTCTTCATATTAGTACTCTAGTATCTTGTACATTCATGGTTGCAATGAAAAAGAGCACCTCTGCACCGGTTTTCTGTTTACAAGAACTGGATTTGCTTCTTCAACTGAAAGAGGTATAAGCTGCATTTCTCCAGTTCAGAAAGACACATGGATAATCAGTCTTTTTTTTCTAGGAAAATTCTTCTAATGCCTTTTGTCTCATTCCAGGTGAAATTAATGCTTAACATGTTGGAGGTCCTGTCCACAAGCAGATCTGCACCTACACTCCAGGTGGACTAACCTCCCCCGGAGGCCGATTGCCCCACTTTGTGAAACTGAGGAGGTTATTCTGACTTTACGGTTGAATGAGCATTCTTACAAGTTTGTGAAGCGTCACACAGCTCAGTGGCACCACATAAATCATTAACAGTACTAATACTTAGTAGAACAGCAGCCTGAGAAGTAGCACTGTGCCTGGGCCTGCACAGCTTACAAGCATTTGTGTACATTATACTGCTATTTTAAGGCATTACATTTATTAGCAGTTTTTGGCTGAAAATGAATTTTAGCGGGTAGGAAGGAAACAGGTCTGGAAAACCAAGCGTGGCTCTGAAAGAGGCTCTGACGGGTGAGCTCTGGTACAGAGTCACATAAGCCACGGCACTAATTTTCCCTTGCCATTATTTACTGCTGCTCTTTTAACACTGTGGGTCCACTGCAGGTCTCATTTCTGTATGGGGAAGGTCCTGAGACCCAGCCCAAATGTCCTGCAGCAACCAGCTGTATGAGGGTTTTACTGTTCAATCTACAGTCTATATGAGCCATAAATAAATCTGTGTGATTTTTTAATGCTGTCTGCGGATTAAGTGACAAATATTTGCTGAGCTCAAAAGAAAATATATGATAGAAGCATAGGATTAGAAAGGTAGAAGTTGTCATGTTTTATGATGAAATTAAGTAGCCTTGGTGATGCAGGCTATAGTTAAGACTAATCAGGTAAATCACCCTGGGTAGTTAACTGGTCAGTTCTAAGAAAGAAGAGCTCAATCTTTTTCATTTACTATGGAAAATGAAATACCGTAAAATTACTTTGCAAATTTAAGCACATTAAATCCAAATTATTTCTATACTCTTATTACAGATGTTTTGTATTCCATGTGTCCTTGCTTTCTTCGGGTTTTACCATGGCAACTTGCTGCCTTGGAGTTGCTGAATAGCTGAGAGTTCATAGAGTCATAGAATGGTCTTGGTTGGAAGAGACTTGAAAGATCACTTAGTTTCAACACACCTGCCATGTGCTGGGAACCTTCCACTAGACCAGGGTACTCAGGGTCTCATCCAGTCTGGTCTGGAACACTTCCAGGCATGGGGCAGAACCTCTCTGGGTGACCTGTTCCAGAGCCTCACCACTCTCAAAGTAAAGAATTTCTTCCTGACATCTAATCTAAATCTGCCTTCTTTCGTCTTAAAGCCATTCCCCCTTGCCCTATCAAACAGGTTTGATCTGCTCCACTCTGTGTGCACGTATGTGTGTGTCCTAATGGTGGCTGATCTTGTGCTACAAAACATGCTTTGTACTTCTCCATTCAATTTATCTTCTTTCTCTTTTTAAACTTGGACAAATTAACTAGTTCTTTAGTTCATGGTAGTACACCACTGTCTCCAGTTTCCCATCTGGGGTTCCTTTGCTGCCAAAATTTTGTTGCTTATAGGATTTTTTCTAACAGTAATGCAGCCCAAGAATTGAGACACTAGCCCTTTCAAAGCTGTCAAAGAATTGAAAAGTTTCTGGCTTCTGATCCTCAACCTGCCTTGCTCATATATTTTTTCTAATCAATCTAATCCTCAGCTACAGAATACCCAACCTGTTTCAGCTCACCACAACTGTACAAGCTGTGTCAGGCTCTATGGTAACTGTGTCTGGCTTGTATTAAAGGCTGAACTCTATTATACTGAACAGCACTTGTGTGTGCCCTTTCCATTTTTTTTAATGGGAAGATATGATTCAAAAGGAAAGAGTGATATATGGGACATAAGGAGAAAGTATTCCCAGTTGCCTATATTTTATGTTAGCAGTAACTTTCCACGTCTCTCGGTCTGCCCTCATTTATTCTGTAATGTTCAAATACTCCATCATCATTGTCATTTTATTTGCATGGCATTTGCAGCTGTATTTTATAGCATTATTGAACATCTTCTATATTTCTCTAACTTCCGTAAGTGCAGAGTTCTTTGAGTGCCCTCCCAGGGACTCTGGTCATCTGCCCATTTTCCCATTGCTACCAACCTGCAGTTGGGTCCACCAGAGGAAACTCCATGACAAATTTAATAAATGAAAGAATACAATAACTTTACTTGATCAAAATAAGGGTTATGCCACATGAAAAAGGACAAGCATGAGAGAAGTGAATATAGTTCTAGACTACAATTAATAGCGAAAATCTACTATAACTGCTTTAACATCTTTACTAGGTCATGGAGAAACTTGGCCTTCCTTAGCATGTCCCAAAGAGTTCAGCTCCTCATCCCAAGGATAATCCTGTTCTTTAGGGATAAAAAGAAATGCATATGCTGATCACCTATTCCCTCTTGCCATAGGACGAATTCATCTAGCTCACTCTCACAGCAGTGTGGCACTGTAGGGAAGTTTCCATGCCCCAATCTTCCCCAGGTTTTCTGCACTGGCATTTCCTATAGACATTATCCAATGGACCCAGCTTTCCTGGCATTCCTTGCTCCGTGTGCTACAGTTTTAATGAAGACAAATTGGGAAACGAGGGGTTTTATACTCATGATTTTAGAATCATTCTACCTCATTGAAGAATGCCTTCGAACTAGTGGTAGGTTCGAAGCTAGGCTGAGTATGGAATGTTTGGTGAAAAAATGTATGTCAATATTTTGGGGACAGTCATAAACTCATAAATACTTGTTATGGATTATTGTTCATGGTAACACAGCCCTGGGGGTTGGAGTGGGACAGTTTTCCTCTTGGTTGTTTCAGGGTCCGTTAGGAATGAAACCAGTAAAATCACTGGTGGTTTTGGGCACAAGTCTAAGGGGGAAAAGGTCACAACGTCATGCTAAATGTCTTATACAATAATGCATTTCAGCTAGAAATTTTTCTCTGCATCCTGAACTTCTGGAAAATCATCATAAATGCTATGAACTGTTTTTCTTTATGAACCTGAGGAACCTGGAAGGAAAGGTAGCATCTGGGGAAAATGCTATGCAGGCATTTCGCTGAAGAAATGCACTCATATATTGTGTAGTTGGGTCCAGCTTCCCTTCCTGAAGCAGATAATAGTTTTGTTCCTTCCTTGAGATGGTCCAGGGCTCTTTTTTTGAAGTGCTTTGACATTATTTGTTTCAAGGTTGAACTCGTTTGGAAAACAGTCTCTATACTGACGATAGTACAGACATATCCAGCACTGGATTGCACAGGCTTTCTGCTGCTGAGAGCTCCTGGAGTCAGCTGCCAAGAAAGGACAGAAAATGACATCTTGGCTTCATTAGCCAGTCTGACTTACCAGCCTGAAGTTACCCTACTGATTTTAACTGACTAGCCAGAGCAAAGGGATTAAAGTTAGACAAAAGTGTGTTTGATCCCAACTCAGCCTTTTGCAGACCAAATAAATGTGAATGTAATGTCCCGGTGCAGAAATACGGCTATTTTCCAAACTCTGTATGCTTTCAAACACTAAGAAAATGCTTTTCATCAGTGGAAAATACATAGGCCAACAGAAGAATGTGATGTATTTCAGACATATAATTCTTCAGAAAAAGCTTTGATCTCACAAGTTTTAAGAAATGAGGTAATGTGCTCCTTTCCCTTTGCTTACTTGAGTCACAATGATATATATAACACAGACATTTTTGGCTGGACTCAAAAAAATCATTAAAAAAATCTAAGAACAAGATTCCACTTCTACCCTCAAACATATACACCACTACCTATGGTCTAAATTGCCATTCACTTTGTTCAGAATACAGTAAATTAACTTTAGACTAAATTAGACTGCAGCCCTGAAATGAAGCATGCATGACTGAACAGCAGCTATTGAAGAGAAATTGGGTGAAGTCAGCAGGGTCTCAGATGAGTACAGGAACCCATCCACATATACCCATTTCTTGGATAGCCACTTTTTCCTGTGGCCAGAGATGCAGAAAATGAACATTTTCAGAAATGAAAAAGAAGCGGAATAAGAATGGGAGCAGAGGCATGTGCCAGAAACACCTCAGTCTTGTTACTCCATTTAAAATAGGGAGTGAAAAATAACTTTTCTGCTGGGTGCCATACAATGACATTTCAAAAGTTTTTCAGTATACCCAATCTAGAAGAGCCCAGTGCTAAATGCCTCTACCATGGACACAAAGCTCACTAAGGCTGCTTCTCTCTGGCAGTTCAGATGAAGGATGCAAAGGTGAGGAGAGCTTCCTCTCCTGCATAAGCAAGTGTTGAGGAACACCATCTTTCTCCAGCCCTCCCACAAGCCAATAGGGCTGTCAGGCTGATCCCATTTACCTGCTCTTCCTCACTGCACCTCCTAGTGAAAAAAGGGCAGCTTGGATTTTTCAGTGTACGCTGCCACCTGAGGCCTTGAACTGTTTCTGTTCTGTGACACAGACACTTCTACCCAACACCCCACTGCCCATGCCACATTACTGATGGCATAGAACCATCTGTTCTTCCATTTGTTTCAAAATCCATTAAAAAGTTACAGTCCTTGGTAAGGAATGAGAGAGACAAGAATGGAAGAAAAGAGTGGAAACAAAACTTAAGTAATCATTGGAGAGGGACTTTTAAAGGCTCTGGCCTGGAAAAGAATAAGTAAGGATTCTTTTAATATCTAAAAGACAGTCAGCACAATTAAAGCTTAATTCGCTTCTTTAGTTGCCCAAACTGAATCAAAGTTACATCTGTGCAAGTGGAGTACAGAGCAGCAAGTAATGACAGTCATATACACATAAATCCTTAACAGATGCAAACCAAGCACAGGCTGGAAAACCCCTGGATGCACACTTTATGCTTAAATGGTTCTGGTCTCTCATTCAGGAGGTCAGGCTGCTGCATTTCATTTCCCTTTACAGTATCATTGCACACACCATTCATTTGAATGCTGGTCTGCTTTAAAAGCTGCTTCAAGACCTGGCTGTGAGCACAGGCAGCTCTTGTAACCACCTCTTTCCCTTGGCACTGCTGGAAGAGTGCAGAGAAGTGTAGTGTAAATGAGAGCTAATGTGCAAAACCATACCTTAATTTCTAATCTCGGCAGTTTCATTTGACAGCTATATGAAATCCCACGCTAGAAATTAGATGCCACACTACAAAGCAGACAAAGAATTGCAGGCACTTCTCAAATCTTCTAGACTACAGAGTGGCTTTCTGATTGTTCAAAGCAATAGCAAATTGACATAGGGGAAATGTGCATAGACGTGAAACAAACTCTTGACTTCTTGGTGTTTCATGGCCAATAATAGTATCACTTAATATTGAAAAACTAACAGTGTCTTTAAAATTGAACATAAGCCAACAGCTATTTTTGCATGTCTTTATATCGTCACAGTGCAAAGGCAGAGATTTCCAGTTATCCACAGCCCATCACAATTTAGTCGCTTTCAGCAGGCACCACTACCCACATGCAGCTATACAGGTGATACTCCACAGGCTCAGCTCCCTTTGCCTTAAAAAACAAATTGAGTGAGTTGAAAAAGACAATTAACCACCTCACATGCCTTCAGCAATTAGGGAAAAGGGGAAGGTATGTCTTGAAGGTGTTCCAAGGTCTTAGGTGGGCTGAGTTACTGTCTGAAGGCTCTCATAATCCAGTGACTATGCACGGCTCAGAAATTAACTGGGTGCCTAAATGTTTGCTCAGATAAAATGTAGCCGATTTCATTGAATAAATCCAGGCACTGGAGACTGCAGTAGAGCTTATTTATGTGAATACAGTGCTCTGAACTGACTCAGTAGCTGGAACCTAGTGAAAATATTCTGACCTATTCACTGAAGATATTTAGACAAGGAAAGCTTATCGCATTTCAACACACAGACTTGCAGAAGGGTTAACAGGAGTAATGTAGATAACATACATCTAGATGGTGTAAAGAAGAGGAAACAAATGTCTCTGGTTTGAAACAAGTGCTGATGAACATAATTACTGTAATTATCAGTAAAAATATTTAAATAAAAGAAAAACAACTTTTCCATAGAGATAATTATAATGCTTTTATTTAGCAAATGTACTGAAGAACTGTTTTTCTGTAAAGACATACAGGTATGCCCCAATTCCATAGAGCTTCCATTCTCTCAAATAGCTATGAATTTTTGAAATTAGTTTAATGAACAGAGGGGAATATATGTGGAGATGTCAAACTTATTTTTGTCATAGACCACATGATTTCATTTACCACTAATCCCCAAATAATTGACCTGGGGCCACCAAGAGCTTGCAGAACCCTTGCTGGTACTTTATAGAGAACAGGCTGTTCACAAAATTTTAACTGTCCTCTTTCTAGCCATGTGAAAAGAAAATAGACATTAAATACTTCCTTAATACATACTTTTCCATACTGGCAGTTGCTGAGGATACCACAGGATTGCTTTGGTTCTTTGTATTTTTAAAATTACATATGGAAGGTCAGTGATCTAGGACATTATTTTCCTACTAAGACGTGATTCAAACTATAGAAAACTTTCTTGAAACCCTGCCTTGTAAAATGGAGAACAGACCCTGCAGAATTCAGCATTCTACAGCCTACACTTGGCTAAAATATAAATGTGGCTTTTTTTCCTGAGAATTGCGTTCTGTTCTACTTTGAGTTAACCCCATATTTGCCTTCTACTACTGCCTACTAGTGATGTGCCTCTCACTTGGCAAGCACTGACATGATTGTCATTTCCCACTGAGCCAGATTGTAAAGCATGGAAGAGATGACACAATACAAGGGTCTGCAATAATGATACAGGGTGTCCCATACTGAGCCATTCTTTGGTTTGGCAGAGAGAAATGAAGTCTACTGCTAAGATCTGCCTCATATACATATGTTTGAATGTCCTCGTCTTAGGAGAATGTCCAGAGACATCCCTAGCAGCCTGAAATGAAAACGCACTACATGCAAATCAAATTCTGTATAAAAAAAAGACCTTAGAAACAAACCTATCAAGAGGGCTCTTCTCACCAAAAAATTAATTACAACTTTACATTACTGAACTCTGATGAACAAAGCATAACACTCCCTCAGCTGTGAGGCCCAACTCAAAACACAAAGGAGGAGTACTTATTAAGTACTGAGATTTTGGAGATATTACTTGCTTGCCCTATTAATCCCTTCTGGTCTGAAAACAATCTTTCCCCAGCTATTTTTGGAATGTTTCAGAAAAAAAAAACAAAAAAGAAAAAAAAAAAAGAGACGATATAAACTTTGGCCCTATTAGGGTTAATGCTTTTGCATAGACATATATGACCATAAACTGGTCAACTAGTAGAGGTCTTCTGCTAACATTGTGACTGAGAACAAGAAGAATACAGCCACAATAATATACAGCTGTCTACTAAAAGTATTGCATACAGACATCTTTGGCCATGCAGTCTCTTGGCCTTCTGGAAATATGCGAGCTGCATTGCTAACATGACAAAAAAAATAGCAATGTTGAGAATTAGAAAGAGGCGAGTATAAGAAGCTGATATTGATGGGGCACTACTTCGAGCAGTCGTCACCATCTGTGCCAGCCCTGATCGGCCTTTGATTGACAACCCAGTTTTGTGCTTCACATAAGTGATATCTGCAAAATCCAGAAGATCTTTCATTTCCTCATCTTCGTCTACAGGCAACTCTTTTTGTGCTTGAGTCTGTGCCTTTTGTCGCACTTTTCTTTCATTTACCTCAATTTGTGCAAAAATGTCAGGAACGGCATCAACAAATTTGTAGCCTTTGGCTACCTTTCTGTTTTTCTTTGCTCTGCCACGCTGCTGCTGCTGCTGCCTCTGTGAGATTGCAAATATCCTGTCAATGGCCTCCTCTGTCTGTCTCTTATCTGAAAACCTCAGCAGGCGCTCAGCAGTCTTCCTAAAGCTGGCCGTGTTGCGTACACGAGACAGGATCTGCTTCTCAAGCTGCTGGAAAACAGGCTTAAAATGTTGCAGGTTCCTCTCCACAATCCCTATGTAGTCCTTCACTTCTGGCACTGTGGAGCTCCTAATGGCAGAGGCTCGGTCAAAGACAATTTTCTGGCGGTCTGCAATAACCTGTGCAAAGGCAGAGCGGGAGCCGTCCTCGACGGGCCACAGGTACACGGCGTAGGCGTGCTCGCCAGTGGTCACAAAAACCTCCAGCTGCGGGGAGTCTCCACGGACGGTGAAGCTCTGCACGTCCACAGAGGGCCCAATGAAAAGGTAAATGGCCCTCGTGACGGGGTGCCGCAGCAGGGTCGTTACATTCACGTAGTTCGTTCCATTGTAGGGGTAGCCCCGGGGATACATCCTTGAGGCAATGGTGGCTTTCTCACTGTGGCCAGTGTCGTCCATCCAGTACATCTTATATATCCCATCGCGGTGCCTAATAAAGGCCCCATGGACATCATCAACAACTGTCTCTTCAAAAGGCACATCCACATTGTGGAAGAAACTGGTTGCTGCCTCCAGACGACTGTCATCTTCTAGGTGGATTTGGTCCACTAGCAAGAGAAGCTGGGGATGGAGAAGTATGAGGTTTCGTTGTAATTTTCTCAGCTTCAGTTTAGGATTGTATGCACCCACTCCTTCTCCCCTGATAAAAACCACCCCGCTTCTCTCTGTAGCGGCAACCACTCGTCCCTGACAGTCGCCAGCCAAGTCATGTTTATATTTAAGCCACTTTGAGGAACAGTCTTCTGTAATCTGCCCTTCCCATGGGGAGAAGCAGCTCTTAGACACAGCAGGGGAAAACATCAACACATTATTAAAAAAAGTATATTTTGGCCCATACAGAGCTTCTGTTATGAAAGGTACGCCATTGGGAGCGAAAGTAAAGGAGTTCTGGTCCGGGTGCTCATGGCCAGCATTGAAGTTCCTCCACCCCTTGATCCACTCTTTGTACTTGTTCTTATGAACAATATCATATATTGCACGTCCTCCCAGCTTTCCTGACTTGAAGGAAAGGAAAGGCCTGTTGATTTCAGCCGGCAAAGCACTTCCATAAGTTACCACTCCCCAGTCCTCAAAATAATGCAGCTTAGGAACCCCGTAGTCTGGTGGAGGTACAGAGCGCAAACTTGCATCATACCTGTGAAAAAAGATGACAAAAATGGGGTTAAAAATCACTTGACTGATTCCATTGTCAGCACTTGTACAAAACTCAAAATCCATTCAATATTTACATCAAGGAGCAAGCCAAAAATATAAAGCCCACAGTTATGCTTCCTAATCATATAGTTGTAATTAGAATTCATCATACTAATCCCTACACAAATTTGTTGTGTGCTTTTTACAGAATAATAGCTGAAAGCATCTGCTCTGCATTTAAAGCGAGCAGTCTTTCTGCAGTTCAAAAATAAGAGTACCACTAATTTCAAACTACCCATGTTTTGTCTTATATAGTCATAAAACTACTCTATAACATAGATCTCTAAGAAGGGCAGATTAGACCAGGCTGCAGACATTGCTTATTCTGCACTAGACATCAGCATTTGTGCCTATTTACTGACTACTTAACAAAGAGAAGCAGAGTATCAGTTTCCCCAAAAGGATGATTACAGAAGTCTGTAGTCTTCAAACAGAATAGGCAATAAATTAAAAATTAATGAAAAGGCACTCTAAAGGATAAATGTTTTTTATTTATATCAGTTAATATATGCTAGTTGCTTTCTCCAAACTAGGCTGAAGAAAAATTTTCATGGTTTTTCTCGTATAAATTGTAAGATATAAAACATTTTGTTTAAAAAGAAGCCTTAATTCCAGAAAAGGTTACAATGATTACAATTTTTTATATGGGAGTTAAAACAACAAAAATCCAAAACAAAACTTAACCTTCTGGCATTGTTTTTAAGTAACCAAAATTAAAAAAACAATATGAAGCTCAGTAATATTTCTGTTAGATGGTTCTGGAATCAGATTTATTCTTACAGCTAACCACGAGCTTCTGGCATGCCCTAGACAGTCCCAGAATTTCCATGAAGAGACGGGAGAAAACAGTGATGGGATGAGGCTGTAGAGGAGAGATTCTGTATTTTGCAAGTAACAAGATGAAGGCTGCCTGGAGCCTAACAAACATGCACTCTAATGTGCACATCATAAATGCAAACATTGTTATATATGAAGTTTTGTTTTATTGGTTTTTGCACATTTTGATCGTTCCAAGGAGTTAATTAGTTCAAGTGGATAATTAAGAGGATCTATTTTAATTGTGATGTTGAAAGCTACACTTTTTGAAAGTTATCTCTAAAAGCCTAGTTTCTATAATGTTTAGTGTTTTTAAACCAGTTTTTACAGGATTCAAGCCATACATAAGTTGTGTCCTTCAAAAGATATTTAAAATCCCAAAATGTTCAGTTTTATACCCTCCAGGTTATTGTACTCTTGTTCTCAGTGTCACCCCTGTGGATTTGTTGGATTTTTTAATGCTCTTGAATGTGTTTAATCATTAGTTTTGCATTTTAAGGGGGATTTCTAAGACCTCTAAAGGCAGCTTCGCACTGCCACTTTCCAGCCACTCCACCCTTCTCGTAACTGGGCTCCATGGTTACATGAATTTTAATGAGGACCTTCCCGCCGAAAAAAACCATCCCTAGACAAAACAACGAGCCATTGGTCGGGAAAGGGGACCTCATTGCCCGATCATTGTGAACTATAGGGGCCGGACAGGAGCCGAGAGTAGGGGTTCCTGGGCGGGGATAATACCTTATAAAAGACCCTACCCCAGGAGCCATGTGCTCTTTGCCTCGGAATAGTCTGGTGGAGCCCGTGTTAGGGTGGTGGCCTTAAATCTCTTTTAATAGAGACTCTTATAATTAATTTTTCTTGGATTGTGGATTAGCCACAATTCTCCCTAACACGTTCAGGTTTTCTGTGTTGGGTTCAGCCAAGCCGGCATTTTAGGGTCTCTTATCTGCGGGACCTGGGATTTATTTTTTTATTTTTTTGTCCTTCCCACTCTGTACCCTTTTTAATTTTTCCTAATTAATAAATTTTGTTTGTGTGATCCTTGGACATGAGAACTGTCGTTTTTTTTTTTTTCTTTTATGACAAACATCATAAATGCAAACTAACATATAATCAATAAGATTTTTCTTGCAAGAGAGAGTTACACTGACTCCTCAAAAATACACTTGTTATCTCCCAAAACTAAGGGAATTCATATGTGGATCTAAAGCTGCTTGAGTCTTTTAATTTCTTACTTTTAGAAGATTGACATAGAAGTTAGCATAGCTGTAAATTGCATGGAAAAATATCCATCTAGCATGGCATTTTTTTCAAGCATAACTTGCAAATTAGTGTGCAAATCCAGTTAACAATAACCTTACTGCTTGGATTATTCAGCTTTTAAAAGAAAGTTTATACTATTTCACAGAACTTTTGAAAGAAAACTATGCTTTAAATATTCGCCTAATCAATTATAAGAGAACACAACAGGATTAAACCCCATTAGAATAGACAAAATTAAACAAAGACTACATACAGGCAAATTTTCAATTCCTTTGGAATGGCCTGTATTCTATGAAAGCAATAGACAGTGGAAAGAAACCATAAAAGCAGATTTAGGACAAGACCAGGGTGTTCCCTGTGGCAACCCGTATGGTGCATCCATGCTAAGTGAAGAAGTTCTGTGCCTCATGACCCTGGGTGGCACATGGACAGCCTGATCCCGGCTTCTACAGTGCACATCTAAAGATAATGAACTATCACTAACAGCAAACAGCTGCCATGTTCCTTTTGAGCCCACTCATTCCCTTTCATACCAGAGAAATTCCGTGTGGAGAGTGCACCACCTCTGCCCTTTGGATGGTGTGCCCGGGCCCTCCACCACTCGGTTCCTTCTGATCTGCTCTGCCAACCAGTTCCCACTGCCATTGCGCATGACAAATTTGTCGAGAAACACCAGCTGACTCTCTGGCCCGTAGAACCAGTTATAGTTGGAATCCGCGATGGCCACAGTTCTCTGGAACCCTTGGGAAAAAGTGAAAAGGAATGTAAGAAAGAACAAATAAGCACACAAAGATGCTTTTGAAGAGCGTGACGGCGAGGCCAAGCAGTGCAAACAGAAGCAGCTTTTTCAGATGTTTATAGACCTGCTTGTAAATGAGCCGTAAATAGGTTACACAGGAGCGCTTTCCTTCTGCTGCAGCTAACTTGAATATTCACCTTCCTTCTTTGGCTTTGGGCTACAGACAGCCCAAGTACTACACAAAATGTGAGATGCAATCCACTTCCTCTCCTCACTCAAATCTGGCAAAGGTAACTTTCCCTTTACAGCTTTTATTTTTTTTATGTGAATCTGTACTCTCCAAAGGAGTAAACCAGAGGTGTCCCCGAAGAACAAAATAATCAGCTTCACCTTGAAACCATCAGTGTGAGTTCATTTTGCTCTTAGGAACCTCTCCCCAAAGGATGCCTGAGGTCTCACATGGAGTCAGCACAATTCCTTATGTGCCCGTGCTGGCATACTAAAGCTGCAATCAGCCCCCTTTACATACATGGATAGATCTGGGGTTCCAAGAGAGTTATCTAAGATTTTTTAACCAGGAATTTGAGCAATATAAGTTCCTAATGAAGTGTGCTGCAAATAAGCAACACGGGGTAACAGCTTTAAACTGAAAGAGGGTAGACCTAAGTTTAGATATAAGGAAGAAGTTCTTTCCTGTGGGGATAGCGAGGCACTTGAACAGGTTGTGAAGTTGTGGATGCTCCATTCCTGGCAGTGTTCAGGGCCAAGTTGGATGGGGCTTTGAGCAACCTGGGCTAGTGTCCCTCATTAATAAGCAGTGATAAACAAGGATGTTACTGTTTTGATGACTGATGAAGGTAAAATCCAAGGAAATGGTTATTTTGAAAAAAATCCAAGTAGAGTGTTGTTTTAAAATGGCCTATTTCAAGTATGAAATTTATTGCTGCTTCAAAAATAAAGAGATTCCTCTCCATTCACCCAAAGGACCTACCTGGCAGGACAGTCCTGTACATAAATGCAAAGTGCTTCTTGAGCCAGGGGTGGCTGAAGTGATTGATGTCAAAATGCCTTTGGACAAGAAACATGTACTGAAACAGTGATCTGGTTGTGTAGCTGCCATATGCCACCCCTTCATAGAGGGAGCCATCCGTGACCTCCTGCAGCAGGACTACTGACTTCTCCATGATTGCCAACACTTGCTTGGTCCACAAGTAAGCTTCCTGAAGGTAGCCTGAAAGAAAAAGACATTGGCAAAACTAATTACAGCACAACAGTTCATAGATGGTGCCATTTGTATCCCCACAGTGGGATCCTTCACAGCAAGGAATCTGCAGCCCTAAGGGGGTTAAATACAACCTACTGTTAAGCCCTTGGTTAAAGGGGTCTGTAATACAACCTACTGCTGCTGTACTTCTAGGGTGAAAAATAAAATACCATATTTAAACACAGCAAAGCAAGGTCACAAGAGCATGGGAAAATCTATCAAACACCTTTCCCAATAATATGGGACTGTGTTTTACAACTTAAAAAGGAAATTTCCTTAATGTGTTCAAGACATGCAAAAAGGGAAGAGCCAAACCAAGACTATTTATTGCATTTCAAATTAAAGCTGTATGAAAACAAAGCAATGACCCCACTAGAGGGCTCCAATAATGCAACAATTCTGATCAGTCATTTTTCACTGGCAGGATCAGCAGCATGGTAAGGAGATCCTCAGAGACTAAAAAAGTAAAAAAGTCCACATCTGAGCTGCAGTTAACTGATATTCTACTAACTCATGCTCTATTTTAAGACCTGCTCTGTTCTACTTATATTTTCAGTTTGTTGTACAACCGAAAGGGTTATCCAAATAAAAGCTGTTTTGGAAGAGTTTGCATGGGTAATTCCAAAAGTAGATTCCTCAATTCCAGAATAAAATTAATCTTCTGAGTAGATAAATTCTCAGCCTCCACATACAGAAGCCCTTAGTAGTTTTAGTTTTTCTAAAGAAAAGCATTTCAGAGATTTTACTATTTTGGTCTGCTCTACACAAATCAAGACCTGGGAAGAGGTCACAAGAAACCTCCTCAGTGCCAGTCTGCTTTCACTAAGCACAGGCGTGAGGGCCTCAGCACCGCATTTATGTATTGCAGAAGTCAGCACACGGAACCCAGCAGAGGACGGGCTACGCGCCTTCTCTTATTTGCTTTTGGATTGAGTAGCAAGAGAGGTGGGACTAAACAGAGATCAACTGCCTTGTGCTTCTACATGGCAACTTAGTGTTCTCCCAGCTCAAGGTGTCTGGGCACAGATTTAACCAGACTTAATTCCACCCTATAGCAAAGCCCAGCTGGCACAGTACACCCCACTACGTGGTGAAGCGGTGCCGGCTGAATGAAGCACATGTGCCAGGCTAAGGGAGTAGGAGCTACATTCAACCCTGTTACTCACAATGTTTAATCTCATTGCCACCAACACTGTATTTATGCTCAGCGGAGTGATGAGTAATTCAGGCATCCTACTAGTCAAGGCTGCCAAATCCTGCTCAGTTAACAGAGAGAAAAAAAGTAACAGTGTCTAAGCAAAACAGATAACCTGAGTCTAAGGTGGTATTTTGAATGCCTGGCTGAAGAGAACACTGTGATGGGGAAGGCCTGAGCAACAGGGGCAGTGGTACTACTTACTTCCACTTTACTCATAGCTATTAACACACTCTTTCATTGCTCTTGATGGAGTTGGCAGCACAGTGGTCTGTCAGAATAAAATCCTGAATGTTTCTACTCCTGTTTTCCTTTGTGACATAAAAGGGAAGCTGGTTTTTGACTGCGGCAAGAATGTTATTTGCCGTGGTTCAGCACAGTGTCTTTACCATTGTCATGCATTAAAGTTCTGCTTACTTAGTGTATATTGATGCTGAAACGCTATACTTGTAGTACACTAAAATAATAATATATCGAAATGAAAAAAGTAAAAGACTCAACACTGTCAGGCTACATGACAAACCAGAACAAATCTCACCTAAATTTAGCAGTATATAAACCAGGTATCTATATCAATATCAAGGCCTTACTAAAGTTTCTATTTTGAATACCTGCATGTCTAAGTGCAAAGACTTCACCATACGCATGTGCCTAGAATCAGTTTCAATTAGTTTCATTTTTCATTCCTATGGCAACATTTACATTCTTTTAAATTACCTATTTAGTCTCTACGAGCTTCAATAGCTGAATTGTGTTTAAACTTACTAGTTGGAATTTAAACCTTCTGTGAGAAAGGTCTACACGGGGATACATCATTTGCAATTGCTATGTATCTGATACTGAAGCATAATATGTTCATCCCTTTTCTCCCTCTCTTTTTTTTTTTCTCCTTCAGATTATTTTCTTTCATATTGGAATTACAGTTTGTTTTTTCTTTTTTATTTTAGACCAACAGAAAAACATTTAAGTTGCTATATTTAAAAAAATAAAGTTGCTCTATATCAAACCCCAAAATTTTAATTTAGAAATGTACAGTCTGTTTTGACCTAATTTCATCTGAAATATTACTACTATTTTCAAATTGCTCAAGAATTCATGAATTTCCTGCTTTTCTCCTTCCTCCTCCCCCCAAACACCATCACTTTAGTGAAAAAAATCTTGCCCAGCTTTGTGATGTTTTCACTGTCACAAGGCATACTTATGGTCTAAATCTTAATGAAAAGCAGAAACATCTTGCAAACTGACAGCTTTCTGCACTAGCAAAGGCTTAGGGAAGGATGGAATTATATGAAATTTAGCAAACCCACTGGATAAACACGGATAGAGGCTTCAATTTGTGGAAGGCAAGACAGGAGGATAGGGAATAACTTCCACACATGCTCTTGATGCTTTTCAACATATACACATCAGTCAGCATGTTTGTTTTGACAGGCACTTAGCAAAAAATGACTCTCCAAACACAGTAGGTGCCACAGTTTCTTGTCATACCTTCTTTGGGCATTTGAAAGCTCCAGTGATGGGCAGATGTGCCTGTGCTTGGCAGGGCTGAGCAGCTTGGCAACACCATCAGCATCCAGAAACCAGATTTTCCTGGACTTGCAGCATGTAAGTAGTTCCACTGAGAATCATGTTTTCAAAATACTTCCAGCACATATAAAATAATCACCTGATGAAATACTGGTTCATTCTTATAAAAGCAGGAGCTGGCTCCACGACTTTCATCTCTCAGCTGAAGTACCTCTGGGGTTTAAAGTCAGGATTAGTTACCTGATCTCTCACTCTGACTTGCATTCTCCAGGAGGACAGGGATGGCCCCCTGATAGAGCAGGCAAAAGCTACTGGCCAGGGTATTCACCTTGGAAATGGGAAGGACAGTTTTATGTCCCCAAAGCAAAGAAGAGGACACCAGGCACAAAAGTTGGTTGTGGGGTGCAATGGCAGAGTTCAGAGGGAAAAAAGTACAGCCCTGCTTATCTCCATAGAATAGGCTTTTGGGAAGACAGGTCCTAAGCTGTGGCATTTGGGTGGATAAAGTTACACTTTTGCAGCTCTCCCAGGCCAGAAGTCTTGGATGAAACTCCAGGTTATCCTGTTGTCTGGCTCCCAGGTCAGAGCACTGGGTGTTTCTGACTGCTTTCACAATGCTTTGTGTAAGGAGACCAAGTGCATCGTTCTACACTGACAATCTACTCTGAAAGACACTGCCCATGAATTAGGACTGGACACATTGTACACAATGGGATTTTTAACTCTTACAAACTGTGAGGTAAGAATTTCAGAATCACTTAGAAAACTGAATTTATATACACACACATCATGCCTTTACATCTGCCCACAGACTTTTGTTCTAGTCAGTAAATTAAATTTTACTAAGCAGCAAAAGAGCAAACCCAATACTGTGGTACACTCAGAAGCATTTTTATCAAATCCTGAACTTTGCTGCATAAGTGGCTGATGTGAGTTGACACACTTCAGAAAAAACATTCCTATGGCTTAGCACATACCTTGATTCATCAGAACCAGGCTTCCAGCCAGCAGGGCCACACAGTTGGTAGGCTGGTGGTTGTGAAGGTACTGGAAGCCCCATCCACGTCTGTACGATGTTTCGTACATATATCCTGAGGCATTGGCAATTACTTCAAGAAATCTCTCCTGTTGAATCTTGCTAAGGTAGCTGTACAAGAAGTCATATGCAGTGGCAAAACCAACCAAGGAGTGAGCAAGAGGGACCTCATCCCAGGGGGCATCCTTCACTAGCCTGTCAATAAAGAAAGATGGCAATTAATTGAGTTTCACCTACTTCGTTTCCCTCCTTACTGTACTGTGATATGTATATGACCTAAAGTCTCCAAAGTTAAGACAATTCATGTTGAATTTTAACACAGTAGTAAGCTACTTATGAAGCCTTGAAACCATTTTTTCTTATCCTAAGTATGGACAATATTAACCTTCAAAGCTCATACACTTTATTAGAAAGATTAAGTTGCTAAATATTAGAAAGATTTTTGAAATATTCTGGGTTTTGCTAGGAGAAAGATAGGCAGAATACTGATTGTACAGAAATAGAATCTATTCATCTGAAGAAAGATTCATATAATTTTTGTGATAAAGTAATATGCCACGGTTTATACTCCTCCAACCTCCTGTAACAAATCTTTTTTTCCTTTCCAAAGGAGTCAGTTGATGATAAATGGTGCCTATGGGACTAAAGCTGTCTTTAAAGCAAGTATAATAAAATAACTCAGTATATGGTTTCTTCATGTCCCAAATGCATTCAAGGACAGAAGTAGAGAAGATGAAACTTACTTTGACTACAGTTCAAACTAACATACTTAATAAACACTGGGTTTTTTTTAATGCTAAAATAGAAAAGAGGTAAAATGCTGTCAATACTCAAAACTATTTTCTAGGAACTACTGGCTTGTATCCAATGGTTACACTGAACTTAGCAAAATAGTAAATTTATACCAAGAAAATTCATCATATAGGTGGTATGAAAGAATTATTCCTCTTAAACCAAGCATCCATTGTGTATCAAAGACTAGTTTTGCGGTACTTACAGTACTTCCAGGCCATGGTTCTACAGAAAAGAAAATGTGAAGGAATACATAGTGAAAATAAACTTTTATAAACTGAAAAATCATCAGTTGCTTTCATGCTTGTTCTCCTCTTTCACTTTTTTTGCAATATATTTTTTATTACAGAAATGAATTAAAATTGTTGAGATGAGTGTTCTACTACAATCAGGAGAAATGGTGCTGTGCTCCTGAAGGCACGCACATTCCAGCTTCAACCATTCTATGACTCTACAAATATGATTTCATCTTCATTTATGTAAGCAGCACTGTGAAGAGATGAGAAAAAATCCCCAAAGAGTAAGATGAAATCAAAAAAATTCTGCTACAGAAGCATTTACTGGCATTCCAAATGCATTAATAAACCATGTAGAAATTATGACCATCAGCCTAAGGCACTGCAACAATGGTAAAAGACATCATGTGCAAGTGAGAAAAAATTGCTTTTAGTTTTTATTTCAGCATATTTAACATCATTGGAAGGACTCAAATTTGGCACATTCATACTTCCATGTAAGGAAACTCTCTGTATGCTTTTTGATTAGCTGAATTTCCAACAGTTTTAACTGTTCACCTTCTCTCAGCTTTGATCCCATCTTCTGCTTGCAGTGAAGTTAAAACTTCTTTTTTCCTTTTTTAAAATGAAATATTTGTCTCACAGGCTTAAATTAAACACATCAATCTGAATTATCTGGTTATTTGTCAATCTGAATTAATTCTCTATTTCTGCTTTGTCGTCTTTCCTTATAATTGAAAAAGCTCTTAAAATGTTGTGGATCCTATACATAAAACTGAAGTTCCATTCTATGCCAACTATATGCAACACTCTGGCACCATGATTCCTGTCAGGAATCATTTGACACAGAAACATTCCTTTGATCAGCTATATAATGAATTCTAATTTCCAAGTATTTTTAGTTTCACTAAACCTTTGCATATTCAGAAATCAGAGTTCAAATGGGTGCAGGAAATTTCACTTTAAAGGCATCTGCTTGGAACAATTACAAAGAGTTTGAGGCTAAGATATATATTAGGGTGGAAGAAAAGTACAACGAAAGAATTTGATCTAATTTAAAATATTTAATTCAAAGTTCAGTATCCTTTTAACAACACACAAGCTCCTAATTAGATTCTGCTTAAACCTATTCTGCTTAAACGTGATCTTTACCTGACTTAATTTAAAATGGGATTTGCCAGTGGAACTGATTTATTGTAACTTTCACTGTTAAGGTGTATGCTAACTTTATGTTTAGTTTCTGACAGAATACCGCATCAAATTCTACAGTGTAAGAGCATATATAAGTCTCCATAGCACTGCTTCTGACAGAATAGAAAGCAGTCTTCTACATGGGAGGTGTTAATTGAGAAGTTATAACTGCGTTTAGGCTCCTGATCCCTAAAAAAAAAAACAAAACCAAAAAAAAACCCCAACAACAACAAAAAAACCCAAAACAAAACAAACAAAAAAACCCCAAAACAAAACAAAAAAACAAAACCAAAAAACCACCCACAAAAAAAAAAAAAAAACAAAAACCACCAAACCCCACAGCCTTTCAGTGTAAAAAACCCTTATGTTAGGCACCCCACTCACACATACTGACATAGTTACCCAGCTTGGGTTAGACAAGAAACTTTGTCATAACTTCACTCAAATTGCACTTCTGTACAGTTAAGTCTTGCCTAAAATTTCAGAGGAGATTCATACAAGTACTAGAGAAAAAATAAAGACAATGATTTAAAGATCTTAATTTCTAAACACCCAAACCCACAGTCAACATCTGTTCTTAAAGTGAAGCTCTTTTGAAGAAACAACTCTTTAGTTGCTATAAATCAGTGCACTCCCCTTTAACTTAGTTTCAAGGGAACCAAGCAATGCACACCAAACATGTGGAAAATGATTCACAAGAGGAATGGTCAGGTAGCAAGCATTACATGGTTTTTGTATCTAAATTATGTTCTCATTTTTCAAATGCATCTCCCAGTGTCAGACTTGGTAAATAGCCTGGCTCATAAACTGTGGGAAAGCACAGAGCCACAGGCGTGCACTGAATGTACAAGAAAAAAGTGTTAACTACTAAGAAAATGTATTTATACAAAGATAGGTAAAAACAAGCCAACACTTTGCCCTGTACAACAAGCTATTTTCTAAGCCACTCAAGACTAAAACTTAACATCAGAGAGTAAAAACTTCAGCTTCACAATTAACTGTGTCTGACGACAGCAAGTAACCTCTATTTCAAGGCTGCATTAGCCTTGTCAACCTTTAAAGGCATCAGATGTTACAAAAACAAACAAACAAAAAATCCAAAGTAAATAAAAGTATCTATAATGGATTCGTTAATATAGAACAACTATTTAGTTACAGACTTATGCACTTTGAGCAAGGCAACTGTTCCAAAAATTCTGAAACATATTTTAAATTCTAAAACTTAAAGGCACCCCACTACAATACCTTTTTACACTTACATACCTGTATCTGCAGGTATAAGTATATTTGGATGAGGTGCCTATTTGGAAACTTGAGAAGATTTATGAAAGAGCAAAAAGGGCTGAACAGGTCTGCTACCTCATGATCAAACTGCATGAACATCCAAAGCCATATGCATTGTTCTGCACAAAAAACTGCTGTCTGGACAAACCCTGTGAATGGCACAGGATAAATACATGCCTGGGGTGTTCTTTCAAATTTTGTTCATCTGTGTCATACAAAATATTTTTGTTACTTTAAACATTTAGAGTTTGATATAAATCCTCCATGAAGAAACTGGAGAAATAAAGAGATGATGGATAAGACTGGAATTATGGATAAGGAGTATGGTTTTCCTACATGTGTTAAGAATTTTAGCATGGTGCAACATGGTTTATTTGTTTGAGATTTGCCACCTTCTACAATGAACAATGAATCTGAAGGGGGGGGATTAAGACCCTGTTTTCCAGTGATCAATATATGGCACCAAGATCCATCATGCATTCACTCCATTTGTTCTGTGTATACACAGCACCCTCATTAAATGCAATTCCAAGCTCTAAATAAGCATACCATTTGCATAAAGTTTTGGATGGAAAGTAAAAACCACTATCACCAACAAAGCCAAGATCATTACACCCTCTCAATTTCTTGACAACATTCCTGATACCACTACCGTCTCTTGTCTCAGTAGAAACGTGCTTCTGTAATTTCTCTGTACTCACTACTAAATAACCACTTCCTTACTGAAAGTAGGGTCACCTGGGTTGGGGCAATCCCAGACATGAGTACACACTGGGAGAAGAATTCACTGGGAACAGCCCTAGAGAGGTGGATTTTGGGGTTCAGGTGGACGAAAAACTGGACATGACCCAGTGATGTGCACCTGCAGCCCAGAAAGCCAGTTGTCCTGGGCTCATCAAAAGCAGCGTGGCCAGCAGGGTGAGGGAGGGGATTCTGCTCCTCTACTCCACCCTCGTAAGACCCCACCTGGAGTTCTGCGAACAGCTCCAGGGTCCTCAATGTAAGAAGGACATGGACCTGTTGGAGTGAGTCCAGAGGAGGCCACAAAGATGCTCAGAGGGCTGGAGCACCTCTCCTATGCAGACCGGTTGAGAGAGATGGGGTTGCTCAGCCCGGAAAAGAGAAACTTCCAGGGAGACCTTAGAGAAACCTTCTAGTACCTTAAGGGGGGCATATAAAAAACGGGGTTTTTGCATGGGCAGATAAGTGTAAGATATGAGGTAATGGTTTTAAACTAAAAAAGGAGAGATGTAGATTAAGTGTTAGGAAGAAAATCTTGACTCTGAGGGTGGTGAGGCACTGGCACAGGTTGGCCAGAGAAGTTGGGGATGCCCCAAACCTGGAAGTGTTCGAGGCTGGGCTGGATGGGGCTTTCAGCAACCTTGTCTAGTCCGAGGTGTTCCGGCCCAGTGCAGGGGTTTTGGAACTGGATGATCTTTAAGGTCTCTTCCAACCCAAACAATTCTATGTTTTACAATTCTCTTAGCATTTCTCTCAGAAATATAAGCCAGGAAGGAAAAACCACTGTCTGAGCAGTTCAAGGCAGGATTTAAATCAAACTCTACTGCTCAACTGAGTTCCTTGATCATGACCTGTAGGATGTTTAGAGTCATCTTTCCTTCACTGTGTATCCAGTTCTTAAAAACAAATTGAAGTAAATAGGAAAATAACTCTCTTTAATCTGAGATATAGAATACCCTTCCAAGTGTGAGATCTGATTTTTGGCCTCTATGTCAACAACTAACATGGTATCAGTGCATGCAAAATGAAGAATTAAGCACATCCTGACACAGGCATTACACAAGTAACCCACATCCTGAATTTTATGCTCAAAACTTTCCCATGACAAATTACTGCAGAACAACTCTCAGAGGTGGAGACTGAAGGAAGGATGCCAGTACTCCCTCCTCAGTACTGAAATTCTCAATCTCACTAGGTGTATGCAAAGGAAATGAGTGAGAACTCTCTTCTAATGGTATACAGGTGAAAATTAGTTCTAAGACAGCCCTGCAGTGCATTTTGATGCCATCTACCTCAGACATGGTAGCCAGCTGAGAGCATGGCCGAGTTTCATGCACAGCAAATGTCAAGCATGGATGCAAATGAGGCACATAATGGGGCCAGCTGACCTCTTGATCATTTGTGTAATTGTACAGCCTTCCTAATGCCAAGGGCAATGCCTTGGCACTCTTGCTATTGTCCTGACCCAATTCTGAGGGAAGCAGATCCAGCTTTAAACCTCCCATCAGGCAACAAAGAAATATTCTTCCATGGCCACAAAAAGCATACATACCAAGAGGGAGCACACCTGCCAAGGGGAATGAGACCACCAACATTTATTTTATAAACCAGACCAAATCTTAAATATTTTTCTTACAAAGTCTCCAAAACAAAGTATTTTCTTGTGCTCAAATGGAATATTTTCTTAATAAATGGAGCAATATTCTACAATTGTCATTTTAGAAAGAAAAAGGAAGACTTTGAAAAAAAAAAACCAACCTCTCAGCTTTCACCCTTTCCACATTTTTCTGGTTGGCTGCCAAAACAAAAACCCCATTATCTGCCCAACCTTAGTGTTCAGTCCTTTGCAACAACAAAAATGTTAAGAATAAAAAACATACTTGAAAAACGGATGATTTATGTTTCTGGTGTCTAAGGTAAAACAGGCTTGCCCCTCTCTACCAGTCATGTTTCAGCTGCAGCCAATTTCACATGCTTGTGTTCATTGCAGCTCAGTTGACAGGAAGAAAGGCAAAGGAGTGGTTAAATGTAAAAGGCTACACTCATGTCAGTATGGAAAAAAAAGGCAACATATAGACAGAAGTTTTAAGAGCTTACAATAGAAATAGAGTTGTACTGCTTAGGTGCTTAGGGGAGGAAAGTAAAACTTCAGTTAATCTCCTTTTTAACCTCTTTGCCTCTGTTTCCTCATAGGTCTATGATCATCATTCTGATGCTTCTAAAGCTTCTTTCAGATCTTCTCTCATTTCTGGCTTTGATCACAAGAGAGTCCTTCTCACACAGGGCTTACTTTTAGCATCCCTCATGATGCTTCTGTGTTGACACATAAATAAACTAGAACTGACCCTGTTTTAGTTGTTCTCAGTGTCATATTAAGCAGACACAAAAATTTAATTATGTTTTAGTATTTAAAGAGATTACCTCTGGCTCTTGTTTTAGCAAATTTTTTATACCAGTTATGCCATGAAGTGAGCTCCCTGTAGCTACCACAGAACTTCAGCACCAATTTATCTCCTATATCTATTTAAAACCAAGGTATTAAAGAAGCTCTCCAAAATCCAGCTAGCCATTTATGTTCACAGACATGCACAATTTCTATTTTTAAACACTACATATGTAGAAGATAAAAATGGCATAAAGGTTTGATATTTCACTTACTAACATAATGTATATTCCAGATATCAAATTAATCCTCCTACCCGTCCTTTTCTTTTTGTTCCTCTCTGTAGGAGACAGCATATCAGCATCCCCCAAGCTTCTTTTATACTAACTTTTATTCCACAGTCTTATAAAGCCCCCCTAAGTTTTCTTTGAATGTGACTGCTGGTTGATTACTGGGAGTCAAACAGATGTTGTAAATTTCTGGTGTCAGCACAGAGACTTGCTTTACTTCAACTTGGCATATATGAATTTATTTTAGTTAAATGATTATCCACACATCTAATTATTCACGTGTATCTATTTTTACTTTGTAATCCGTATTGTTCAACATCTAGCACTATCTGGATACTAACAGCAAGGGTCCTACAGGATGCTCCAATACTTTTTAATAAACAGTGACTAACAGAAGGCTGCATGATTGCTAGTTTATAAGAAAGCAGCAGAAAGGTCACAGATTTGTTATTCCAAAGCCTCCTGTTAGCTTCTCCTTAGTTGCTGCTATTTCCCTGGAATGTCTGCACGTGCTTGACAGTAATTATCTGCCCTGTGAAACCCACAGAGCTGCCTTACTGTTAAATCCCACACCTTACTGCACATTGGTAACATACTTGTCTTTAAAAATGGGGCATCAACTATGTGCAAAAAAACCCAAAACCAAACCCACAGAAATCTGTTTCTGGGCATTGCAAATCGGGACATCTCTCCTGCTGCAAGAAGGGTGCAGCACTTGTGAACTCCCAAGGCATTTGTTTGTAAGGTGGGCTTAGTAAAGAAGAGTTTTTCACTGCTTTGTCCGAAACAGAGAATCTGACTGAACTCTTCTTGCTGCACAATGTGTGACTCTGATTACATCATTCCACTCAGTGCGGGAACGGGACGAGCCAGCCGCATATGGAAAGAATCACGAGTACGGATCTCCTCAGCCAAAACGCCCTTCTGGTGGGGAGTGCTCTAGGGGCCAGTCAGAGATAAAATGCCAGAAAACACATCAATATCCTCTGTTCCCTCTAAAAAAAGATAATATGGTTCAAATATAAGGACAAACTTTCCATAAGATTTTAGACAGCATCTAGATATCCAATCCATGGAAAACCAAGGGGTTTATTTAATACCAGCTTTTAATTTTTACAGGCAAAACCATTAACACTCATCTATTTTAACTAAAATATCAATGCACGTTTGTTTGCTGCTGCTAGTCTCCAAAACAGTGTCGTTCCCATATTATTTTGTCTGATTGTTATAGTTAGCTATTACCCAGTGCCCCTCTGTTTATTTTAAAATGTAAACCTACTCCAGGATGTAGCCATTAGGGATGCTCTGCTAATGAGCAGCACGCCTATCAACATGGGTTGTTATGACAAATGGCTAAACCTCTGTTAGTCGACACAAATGGGAACTCAGTTAAGGGTGTACTTTGACATAAAATGACTATTTTAATAGATGAGAAAGGACAAGCGTTCTTAATTACATGCCCCTTCCATGTATGTATCAATTACCAGTAGACTTTCTCATAACTGTATCCTGGGATATTGAACGATATTTGGACTATTGAGGATTCCACTAATGTAAAGAAGAAATTTAAAATGTCAGTCTCCTTAATCTCCTAGCATTCTGAAACAAATAACCAGTGATATTTTAAACCATATTTCTTTTATTTAACTACTGCACATGCTAAAAACATACACTTTTGTTTTCTGGTAAGGCTTAAATTTTACTCAACATTGCCACAAAATTTAGAGGAAACTCATTAGTTGAATTTTTTTTTTTTTTTTAATTCTAAAGCTATTTTAGAATCAATGCCATGACAGCAGAAGTCAAAAGAAATTCAGATTACACTGCTGAAAGAATCAAGTTGCCAGTGCCAGATTTAACTTTCCAACATGTTGATGAATCTGCCAGTGATAAAAAAGACACTTTTCCAGAAAATTTACATGGCAGTCTTGGCACCTACATTATTGAGAAGGTTTAAGGAGAGTCCTGTTTTACTTACCTTACTGATACCTCTTTGGAAAAGCCCTCTTTACTGATGAAATAAGGAGTTCTGGCAGATGACTCTCCTAACATTCACGGCTCCAAAGTCAGGCAACATCACAACTGTTCCTTCTTTCCACCCTCTAGATCAGAACACACGTGCCCTCAAATTATTTAATAAGGGCAACACTCATAATATATCACCCAGAATGGTATTTTCCCAAAGTCTGAGAAAAACCAAACATGCCTAGATAGACTGGACAAAAAATTTCACCACTGTGACACTGCCAGAACAGCTCATAGAACAGCCACAACTCCTATTTATCATGTTTATTCTCCTAGTCTTATCCTAAGTGGAGAAGTGCATACAGTAACATTTTCTGGTACTTTTGAGTTTCTTAGGAAAAACAGATTTACATAATCTGTCTGCCCACTCCTGCAGCCTCTGAACCTGCTAGCCTATTTGAGCGAAGCCAGAGAGTGCAGTACATGCCTCAGAGATGTCACATTCCTACGTTTCTGAAAACCACTGTTGGACAAGGGAGAGAGATCTATATGACTGCCATCACTGATGGGGCTATAGTGTCAACTCCATGCTGACAGCATTCAGACATAAGTTCTCAAGGGGAAAACAAAAATGGAAACCAGATCCATGTTTCTGTCACAGCATTTGAAGAGCTGGCCAGCTGGAGGTTATACAAAGGGCAGCTTAGCCCAGCTCTATTGCCTATGTTTATGATTTCCTCTTTCCGCACTTCCACTACTGCTAGAGCACATTGCAGCCACTTCTCTTGCAAAGCTGAGAACCCTGATTAAACCTTGACTGATTGCTGAATGGGATGTCTACATCAGAAGGGAAAGATGGGAAAAGCAGAGCTTCTTTCACCAAGGTAATGCAAGATACTGCTTGAGAAAAAACAGTAGTTTGAGGCAGGTAAATAACATCAAAGCCAAGTGGAAATGGGATATCTGCTTGGTTCTGATAAGTATCTGGTCAGCTGGGACAACGGAGAGCATTATAACAAGGGACAGAACAACCACAATTAATCCAGGGCAGGAATCACAGGACACAAGGAACAGAGATTGGGACAGAGAGTGAGATGTAGGAAACTGAAAAAACCAGACAAACAAGTTCTCCTACTTGAAATAATGATTCCCCCTCTTTCTTATTTCATTAAAACAGATGGCCATGTACCCAAACCAAGTTAAGAAAGAGTGAGAACAATGAAACTAAGAAGGAAGGTGTTGACTTTGGAGCGGTCTGTCTCCTATTGGAGATGGTCACACATCCTTGGATTCACCTCTGTAAGCTATATCCCTCTGTCAGTGTGCCAGGAGAAACACACACTGTCTCCGGAGCTAAGACTGAAGCTTTGTATTGCTATGCTTCAGTGGAAGATTTCAGAAATTACTACCACTGTTGAGACAGTACTTTTCTTCCCAAATCCCACATGTCCTCTCTTCTGTGACATGCAGGCAATATATGGCCAGTGTGCCCCTTCTCTCTCCCATTACTTCTTTTGCTCCAGCTCATGTATTTCTGTGACATTCACCATTTTAATACTCAGTGTAGGGGAACCCGAACACCATCATGCCTTTTCAATCATGCCCATCAGGAGGATATAGATCCCAAGTTATGCTAGCTCAAATCCAGCAAAATTCCAATGATGGTCCATGGAAGGATAACATTTATAGGACACTACTAGTTGGTTACTAGAAGGTAAGGAATAGTAGTTTGAGCAATGAATACTGCTTGAACAGCTAATGCTTCTCTTCCTGTGCTGACCTGAATCTCAACTCACACTTTTACTGAGCTGCTGTCACCACAGAGCTGTAGAACAGCAGCTATGACAGACGGAAGCAGTGCCCCATCCAGCTCCATCTCGCTGCCCTGGGCGGAAGCTACTGTCCTGGTAAAGCCCACATTCCCATCCTCTGACCTATTCGCAGTGACAGCAATCCTGGACCACAGTCTGCAAGGTGCACCAAGTGGCAGCTGCTGCAGGGAGGTAAGGGAAATGTGTCTGCCTGAGCAAAAAAAAGGAGATAAATTGCAGGAGGGTATGAAAAGGACGAGACCTTGGAGTCTCAACTCTAGAATCACTCCTACAGTGAGAACATTAGCTTCTGTCCCCATAGGAAGAGTGTGGCGCAGAGAAGACAGAGTAACTTGTAGGATGACAACTCACAACCAGGGGAAGTTAATCCAGGAGGTGGTCATCAAAACACCAGTTACTCAGGCAGTTCCAGTAATCAGATGGGCAACTATCATGTCTTAGTATGTCTTAAGGAGAGGCCCAAGAACCACGCGGCCAAGTGAAGCTGCAAGTCTGAACTAAAGCTCAGACATGTTAGAGCAGACTGCAGAAACCCAAGAGTGTCATTTTTACTTACACCTAATTATACCTTTTTCATAAGTCCCCCTTTCCTAAATTCTTCCTAAGGAAGAATTACCCAAAAGATATGTATGAATCTGGGGGAAAAAAAAAAATTTAAAGTATCTCTTTTAGTGCTTCTTGCCACGAACCAGATGTGAGACTCTTCCCTCTGACTGAGAGTGGGTTTAGATTACATTTTTGTTTTTTTTTTTTTTTTACAGCAAATAGGGTGGTGCACAAAGGGTCATGCTCCTTTCAGCATCAACTTTCAAGAAGGTAAGTCCAGTGAAGGTGAAAAGCTGGGTGTCTCTGCTGGTCCAGATGAGGGTACATGCATTCAGCAAGTTAGTCGCTGTTAAAATTAATATTAGTGCAACTGACATAATTTAAGCAATTCACTCATCCACTCATTCCTCCAGCTGTAAGCAGTTTATACAGTAAGAACAACTTAAAAAAAAAAGACAAAAATCTACCAACTAGGCTGAGCCGCCATCCTCTCCATGTAATCCTTGGCCATATTGATGGCCTCGATGTTTTCAGGGTAGAGCACACAGAACATTGCCAGGGCCCCAAGGTTGTTGCCATAAATTTCATTCCAGCGAGCGCTGAACTCCTTTGGGTCCCAGGGAGGAAGGTACTCCAGGGGATTCGACAGCATGGTTTGCACTGCTTCAATCAGGCGAACCGCAATGTGCTGGTGCGTGGTGCTGGCCTGCAGACGCAGAGTCTCCACATCCCCCTTGGAGAAGTAGAGCATGGGGTAGCTGTCATAGTTGGCATTGACAAAAGGAACCATCGTGTCTCGGTCCTCCCTGGCGCCGCAGGCAAAGGCAAAGCAAACCGCGTGTATGAAAAACACACTTGGGGCTCCCCGTGTGTGAGTCCTCATTGTGGCATCAGATCTCCAGGTCTCAGTGGCAGCCAAACCATCTTTGAAATGTCCTGTGGTAGATGGACATGAGAGAATGGGTTAGGAAATGAATCTGTGAGACACTATAATTCAGGAGCTTCTCTAGGAAATGTGATTCCATCTAAAGAACCCAATGTATTGTCCAGGTGATTTTCAAATCATTTCTATATGAATACTTCAGTCGAAACATCTACTGAGCAATTCATCCAGGACAAAAAGCTGTACACTTTGAAGAAAGCCCCTTCCTTCCCACACTTTTCCCTCTAGTTGCTGATACCAGGTGAAGGGACACAACAACAGCTCTTGTACTCGAGATTTCAGATAATTCCAATGGTGCCTAATATGAAGCAGCGCTGACTGTACTGGCAAGAGAAGAAGGGCGGGAAGGGAGGAGGAAGGGGGAGAGCCAGGGAGCTGGCAGCAGCCAAGCCTGCGTGCTGCCTTGGCTGATGTTAGCAGCTGGAGAGGGAAAGATGAGGAATGCTGGAGGTTTGCGCCGGGGTCACTTTATACAGTGCTTAAGGCCTCTAGTTCTGACACGTCCTCATTTTAAAAAAAGAAAAAAAAAAAGCAAGTCAGGAGTCAAAAAGGGAAACAGAAAGTGGCAGGGTCTTAGAAAAACAGCTGAAATACTTTGCCTTCCAGGCATTTAGGGGTTTGCATTATTAGTATTTTTTTCCAAGGGGCTTTCCATTTTACATGTGGAGATTTACTGCCAGTTACCAAGAAGGCTGAGCATTGAATTAAAATGCATATTCTTCTATGTACATGACTTCTTGAAATATGCTCAAATGGGAAATCTATGCAGAGGTAAATGCACCTATTTAAACGTAAGTTACTTTGTAGAAATTACCAACTATCTGGCCTAAAGTCACAGATAAAACATGGCCAAGATCCCCCTGAGGAAAGCCAGCAAATTCCTAGAATTCTTATGAGGGAAAAGGTTACAGAAAGCAGACTCAAGTGAGACAGTTTTATGTAAATAAAGAACAGTAGTTTTCAATTATTAAAGGGAGAAATAGAAGGAAAGAAAACCTGAAAACAGATACAATTTTTTTGTCCCATGGAAAACCTGTTTCATAGGATTCAGTCATAAAACTTGTAGGAAGTTAAAGTATAAAGCAACCTTTTACTTCTCCCCACAGGTCCCTATTCCACAGCCAAAATTTTCTAACAGAAACTGAGGCTGCTAAATATTTAGAGACCCACATCCTGTTTCAACAAAGTCATTAATATGAGAAAACTGCCAGACAAGGGTCCTCCATGACTACTGGGTGCCCAGACCCTCTAGATTTTTGTGCTCAGCTCCTAAAATTAATTTGGGAGCAAATATCGTTGGCCAAGAAATACATCATTTTTTCTGCATTCCTACCCAGGGCACAAATAATACTGCACCCAGTAACTCCTTAAATTTATCTGTCACAGGGAGCAGCATAATTGCTTAAACAGAGCGTAATGGAAGATGACATTTTCACAGTATTTTAATGCATTTTGCAAGTACATTTTGCCCTCTTTTGGATGTAAACCAGGTGTTACAGGACACATTATCACAGGCTGGTTTATTTGGTAACATTTTTACTGCATCTACATAGTCCCTCACCACATACACACATACAAAAAGACACATGCACCACAGTTTATCCAGACATACTCAAATCTTCTTGTATTCTTCTCTATGGTGAAGGAAATCATACAACAGTGTATTGTGACAGGAAGGAGGCAGAAACCAGCCAAACCAATACATTATGGTTGAAACAAGATGCCATTTTTTAAATTGATGAAAAAACTGCTTTGTCATTAAAAACCCCACTATAAGTTTTTTTCATGCCTCTGTGATCCTTCAGAACTGTGGGCAGAGGAAAGAACCTAAAAAATACACAAAAGAAAGGTAAAAATGCTTGTAGCTTTTTCTGCGTTAACCATATATTGAAAAAGTTTCCTGGCTTACACAAGCAGAAAAAAATCCCAGCTAGCAGTTAGGACTTCATGCATTTTTTCCTTTGGTTGGATTTCTGTAAGTACTTCTGCACATCAGTGAGAATTACGACCATGCATAAATTTAGGGATGGTTTTAAGAGTTCCCTAAATTAAAGTATTTCTGACCAATGATTAGGGAATATACAGTAAGGTTTCCCAGAACTCCTCCTTTTCAAATCTGAACACACATTTCCCAGCATTACACCATCATCAAACGCATCCAGTGTTGCCAAAAAGTCATAGTCTGAACTCTTAAGTATTCAATAGCCTCCCTTTTTTTCACCCTTCATTCATGTGCACATCTCACAGAGAAGGTAAACCTTTGTTTTACCTTTACATGAGTAGGTAAACCCTTTTTTTTACCGTTACACTGCACCACATTGTCTAGGCTAACAACAGAATAACTGGAAAACCAACTTATTGCATATTCATAAGCAGCTTATTCACAGTCAAGATCTGGAAAAAAGTCATTAGGCAGTGACAAAAGCAGGAGTACAAAATAATTTATTTTCAGTTAAATTCTACTGACACCCTTGCTATGATATGAGGACAATAACTCATAGCAGCCAGGACTCAGTAAGGACAGTGAGCCCTGTCCCATAACCTTGCAGGGCTCAGCCTGGCATCACTGATGGATGGGAGGAGGAAATTGAAAAGGAGTACACCTTCCTTTCCAAGGAAACCTCTGAACCTTGATTATCAGCATAGCTTAGGTGAAGCTGGATCTGTCCAAGTGTCCTCCAGCTTACCAACTGTGAGTGAACCTGCTACAAGTTTGCTTGATACACAGGGCTTGGAAGAACAGGAGTCTGGGCCTTCTGATCACTTAATGTGCACTCACAATACCATTTTTTAAAGCTAAAGGAATTTCTAACTCTCATATTACACTGCATATCTACCAGCCACATCTTCCAAGAAAAACTTTACCAAGCAACTCAACCTTTTCTGAAAATGAGGGCGTTTCATTCAGTTGGGAAACCATGACCTGATAAAGTATTAAAAATTAAAAGGAGAATGAAGGATGCTTGCCCACGGAAGAAAATGTTCATATACAATGTGCTTTGAAAATGTTGTCATTTAGTCCTAGATTGAAAGAGCATTTTGCATGATTTCCACTCCACTGCCAGCAGAAACAAACAGTAAAAAACATCAATTATTCCAGAAAAAAACACTCAAAACAGATTAAATCTTAACTACTTTAGTTCTCCCCATCTGCATCAACTGTTAGATGTTCAGCTGTAGAAAAAAAATAGTATTGTAAAATTGAAACCACTAACTAAACTAAACATTGGTTTATACAGATAAGTTTACCAAATAAACTATTTAAAAGAAAAGAGAGGCCCATTTACTCCTGCCACATGTGCACAGAAACATCACTTCATCAGTGAGAGCAGAAGAGGGAGAGGGGCAGAGGATGGGAGAGAGGAAATGATGGCACTGTTAGAATCACCAGCTTGCACAGCTGTCTGTCCTTGAAGCAATCTGACCTTCTTGTGGGTGATTAAAAATTAAAAACAGGTAAAGAACTGTGGCTTTCTGTAGTATCAGTTCTGAAGAGCCACTCTGCTTTGTAGCTGCTTTTTACTGGGACCACACTTCTATCACTTCTTAAAAAGCAGAAGTTGCAGGTGTCTCTGCTGGCATCTCCCAAGCTAGCCATGATCCACCTTTGACGTGGGCATCTTGTCAACATTTACAGTCAGGAACAAAAAAGGTGGGATTTCAGGTGACTAAAACTTCCACAAACTGGAGGCATTACAACACCACAGATTACTCAGGTTTCTGAATAAAAGATCTTCCCAGGGCTGGGATACGGACAGGTCAGACTCTTTGTCTTCTTTTGGGAAGTGACTATTTTGTACAAAGGCTACAGTTCCCATTATCATTAACTGAGACACCTGAGAAACAAATGTTTCTGTAAGAAATGTATTCAAATATTTAAAGGAAGATCTGTTCCACCATACTGACAAAAATCAAATCTTCAGGTTCAGTGTGCAAATTTTGACTTTAGACAATGACCTCTGAGTCAGGACTTAAATTTCGTAATTTCTTTGCACTTTGTAAATTATTGACAGTGAAAATGAACTTTTTTACTCAATTTTTTTCAATGCTTGTAATATTATAACATGCAGTTTCATTTTGAACAACTGTGTCACTACAGTTTTGTCCCAAATCACATTACAAGAACTGGTATTAAAACCAAAATAAGCAATTTTAGCACCCAGTGCTAAAACAGGTGAGAAAGTCATAGGTATTTTAACAATAAATGGTCAACCACCATTGAAAGAAACAGTACAAGAAACAGCTGCTCTCCTACCAAAACTGTGAAATTAATAGGTAACATTACAATGAGATGTGTGTGGAATCTATTAAATGGAGAGGGATGTGCAACTTTTTGTCCCAGTGCTGACCACTGCCAAAATATAACACGAAGAGCAGTAGGTTAGATCATAGCAGAGAAAAGGAAACTTCCATAGGAACTCCGTTTTTTGCACTTTGTCCAAATATCTGAAATATCTTTTCACACACATTGCAACTGACTTTGCTGCTGATGAGAGGAGCAGAATCTATAACATGGAATCTATCAGTTGGAGACTTTGGCAACATTATATAATGGTAACGATCTAAAATCATGACAGTTGCATCAACTGAAGACCTGCTTTGTTCAACAAAGTCAGTTTTACCACCAATCTAAATATTTTGCAAACATATTTAAAATGAGAGAGCAATTAAGTCTTCTAACTGAATCCAACGACATTTTAGTACTAAAAAACAGAGGGTAGGTCCGCGAACACAGAGAGTTGAAAGGGTCAGTAGAGACTAATTCCCATATATACACTGCCATTTGGTTCCAGAGAAACATATCCGATACAGCATAATTAGGTGGCAGATGGAGCAGAGCCAATAAAACTATAAGCTTATCTTTGTGCTGTAATAATCACGATGAATCTATTGACCGAAGCCCCAAGCTGTACAGCTTCTACCTCAACAAGTGGTACTGCTGAGACCCTTTCAAAGCTGCAGAGCAGGACACCAAGGCGGGAAACTCCCATGTCGCAAGAGTCAGGAGCAGTCAGGAGTCCTTCACCCACCTTTTGGCTGGTGAGCTAAAACCAGTGACTATCTGGCTGTCCAATAAAAATACTAGAAAGGTGTAAAAATCACTGCTTAAAACTTGAAAAATACCTATTACGACCTTAGCCACCAGGGGACATTACTTCATTTCTTCCTCTGATTTTTTCACTACAAAAAACATGCTACATCACAATTATATAATTCCAAAGGCATTTCAAAACTTAAATACTGAAATCCCAAATATACTTCAGAATTACATCTGCCATAAATAAAGTACAGCCCAGGTACCCAGGTGTTAGTATTGCACTTGTCCTGAAATGATCTGAAATACCTTGAAAGAAGCTTTGTATCAACTTTTACGTCTGACTAACAGCTGTGCAATGAAAAACCTAATGGCAACCAGAAACAGCCAGTTCCTATAGAGATTATCAGTATATGACATCATGTCAGCAGTCAAGATTTAAACTTGTGTCTGTCCTTTGATCTAACACAAAATTAAATTGATCTGTGTAGAGCAGTACACAGCTGTGTCAGACCATAATTCTGGGAGAATGGAGGGTTGCATTCATTCTCCACCACGCTACAGGTAAGACAGCAACTGCAAAATATTTTTTAAAGTTCACAGTAGGCTGTGTAAGACAGCTGTGATGGAAGTTTTATCTGTTAATTCCTTTCAGTTAAAAGCTTATTTGTCTATTTCATCACTGTATATATAAATTAACAGGGCATACACACACACACACTCTGAATGCATAACCTTCTCTCTGTCTCAAGCGAAAACATGCATGTCCAAACCATAATCTGGGAATTTAAAACTTCCTTCTATTTTACAGTTTATCCTCCTGTAAAAATGCTTTCTCAGTAATTTTTTGGTTGCACTAACACTAGTATAGATCCCTTACTGGGATCTTTTATTCCATACTTCACTCCACAGAATGAGTAAGGAAGTAATTTTGCTATCTGGAATCCTGCAGATGATCGTTCCCAACCAGTATAGACATGCCTGTTAAGGCATCCACATTCAGTGAATGAAAGCCCAGTCACTTTTACCACCAAAGGCATAAACCTATAAGCTACCACAGAAAGACGTCCCCTAGAACACCAGCACTGTATCCTGTGCTGACATAATTTCAAAAGGCCATTTCAATAATTAAAATTAGGGTTTTTTTTTTTTACTTCAGAAATGTTTTCACAGATGTTAACACTATAGGAAGGCAGTTTGAGACTTTTCATCTAGGCCAAGGGGATATACTCCCCACGTTTAATATTCCAGAACTCAATCAAACCACTCATCCCCATGTTAAACTGTTACAGCATGTAGGGCACCTCTGGGGCTTAGGACTATGACAGTAACAGGCACTTCAGAAACACACAACAAAGGCTCCTGCACAATCCGGGTGGTAAAACAATATTCCTTTGGCAGCTACTGAGAAGTAACTTGTCTTCCTGGCCCTCGCACAGAGACCCACTTGGGCTCAGTAAGGCTGTGAACCCTTTGGTGTGGGGTATTAGGAACGATGCATAGGGCTTCCTCTGACAGCAGCCCACAGCCCTAAGGCACAACTGTTCTGTTCCCCGCCGGCCAGGCTGTTCCCAGCCCGGTCCACAGGTAAACGTGGTCCGTAGCCCGAGAGAGCTAGCGACTGAAGGATGGTAACTGAGGTTAGCGTGCCTCAGTTTACCAGTGCAGCCCAACGCCTCCTCAACAGCATGTAGGTGTGCTGTTCAAGCCAGTAGCAGAAGGCAAGGAGAAAGAGTTGGAAACTCTGTTAGCTACAGTCCAAGTTTATTTCCCTCCTGCCCTGGGGGGGCAAGAGGTAGTTAGCTCGAAGGGAAGCTAAACAGAGAGACCCCGGTTTGCTCTCTGGCAGTCAGTTTTAAGGGGTTACATCATGAGGTAGAGATAACAGAATTGACCAACCATAGAAGGAAGATACACAGTGGTAAACCAATGAAGACCCCCCCAGGGGAGGAACAACACAAAACTAACAAATAACAAAACAGCTGGAGGGTATTTCAAACCACGCTAGCCTGTTAGGGCTTGAAACTTCTGTGATAAGAGGGCCGACGTGGCGTGAGTGACATGCAAGGGCTGGGCTACACTGCAGCCTCTGCCTTAGGTCTGTCTTCGGAGGCAAAGTCCTGCAATGGGAAATCATTCCATGTGTCCCCCTGGGACTGGACAATAGCAACACACAACCACCCATCACAAGAAGGGAGCAAGGGAACAGAATGCCTGGGGCAGACTGGAGCCCCTGTGTGGATCCAGTGGTACAGTCATGGAGTGCAGGAAGAACTGGAAAAACTTCACAGGGCGATGGCAACGCCCAGGAGGTGCAAATAAAGGACAGGAAAAAATAATCACACATACAAAAGGGGAAAGCCAATTACTGCTGTCTGAATTCCTCCTTGTGCCTAACCCGCCGCAGGGAGTTGCATGCCATCCATCTTCCCTCACTTCTGAGGAGGCTGATTACAACACCAGAAACTTCTGATACCAAAACAAGTGTTTTCATTTCAGACTTTAACTTCTATCCTCTTTCCAACTAACTCTTCTTTGCTGGCCTTGATCTTTACTCTTCCAAATATTGTAAATATTTTAAGTCCCCTCATTTGTTGTTCTTGACTATGTATAATTAACAGTTTTAATATTCCCTGCTTATTGTTTTAATTGTCCTTCATTCAATTGTCTTCAAGATGTTGTAAACAAATTATATGATTCTGCTGGAGTTTTACAAGGCCAGTTCTCACTCTCTGTGTATCTATATCTATCTACAAACTTGAGTAACTGAAGATACCAAATATTTTTATTTGTAAAGCACTTCCGCAGAACTTCATATTAATAGACAGGAATTCTAAAATGCATCATATCCTTCAGTTGCTATGGGATCAAAACTCATTTTAACTGTTTCCATATCCCATTTATGACTCAGTGCTGCATACAAAATGATATTAATATTTTATTGTTATTTTTATTGTGATAGTTTTGGCTAGGATAGAGTTAATTTTCTCCATAGTAGCTGGTACAGGGATATGTTTTGGATTTGTGCTGCAAACAGTGTTGATAATTTAGGGATGTTTTAGTTACTGCTGGGCAACATTTATACAGTCAAGGACTTTTCTGCCTTTCCCCCCAACAGCAAGGGGGCCAAGGATGCACAAGGAGTTGGGAGGGGACAGTCAGGACGGCTGATCCCAACTGACCACAGGGATAATCCATAACATATGATGTCATGCTTAGCATATAATATTGGGAAAGAAGAAGAAAGAGAGGCGCATTCAGAGTTGCAGCGTTTGTCTTCCCAAGTAACCATTATGTGTGATGGAGCCCTGCTTTCCTGGGGATGGCTGAACACCTGCCTGCCCATGGGAAGTGGTGAATGAATTCTGTTTTGTGTGGCTTTTATCTATTAAACTGACTGCATCTCAACTCATGAGTGTTCTCACTTTTATTCTTCCAGTTCTCTTCTTCATCCCGCTGAGGGGAATGAACAAGTGGCTGTGTGGGGCTGAGCTGTCAGCTGGGATTAAACCATGGCAATCATATATGTTAAATTATTGTGACAGCATACAGGAGCACCAGCAAAGTCCAAATATGCTGATGCTAGTCAATTTTTGAACCTAAGGAGTTTGCAACCTAAGAAATTTAAACCAACGCTTGCTTTTACATTATCTACAGATAATCCTAAGAGTGTGAGTATGCAGAGCCCAAATGTGTACTCACACAGAAGAACTACTGGTTGATTTGTTAGGGGATAAACATCACTGTGTTCGTAGACCTAAATTGTACCACCCTACCTGGTAGTTGCATTTCTCTACTGATGAGTATGTTGTTCATTATTATTGATACAACTCTGTTGTTACTTCTGCTGCTATCTCATTATCTAGGGTTTCTCCACAGAGAGAGAGAGAGCACACAGCTCCCCTCTCCCCTCATAGATATATTATACATGTACTCAGATGTAACTGCTTTTTTCAGGGTACAAACTTAGAGAGACAATAAAATGTATTGTCCTGTAGTTCCTTCAGGGCTATTATTGTCCTCAGTGCTCCCCAGAATACCCTTAACAAAAGCTTTGACAAAAGGGATGATTACATTTTCAAGGACAGAAGCCTCAACTGCAGATGGAGTTAAACCGCTACATTATTCCTGCAAAACGTAGGTACTCACAGTGTGCATGAGCAATTTGTGAGCAGGTGTCAACACAACCATTAAATTATGGGTTAATTTTGAAATTTAGAATCTAATGATCTCATTTCTGATTGTAAGTTGAGCAGGCATGGCTCTCGTAGCAGAACTGAAACCGGATACATCATTTTGGTAAGAAGTGTGATGAACCATGATTGCAAAGATATGATTAAAAGGCTTTAAAGGAACATGACATCCACAGAAACGCCTGTGAACAACTTTTCAAAATACTTTAACAACTCTAGGCAGCCACTTGATTAGAAAGCTGAAAGCAGCATACCAGGTTTATACAAAATGTTCAGCATTTTTAATATTTCTGATAAAAAACCCCCACAAAATAAAGGCAAACTGTGGTGAAAGAACTTGTATGTTAAAATTACATTTCTGTTGTACTGAGATACAACACCTACCAGAGTCAAGTGACCAGGGTCCCTACAATTCTTTGCCTACTCTAAGCAATGATGCTGCTTATTCCTCCTGTATACTTTGAGTCTAAGCAAGGAGAAAAACAGAAGGAAAGACCAAGCAAAGGTAATTTCAGACTGTGTACATAATAGTTACACTGTTCCTGTGCTTTCACACCTGACCATGTCCCAAGAGTTGATGGAAGTGTCATGCCAGCACCTGATGTGAGAATTATTCCCTGTGCTCTATCCTTCATGTGATTCCCAAAATGACCAAACCCCTTTTGGTCAGCTCTCCGTTACCAATGCTTCACTTCTGCTAAACTTTTACTGACAAAGCACTTGTGAGAGAGATCTCTGGTGGCATTTGCAGAATTCCCTTTTCCTAGCAGGCTTCTCTGCCCAGTTCTCATCCCACACAGGTAACCAAATCTGCTCAAAGTGCACAAGTGTTTGGGGTTTTACTAATGCAACACTGTTGCACCTCACCATATCCCAGCTGCACTAAGAGACATCAGTCCAAAGTTTACCCATATAAACAGAAAACTGGCTCAAAGGGAGTCAAATGCAGAACCTATTAAATTATTTATATTAAATACGTGGCTACAGTCTTGAACACAAACTGGCACCATGGTTTAACAGCTTTAGGAGACTCCACTGCTGTAACTACGTGTTTTAATCTACCTCAGCTGAAAGGAGACAGCAAAGGTGGTGAGAACATCCAAGACAAAGTTGCTGCTGAGATACAATATTTACCAATTAAATACAACTTGCTAAGAAAAAGTCATAATCTCTTTCACTCACCAGACACTTGGATTACCAAGTCTAAGCAAGAAAACAATGGTTACAGAAAGTTGGTTTTTTTCTTTATTTTTTAATTTCTTCAGCACCCCCCCTCCCAACCCCTCTCGCCCAAAGGGCTTTATTTCTTGCAAAATATCCAGGAACAATAGGAATAGGAACTAGCTTTATTTGTGCTCATTGCTATAGTATGCTGTGGGTGCCAGATGTGCAAGTTTCCGTACACAAGCCTAAGAATGTGACTGAATTTTAGTTAAATGCAATCACTTCTGAGAGAAGGGACACTTCAGTTTTATGGACAACTACCTCCTCATTTAACCCTAGTTTTCACTCCTCAGACTGCTGGGTACTGATGGATGTGACCATTTCTCTACTAAGATATAAACTTCCTATGTTCATTCACAACCCGACAGCTGCCTGGTGATATGAATGACTTCTTACCACCACTGATCTAGGTTTTATCTGAATTCAGTTTTAAAAAAGCTTGTGTGCTTGGTGTCATTATCCTTGAGGAAAAGAAATGGTACACACAAACCTCATGAACCTTTAAAAAGTACCAAACCCAAGCTGTCACTCTAAAACCAGCTTTCAGCTACTCCTTTTTACTTACAACTGTATGTAACCTATAAAAATCACATCTAACATTTGGCCAGGTAATTAAATACCTTTTCCTCTCCATTGTAGTGCAGATATTTACTCAATATCTAGTTACAATAACTAACATACACTGCGATAAAAACTGAGCTTACCTAGGCAACCAAAATCTATCGACTTTTACCATAGGCAATCAATAGTTCAGTTCATGCATTTCTTTCTTGCAACATTCTCTATAACCAAAGAACAGGTTGTAAAGGAGACTGTACATCAATGTGTAGTGGAAAATTAGCACCAAGTGTCTCCTGAGATCAGTGTTCACAGTAGAGAACACAGACATGTTTAGAAACTATTCTCATATCTTTCTCTTTTATTATCTAAAGAGCACTCAGGTGTTTCTCATGGCAATTCACATTACAATACTTCAAACAAAACAACAAAGGCAAACTCTTATTTTGAATAACAAGAAAATGACATTTTTTTAAAGGACCTGAGTAGCTCTGCCCCATTAAAATACACTGTGGTTAGTATATTTTGGTTGCACATCTCAGTGAAGTTTACAGACAGTCAAGACAACCCAAATCCAGAACTGCTACTTTGTTAACTTCCCCTAAATACTTAACTAATTCAGGTCACTGAAAAAAACACATATAAGCAATGAGACACAGTAAGGAAACTCTTAGCTAAAATAATACTTAGCACTTCTGTAGAAAGATGCACCCAAGGATCTACAAGTAGTTATGAAACAAATTAATTAATTAAACTTGTCAACACCCCTGTGAAGCAAGCAAACACATTTATCTCTTTTACAAGGAAGAAAACAGAGCCATGGAGAGGTGGAGTGACTCGCCCAAGGCTACCCAGCTAGAGTCTTTCAGAGTAATAAACAGCATCTGAATTATTGACTCCCACTGCTGCCCTTCAGCTGAATTGTTCCTTTTTTTGAAATACTGCAATGAGTTATAATAATAGTTGGCATGATAAACATAATGTGGCAATATTTAGGCTGAGATTTTCTTTGTCTTTGTTTAGACTATATTAAAATTTTAGTGTTATTTAAATTGAAGTTGATCTTCTTAGTGTGACTGAAAAATCTCCAAGTTGAGCAATATTTCTTGTATTTCATTCACAGCTGTGTCTACTTTTTATGTTGCCATTCCTCATGGCTAAAAACCAAGCCACTCCAACTTGAAAATGCAGGAAAATGTCATAGTTTTATACTGTTTCAAGAGAGAACGACAGAAGAACAGAGAGGGTGGTTACTTTCATTCATACCAAACAGAATTTTAAGAGTTGGCATGAGACACACCAAGTGATGATGCATTGCTTTCATGCAATACTAGCTACAGGAATTGCAACTGACTGCCTGGGGCTGAGAAGACTGAGCTCCCCGAGTTGACAGCTCTGGTCCCAGGTCACTAAAAACTTTTCAAATTAAAAAAAAAATAAAAAAAGAAGTGGCAGGAAGTTGCATCGGGCAAGTCGCTCTGTTCCTGTCTCTCAGCGTGCCTAGGTGCAAGACAAGGATGCTACCGCTTACCTCTCACACACGCATGTTTGGGAGGCTGAACTCAGCAGCAAAAGGCTCGGAGGCTGTCGCGGTGCTGCGGAGAAGCAGAGCTGTTAGCCACGGCGCCCACAGGTGAAGCTCCGCACAGAAAGCGCCACGTCCCCCCGCACGCACCCACCTCCCTCGGACACGCGGGGCCCGTCCTGCGGGTGCCCCGCCGGGGCAGAGCCGGGAACGGCCCGGCCCGTGCCTGCCGGGGGCTGCTCCCCGCGGGAGGCCCCG
>VXAD01001115.1:3026887-3158030 GCA_013399195.1 Dicrurus megarhynchus
AGCCCCTCACGCCATGGCGGCCCGCCCCGCAGCTCCCCCGGCCCGGCCCGGGCGCTCCTGTCGCTCCGTGTGTGCCCTTGTGTTTGTTTATCCCTGGCGCGCACACGGCTTTTCCTCCCCCGCCCGTTCTTCCCCGGCTCGAACTTCACGGAAATGCCCTAATTCTGCCTTTTAGCGGGAGGACTCGTTTCTCCGCAGGGAATGTTTTGGTTCCAACCCCGGCGTGTTGGCACAGGATTCCCTGGAGCTGGAGAGTACGGCAGCGGTACCACGGACCGGGCAGGGTGGCTGTGGAGATGACAGCATCCCGGGTGTCCCATTCATATTCATTGTCCATCCCTAGTGCTGTCACCATACTGCGTGACAGGAATAGGACCTCCCACCCAAAAGTTCCCTCAAGCCAGCAAAGAAACAAAAAGCCGATTTGTCAATCTGCTGTTTTAAGTATGGCGTGGCTACTTACATAAACGTTTCCCATGTAAAAGAGGAGAAAAATAAAAGTGAAACGCCGTGACTGTTCAAGTCAGTCATCCCAACATTTTTTTTTGCAGCCAGACAATTGCATATACTTCAGAAAGGAATATAAAAGAGGATAAAATAAATGATCCTTTGGAACATTCTCTTTTCTTTCTCAGTCACTATAGCCAAGATGAAGTTCGAAGTGAAGAATTCCAAATGTTTGTTGGGTTTTGAAAGCTGAGCGTGTTTTATCGACTACGTAATGAAAATAAAAATATTTACATGGGATAGATCAGGATGGTCTCCAACTACCTGAAGTTCACATCTCACAAACCATATTCCTCATTTTAGTAATGTGTTTACTGATGTTACTGAATTAGTCAGCAGGCTCATAAGTGCTCAGTTCCCTGCTTTAAAATGCAAAATCTGTTTTTTTCTGAGGATGGTTTTGAACAGGTTCATTGTGGTTTAAAGTGTGATTTCCTGCTGTTCTATCAGGACTAATAAACTTGTGGAAGCTAGACAAAACTAGAAACTATAAATTTCCCTTCACCCTTTCATTCAATGTTGTATTTCTCAGCAATATCTATTGACAATCTCAACCCTAAAGACTAGGGTTCCACACGTTGCTGCTGCAAACTCCAAGAGCAATGTCAGAACCTGGAATGAATTCATGCTTTTTTACCAGTAATGACATGCCTAAAAGCACTAAGTGCTTCAGTTTCAGTCATGCAAACACTAGATTAATCATTAGAACACATCTTTCTGCACACCTATTTGAATGGTATTAGGCTCTACTGAATTGATAGAGTTGTAAAATATTGATGTGATACAAATGAACATGTGAAGAGCTGCAGACCTCACAGTCAGACCACATGTGGCAGATAGGCTGATTATACTGGAATTTCTAAAATTACAAGGGTGCCTAAAGTGATCAGGAGGAAGGTGTTTCAGTACTTGTCACATGTCTGCATCATTAGGTATGTAAATACATTAAGTACCTGACTCTAAGTTAAATGGAATTAGCCCTTAAAGTTCTGAAAAGCATAATGTCTGAATGGCTTTTGGAATCCTGCCCTTGGTCTGTGCATGGACCTCTCTGTATTGTAGGAAAACTGCCCTGTGCTGCCCTGTCATGACGAATACCCAGGCAAAGCACACCATGGCTCCCTTATAGCATGGGCTCTTGGCTTTCTGCCTCATAAGGGATGAGTTTGGATGTGCTGCTTGGATTTTGCTCTGGTGCACAGTTAGAACGGGGTGGAGGTACCAACAGGGTGGAGAGCCACAACTCCTCTCTGCCTCGTGTCCTCTTGTGTAAAACGGGGCTCATTTTACTTCCCGGTAACTCAGAGTGCCTGTCAGGATAAATAGATAAATTAAAATTTACAGGATGATTCAGTGATATCTAAGAGAGGCAAGATCTGTCCACACTAGATTAATTTCAGCATTGCCACTAGCTATTTTGAAATGAAAATGACCCCAGCTTTAGCAAGCATCATGTACAGTGAAAGACTGAAAAAAATAGCCTCAGGAATAGAAGTTGGAGGAAGATTGCTTTCAGCTATGTAAAAGCTGCTAAAAAGAAGATAATAATCTCTTATCATCATCCTCTGCAAACAGCATGTAAATTGCAGTAAGAGAAATTTAGGCTAGCTAGGATAAAAAAAAAGTATTTGTAAAAGTAAATAAAGGAGGAGTGAACAGCACCTCTCTCCTTAGAGGCTTTTAAAGTGCAAGTTGGACATATATTTGGCAAGAATGGTTCAGATCTAGAAAGTCTGATGAATATTGCCTTAGAGCAAGGGGTGGACCAGATGACCTGTCAAGGTCCTGTTTTGTGTGATTATGTTTAAAATGCTATTTGCACAGGCAAGGTTATGGATCCTCTTTGATCTCTTTCTGCCTTTCACTTCTTTAGCCATGGGTATAACTCCTCTTGCTGAGGTTGAGTTTCTCTTAGTGGTCTGCTAGCCTTGTTGCATGCCAGTGAATTCAGTGCTGACAGCAAGAAGAAAACAATTAAACAATGAAACAATGTCAATTTGGAGCAGCAACGTTGGGTGGGATCCATCTAACCTCTGAACATGTCATGCAGTTTTGTTCTATACTTGACTGGCAACTACCTCTGATCTAGTCATGTTAGACTCTTGTTTATAACACTGCAGAGAAAAGTAAATTCTTTTACAGCAGAATTCATCTGACCTGTTTTAGACGTCTTCATTAGGATGTGATGAATCATTTCCCCAGGCTATCTATTCTTGCCACCAGCCATAAAGTTGGTTTAAATGACTGACTCAGTAACATACCATCATATATTTTCCATTCCCCCGGTGCTTCTGTCCCTGAAATCTCTCACTCCCTCTCTCCTTTCATGTATCCAGCCCCTAGTTTACTTGTTCCTTTTTTTTTTTTTCGTTATTTTAAAATTTAATTTAATTTAATTTTATTGGAAAAGTCCCACTGAGGTAAATAGTTTTTGTAGCTGTCATTTCCTTAAATTGCATCATGGGACACTGAAACATACAGCAACCTGACCTTTTGGGTGGCATTGCTCCAGAATGGATTTGGGAAATGAGCTAAATCTACCTGTTGGAGCTAAGACCATTGACTTGGCCAGTTGTGCAGAGTATGTTTCATGGAAATTGTTTGAAAACTGTTCAGGTCAGACATTGTTCTACTCCTATGTCACATGCTCATTATTTTTCCTTGGTCTTTATGGCAAGACACATTACATGCAATGTCTGGTGTCTGTGTGACTGAGCCAAGCATGTGTGGGAAATGCTGCTCTTTTCTAACAATGGTAAATTTTTTAGGTCATGCTCATAGAAATCACTGTACACCTAAGTACAGTGCATGTCTTGAAAATGTCTGCGGCATCAGAGACACCGTGAGCAGCCACCTCTTGGTAGCACCCATCCTTTCTTCTTTGAGAAGGAAAAACTTGCAAGAAAGCCTGGTAGTTACCTGGCTTGCAGGGAAGGGAAACACACTTTATGTTCCTCCTGCACTGCCAAGCTGGATTACAAGGACGTGAAGAGAGAACAAACCCTGGTTGCCTCAGTAGGACAGGGAGAAAGGAAGGCAGCAGGGCCACATGGAGCAAGTGATGTAGGGCGCATTCTGGGAGAGACACCAACTGTCTGCTGATGCTTCATACATTTAAAAGCCTTTGGTTCTCACTTTTTGGAGTTTGTGTGTTTGGAGGTTGTTTCTCTTTCTTCCTGACTGAAGATGTTAGCCTAAAGAGGGAAGCTGTATATCATTCTACCTGTTCCACATATGCAGCCTTGGCCATCCTTTTCTTCTTTTCTTTCTTCCTGCCCAGTCTATGCAACAGCATTTTTTCTTCTTTGAATTTTCCTCTGTGTGCTTGAGGGGGTTTTTTGTCTTTTTTGTTTGTTTGATTGATTTTGTTTGGTTTTTAATTTATTTTTTTTTAAGTACCTGCCTCTCACTAAAGACCCTTGTGTTCTCTGTGTGATCTGTTTGGTCTCTAATTTCCATTTAAGAAACATTTCTACATTTGTCATTATGACACAAAACTCTTCAAATGAAAAGAGAGAGAAACAAAAAATTCTCCAGATTCTTTCACTAATTCTTCAAAACAATTGGTTTAGTTATGACCATAACCATTGTGTTTTCTTTGCCTTTTGTGTCCAGCTGTGAAGATTTCTGATCTTAGTGCTGTGAGCTGAAACCTGTAGGACAAGAGCACTAAGCCAGTCTCTTCTTGTAGCTGAACTGCAGAACTGCAAATCTGGATCTGCATCTGGGATGCTCTGCCCAACTCTTCTCCTTGGACTTATTAGTGCCACATGAAGGCAGCTTTAATTTTCCAATCTTATCCCAGTTCCAGACACATATGGGAGAATGTTGGCTATCTCCTATTTTCCAACCAGGGTGTGGACCAGACAGTGTCCTACTGTTGTTCCTGCTACATCCTTAAAGTTTATGAGGCTGTTGCATGATTCATTCCATTTAATACTTGGGCATTGGGGGTTCTGGCTCACTGCAGGCAATGGACAGAAACAGTCACAACTCCAAAACTAGGATGAAAAGGAGTTGCCTGAAATCAGCCCTAAAAATTAGAAAAAGTCTGATTCTTAGGGCTGATTTCCATCAAATTTCAGAAATTTGGAAATTGTGTCTAAGTTCATCAGGATACCTGTCTGGTTGGGGCACATTCAGTGTGGCAGAAAGCAATTTCTCTCACAGGAAAATCCTTTGTCTGCTTCTGCATCTACAGACTGGAAATGCTTCTCTCTTTCCCACAGATGCAGCCTTTTACTCTTCTACTTCGTGGTAGCCAAAGTATCAGTAGGGTAGCTGGAAGGGGAAAACATTAGATGTTTCCTAAACAGCTCTTCTTTGTATGTAAATGGGACATCTTTCTCTGCTTTACATTTCCTTTCTCTCCCTCTTTCTTGCTCTCACCATGTGTTCAGCCTGGTTTAGCCTGAGGCCAGCAGACAGAAAGTCATAGGAAAAAAAATCCTGCAGATTTCTTAAGGAATGGGAAGCTGCAGCATCAGTAATCAGAGGTAAAACATTTGTGAGTGGAGATAGATTCATGGTCCTGAGATGTGTCAGGAAGACAGTAACCATAAAGCACGTACATAGGCACTTAAATGGGAAGTGCCAAGAAATACCTTGATCCAATAAAAAATTACTTCCATCATCTGTTCTGTGCCTTTTAACAGCAGAGTCCATGTTACTGCTTTTACATTGCTGTAGACGTCAACAGGGTTTAGGTTTATCTTCTTCTAGCAGCTGTCCGTCTGCCTAACTGGCCTCCTCATTCTTTAGCACATATCCCTTCTTTTCTCTGCTGATGATCAAAACAGGTTGGAGACAGGCAACTCTCCAGCAGCATGTGGCTTTTTATTTATTTGAAATGCTTGTCACTTTATGTTTTCAAATGTGTGACCTTTCTCAACATGTATGATGAATGTCAACTTCTCTCCTTCCAAATTTCTTTGATGCTACAAGCCAAGCATCATCCCCTGGGAGCACAAACTGTTAATGCTCATACCAAGAGGAACCTTCCAAAGCCAGACTTCATCAGTGCTCTCTTAGAGCTGACTGCCACAACCTCCCTCTCTGGATGCCAGATATGTCACAATAATGTTTTCCATTTGTAGAATGCTGTTTTCAGTGAAAGGCATTTTTAAGGCTAGAATCCACCTATTTTATGGAGTCACTTAGTATGTGGAAAGCCAAGCAGACAACTAAACAACTGCTGGAATTCATGAAAATTTTTACAAGTTGCTGACTTATCCCCATCCCAGTTCTAGAGTTTCATAGTCCCATGTCTCTCTCCTCTTCCTTACAGTAGAGACATGTACATGAAAAAGGTTTGTCTCAGAGACTGTATTCAAACTTGTCGCTGATTCTCCATTTCTCTTTGTAATCTTCTCCCTCTGATTTACTGCATTCTATTTACTGCAGCCAAGACTCAAGGGTGAGGTATTAGATCAAACACAAAGAAAGGCCTTAAAAATTAATTTCTGCTTAAGTATAATACTTACCTATACCTACCTATCACTAGAGTGTACTGTAGTGATCAATTCTTCACACTTGACTCTAAAGCAATGGTGCTCAACAGCTGGTGGCTCTTGTTGCAGTCATGCCTACTCCATAAAGGCAGCTCCACCACTACTCTTAGTTTTAGGGCCTTCACGAGGTTGTTGCACTAGTCTGCATCAATAATTGGTTATTGTGTCTATGGTTCTGGGGCTTTTGGGGCACTGCTGCTGAGTATTTCAGCAGCAACCACCTCATGATGGGTCACTCATACACGCAATCCGTATTTGCTGAGTTCCTGGCAGCGTGTTCTGCACACAGCAGGGGTTTTTAAATACGCACACAAATATCTATTACATACATGCAAATACTTTTGCAGTTACATTTAAGAATACCTATCTAACAATGGTCATATTAATGGTTATCAAGTCTATTTTCTTAAATTCATGTACTCGTCTTCAGGTTACTTTTTCGCCCCCCACTTTGTGTATGGATCAATATCAGTAATGTACCAGCTATCTCCAAGTCCTGCAAAATAACAGGAGAAAGATTAGATGAAATAGGAAAATCCCACACATTAGGATATATTTTGGTAATTATTGTTTTCTGAGATATATGTGAACTCCTTTCCCTGATACCCTCTAGCCATCTATTGCCCTGTTGATCTATTATGGTCAGCTCATGCTGACCCTCAGCCTTTTTGTCCTTGAGCTCCATCTATACTCCGTTTTCCGTCACCTGTCCAATACTGATCTAGAGATTTCCCTGGTTACTGCCTAAGAGTGCTTAGTTTATTTAATTGACCTAAAACTCCACATCTTCTATGAAATGCAGGTAATTCCCTCATTCCCTTAGTCTCTGGGTTCCCATGTCATGGTATCCTACCCTTTAATTGCTGACTGTTCATGTGTATACATTTTCTGGGCAGCTTTGAGGGAAAAAACAGGGATAGAAGTTCACTGCTGCTGTCTCCAACACTGATGTCTCCAACATTGCTGCAGCTGCTTCAACAGCAGCCCTCCAGTAGGTATTTTTGAGTCTTCTGTCAGAATAAGATAAAGAATTTTTTATCTCTTAATTTCATAACATATTGTTTCTTTTCACAAAATTTACACTAGCATCTTCTTCTCTGGATTAATGTAATTTACAGGCTGCTTAGCACCCGAGAGTGCACATTTAATTTCTCATTATGGGCTGAGGTTACAGGGGATGATAGAGAAAGAAAACTGAAACTCTCAGGTATTATTTTGAGATAAGACAGGAAAAGAATTGCTATATTCACCTGTAGTTTTATTCCTCAGAGATGGTGGAGGCTTTAGAAAGCAATCTTTTAATGTAAATTTATTAGGCACATGGAGTCCCAATTTTTAGAGTTCCTTAGTGCTGTAACAGAACAAGGTCTACTGAAAGTTAATGGACTTATTTCCTAAAATACACCCTGAAAATACCACTCTCATAAATTTTGAACAAGAACGTCTATTTTTTTTCCCTCCTGTATGCAGTGTAAGATGGTTTATGATTTTCTTCACTCTTAAAAGGAATGTAAATTCCCAGCCTAGTAAAGGAGAATCAAATGGAGTGTTTAAGTGCTTTTACTCAACATTTAGTAGCCAGTGGAAAGCAGAAATACCTCTTCGGCCAAAGAATCTGCTCCGGCCGGGCTCTTGGAGCTACTGTGCACACTGCTGCTCCATTTGTGCTGCTGCCATTTTGTGTCTTGCAACCTCTAATTTGCAGAAGGGGCTGGAAGCCATCACATCATTTTGAAGTGGCTGTTATGGCTTCTCACCCCTGTGCGAGTACTTAAAAGTCGTCATGGCCATGTGTGAGAGAGCCACGTGTGCGCTGCGGCAGCGGGAGTGGGAGGCGTGAGGGATTCTTAGCACAGTTCTGATTAAATCAGTTTAGCTGCAGTGGGGCAGAAGTTAAATGCGCTGCTTCAGATGTTTGCCCTTCTGTGAACTGTGACATCTGGCCAGCTGTAAAACCTCTGTGGTCTTGCCATGGCTGCCAGAGAACGGCCGTGGGTACCCACTTCATCCTGGAAAGATTTGCCTTACACCTTTGTCCCATATTCAGCAAAATGATCGGTCATGATGGCCACAGCACTAGTCCTGTAGACAGGAATCCCCAGCTTGCCCTGTAAAGATGTTAGTAAGCTTTTAGGGCTGGAAATCTCTGAGTCTGTTTAACTTCCTGGATTCCATCTTATTTTGGCCCTAATCCAGGCTCCATTTTCCAGTTAAACATTCTATTTATAATGCTTACTGAAAACCAGGATTTATTTCTTGCACCAAAAACATTCAGAAGAAAACCTCTTTTAAATTTTTTTTTCTCTCCTGTGACTCACCAAGGGGGTTTGATGTTCCACTTACTTAGAATTGCAGAAAACAAAATTACAGGCAACTGGATTTATAATGGGATTGAGCCTTTCCCCTGAGGGCTCTGGATCAGCTATGTGCTTGCTGGAAGGGCTGGTTTGTGGCCAATTGTTAACAATAGATGTCTGTGGCTACACCATTTTAGCCATTATACCATTACAGGGGCACTGTCTGCAGAGGTAAGGTTCCTGTAGCTTAGCCATGTGCTTTGCCTCCTAAATCTGATGCCACGAGTCAGCTGAAATGCTATTTGCCTCCAGGCATGTGTACAGAAAGAGGCATATTTTGTTTTAAAAGTCAGTCTCTTAAATGTACTGTAAAACTTTTCTTGCTCCTCCCATACTGCTGAGGAGCAGCAGGCTGCCCCATGCCATGCTCCTTTCCCAGGGAAGTCAGAAGCAACATCTTCCCATCAGATCCCTCTGGTGAAGAGTGTGAGACTTCCACCTTCTTGCACAAAGGTGACTTTATTTCTAAACCTGACTTTCTGAGAAACTCTGCTGTAAAACATCAAGTTTGTGTACAAAAGCGTGTTTTTATACTTACTGTGGTTTTGTTCCCTGTGGTGGCAAAAGGGAAGCTTAGATGTCGCCTTCCTGCTGGTGGCATCTCTGCTAATTAACATATTCTTACACTCTGCTGTTCTTTACCTTGGTATGGTTTAACGCATACTTGGCCTCAGAAGGAAAGACTTAAACTAATTTTGGGAATGCTGGTTCCCGGTGCCTGTCATCAGACAAATTTTCCTGGGAATTCCCCTAAGAATTGCTACTGCACTACCACAGACCTGGGACTGTGTGAGCTGGAGAGCCCCATCAGCCTGGGGAAGGAGCAGTCTCAGAAAATCCTGTGTCCAGCAGTGCCCCGTGTCTGCCACGGACAATCTGCCCATGTTTGTTTATTTAACTTCTCACTGGGAATGAAGAAGCTCTCAGTTCCCAGGAAGAAGCCCGGTTCAGGAAACCCACACTGAGCTCTGCTGTGCATCAAAGATGACTTCCCTATCAGTACTAAAGGTATTAATTTATTAAAGTTTTTGGTTGTTTTATATGTCTTATGCTGAGCAGGTCAAGTTTTGTTTTGTTCGAGGCTGTAGCAAAAGCTCTCCTTGCACTGCTTTGAGACAAGCTTATCTCCCCTTTCTCATCTTGCTACTTAGCTATAAATTAAATTCAGAGAACATTTTTTTTTTTTCAGAAATAAATTCTCTTTATTTTAAAATCTGGAGACATGTGCTTTATACCAAAACAGACACCAAAGGAGACTTGGTATTCATCTTTGGTTTGAAGCAAAACTGTGGCTTTCAGGGCTCTCTAACCAGACACAGTGATTTTAATGAAATTTTACAACTTTATGTCTCCCTGACGATGCTCAAGATATTTTTGCAGGCACTTCAGAAATCTTTCTTTCAATGGCCTCTCACTAGAGAATCCAAGAAATTTCAGAGATTTCCAGGGGTTAAAAAAAACCAAAGAAGAGAGACAGAAACAAAGAAACAGCAAAGATGGTGTCTTTACAGTGTCATATTAAATATGGCCAGCTCCCTACCAATTTTCTGCTACGTGCATTTCTTCTCCCTGGTTCTTCATGCCATTACCATCAGTTCTCCTCTTGCCACAGCACCACCTGCCTCCTCACTCCTCCATTGCCAATTTCTACTTTGTAATAAGACCTTTATAATTTTCACAGATTCTTGAATAGAAGAGTCTTTAGTAAGAGGAACTCTACTTTTCGGGTAACTACTTCAGTTATTTTTCCCAAATTTTCCTGCAGCCACAGACTATGGTGGCACATGGAATTGTGTCTCTCTGCTACTGTGAGCTTCTGGCAGCATGTGCAAATGGCTGGTGACAGCCTTTGCCAAAGATGGGCATATGTATTTCTTCTGGTGAGTTTTGTGGTCAGGCTGTCCTTAGAATCTGCCACCTTTCCATTAGAAAAAAATACTGCTTCTCCACTGAGACACCAGGACCCAAGGACTTAGAAGTTCAGTCTGATTGTCTGTAACAATTAGATTAGTTTTCTTTAAAAAAATCAAGAAAAAAATCTCCAACCTAAAAAAATCAGTTCCACATTCGTAACAACAGAAGTGTGAGGTTACACAATATGGGTTTGCACCACAAATTAGTAAGAAATTATTTACAGAAGATTACTTGATTCAGGCTAGAATTTCAATTATGCTGTAATCAGGAATCTGGGATTTTAATCTGGGTATCTCTCTCCTTAATTAAATCATAGCGCTGTAATGAGCCAGATTTGCTGAAGACATTTATGCTAATTAAAAAATTTCCAAATAAACTCAACTCTTACTAACTGTTACCATCTTAAGTCAAGTATTTTCAGCCTATGGTTTATGAGAAGGAGAATGGCACTTTCATTTTCATTCCTCACCCACCTTGTCTTAAAGGAAGTTTTTCTCAATTTTGTCCCCATTTGTTTTATGTTTCCCTTTAAATAAACCAATTTTTAATGCTGATTTGGAAATGTTGTTTATTACTTGCAAGTATACTGGTCCACAAGAATGTAAAAATAACATTCTATGTAAAGGCAGGAAAAAGATATGCAGAGAGAGGCTGGTATCTCTGAAATGAGGCGGAATGTTTGTGTCTGATTCTGACACAAAATATTTTAACTGGTGAAGCCGCAAAGATACAGAGTGAGCTGTGGTGACACAAGTTAAGTGTTAATACAACCTGAATCCATTCTGGTAATCATCTAGACCTAACAAAGTGAATTCTTTTCCTTGGAAACAAGAAAATTAAGTTTCTGTTTATTGTTCTTTAAACTTTGAGGGGAATTTATCCAAAAATTCTGCCATCCTAGAGTGACAAAACTGCTGACTAAACAAATATTTGGCATGTTTTAGCATGTGCTTGCCTGTGTTAGTTACCGAGGGCTCCCTGTCCTAAGTGCTGGAGAACAGGTCTTTGGACCTAAATCCACAGAGAACAAGAGTCCTGCTTGCTTAAATAAGCAGGTAAAAAAGCACATATTTTCAGTTCATGCCTTCAGTCCTGGCTGAGGCTGTACTTAGCAAAAATGGCTGGTTGCTGTATCTTTCCTACTCTTGGGAGGTTTTCCCAGGGAGGTGAAGAATGTGGGTTTGAATCCACTCCAGAGAAGGGAACTGTATGCAGGTTTCCCTCCTTCTGCAGAAGAGCTCTGATGCTTGAGGTATTGAAGACTAAAGGAGGAAAAGGCATGTAGGGAACCTTATGGCTGAAGAGTGGTCAGGCATTTTCAGGAATAAAAAGTATGATAAAGGCTTTAAGAATTATCAGTCTGCATTTAGTTGCCTAAATCCCATTCAAATCCCTCTTTGAGTATGATGATCTTTCTCTTTGGGACTCAGTCTTTCTCCATGTCCAACAACAGTTACAGTGGGAGAATAAATTCCTCAGAGCCTGCAAAACATGGGTCTATGGTGATAACCTGGGCTGTCCAAGGTAACTATTAATTGAGATACGGCTGAGGGTCTGGTTTGTGCCTTTCCTGGGGCTTATGGTAGCAACAGCATCACCTTACATAGGAACAGTCGCTAAAATGTCCACAAAAATGTAGAATGTAACTTGGGATGAGCTATTACTATCACATTTCTCCCGAAGGCTGTGGGCAGCACATGGAAAAAGCCAACTGCACTTCGTGAAAGGTAGTGGTGGTCAGAAGACTTAGAGAGAAGGATGCATTGCTCACCTGTTCTGGCTGGACTAGAGAAACAAGTGAAACACAAGTCTACACAGGAGTCTGCTTTAATCCATCACTCTATTTTATGAAGCATCACACAGCATTTTCACCATTTTATGAAGCATCAACAGCATTTGATAACAGTTTAAGTAAGGGCCACAGGGTTATTTAAGTAAAAAGCCGACAACCTATTTCATCGTCACTGGGCCCTCACTTGGCAGCAGGGCTCTTGGAGGGCTTGGGTAGTACCCAGCAGTTGCTGAATTATTTGAGGAAAATCGTGTAAATCTGTAATCCAGTGGTAAATCTGCAAGACAGAAACATACATCTGATTAGCAACACAGCCTGTATTACATAAAAAATAAGCCTGTGGTGAATAGCAGCACTTCTTAAAACCTTGAGCTGTTTGCTCACCAGCATCAGAGTTCAATCAGATTGCATGATTACGCATTTATTTGACATCTTCAGCTGTTCAAGGGATTGACTTTCAGAGTTTATTCAACTGCAGTAAAGGATATTCAGTTCCTTGATTGATGAAATAATGCTAGTCAGAGAAAATTATTTAACTAATGCTTAAATGCTAATAAAAAATCTTCATTAAGCCTAGATGCAGTTTTTCTCCCAGTACACCTTTGAGTTCATTCTTCAATTTGTTACCCTTCTCTTTTATCTCAGCCATCTACTCATAAAAGGGCTATGTTTAAAACAAAGAATCAGTTCCTTTTTTGTTTTTCATGGCTATTGAAGCAAGATTCCCCAAAGGCACCCGCTCTTAGACCTTCTTGCAATCTAGTGTTAATAACATCATTTCGTATCAAGCATTCTTAGAAATCTGCACTTGTAACTTGATGTACTCATCACTTCCAGTCTGTAAGGAACACTGAATGCATTAAAATAGCTCTGAACAGTCAAAGCTTTATTTTCTGTAACTTTTTAAAAAGTCTTTGCTGCCAACAGTGACCCGCCCACCCTCACAGCCAGAAAACTGATACTTCCCGTGCTCACCTCATACTCAAAGTTCAAGAAACCAAATCAAAAAAACATATAAATAAAACTTAGTTCAAGAAACAATCCCCTTTCCAATAAATGAAAAAACAAACAAATCAACCCCCCCCAAACAGGGTTAGCTCCTTTCCAGGTTGTCTGTTTAGAACCAAAGTAAAGTATAAAAGCTATTACTCAGCTTATCTGTACAATAAGTTATTAATTGCAAATTTTTTTTTTTTAATTTGGAGTAAATTTGAGGATGTGAAATCCTGTCACTACATGCTGCAATTTTTTTTTTTTCCCACTCAGCAGCTTTTATGAAACAGAAAGCCACACTTTTAGTAGTTTCGGCACAAACAACAGGAAGTCCAGTTCTGTCTCACAAGCGATTCACAGGCAGGCACCAGGACAGCATCCAGGTCTGCAGCTTTAAACCCATATTAAACATAGCACAGCAAACAAATGAGTACTTAGATCAAGCTGAAAAAGCAGATGGAGGCTGGGATAAAGTAGGAATAGGAGGAAAGTTAATTGTAAGAGAATTATTTAAGTGGGTGATTTTAGCTTGTCAAAGAAGCTAATTTTCTCATTTTGTCTGAGTCAGGGAAATCTCTGGAGCTTGTTGTGAGCATGTCAGAATGGGCAGATGTTTTCCTAGCATGCAGAAGGCCCAATGGATTTACTGGCTGCTGAGTCTATTTATGACGCTCAGTTTAACACAAAGGTTTCAAAAACTACAAAATAAATTGAAAAAGAAAGCAAATAGTTCCAAATATCTTTACAAGCTATAAAAATCAAATCCCATACAGTTACTTTCACAAAAAAGCTTTTACTAGCTTAATAGTCTAACAGTCTGGAATGTCCCAAGAGCAGTTTAATCAAAGAGCAGCACAAATGGGGCAGACTTGCTACAGAGTTGCTTATTGTTGAGGAGAAGAACCAGCTGGATCAAAATGGTAATTTCATTAATATTTCCTGGTAAACTAGCTTTACATAATCAGCTTAAACACCCAAACCATTCTATATACAATGCAAAAGGCTCCAAAAAAGAATAATCACATTTTATTTATTCACACCCCAGTCTATCAATTTAAATATTGCTTTTGTCTCAGCAAGCTGACTTTGGGCAATGGCTAGAAAATATCCATATCCATTTTGCAAAAGCATGAAAGAAAAAAAAGAGTATTTGATAGTAAAGCAAATCTCAGGAAAAAAAAAATAGTTGCTTATTTCCAAGTTGTTGTTTTCCTAGTGTTTTTTTCCCAGTAAATTCTTCAGGGTTTGTTATTGTGCATGCTCACAGCTGCTGCTGTGGTGGTAGACCCTTGCATCTTGGCACCCACTTCTCATCTAACCCTGACAGAGAGTCATAAATTAGGCAGGGGGCAGCTGTGTAGTCCTCTGTGAGCTACAATTTGACAGCAAGGTTCTAATGAGTCCTAACCTGCACTGATAATGAATCCAGCACAAAACTCATCCAATATTGCCACTATCCTAAAAAACCCTGAACAGACTAAAACAAACTAAACAGCCTGAGACTGGAAGAATGAATTAGCTGAGTCTACCCAATTACTTGAGAATCCCAGACCCAGAATTTTTCTATCATTCTTAGGTAATTCCACCCAGTTTAATCTTTTTTTTTTTTTTTTCTTTCTTTTTACCCAAGACAAATAGGATACTCACTTTAAGAGCCAAAGACTCCTAGAAATCAGACATGGAGGGTCCCAAGTGGTCCAAGAGGAGTATAAAGAGTCCTAGATCCACAGCAATGCCAGTTATTAGATGTATTGTCCCGAATTCCTGTCCTGTTCTTTTCTGTGCTCCCACACCAACCTGAGTGCAAGTGAGTGATGAAAATTGGTTTCCTTTAGGGTGACCATTCAGTGTTATTAGCATTTCCCATGAGGCTTGGGCAACCCTCACAGGTTATATGCCTTAGCCTGAGCTCAGAATAGCTCCTGCCCTGCCCTACCTCCCTTACAGGGCCTCCAGCAGCCCTGGTGTGAACAAAATAATGATGATACTTGAACAGTAACTACTGTCAGTTACTGTGTTCCAGTTATCCAGATCCAGGTATTAAGTGACATTAATTACAACATTGTGTTCTGATGCTTATGTATACCCATATCCATGCAGGTACTTAGGAGTTACAGATGGATTTATATCATAGTTACAGAGCTGACAACATCTCCCTGTCTCGTGTGCTGTGCTCTTAGTGTAGGCCAGCTAAATGAATGCCACAAGCTTTTATCGGAGGAAGATTTGGAGTTCCACCCACAAGCAAGGAAGAGAAACCACAAGAAGAAGGGAAAATGTAATATTCTCAATGAGTGATCAGGAAAGTATTTGAGTAACTGAATGAAAGACAATTTTAATTTAATCCAGACACAGGCCTGCTTGATAAACTTACTACTCTAATTTTTTACAATTTCCTTGAACAAACCAATACATTAAACAAATAAAATCTTAACTTTAGCTGGATGGCATTGTTTTTCAATTAAAAGCACAGTCCAAGACTGAAACAGATTTCTCCCAAAATACACAGGAGAAATGTCAGGAATAATTTTTCAGTATTGACCAACAAAAGCAAAGCCAACATTTTTTCATCATGACACCACAGCAGCATCTCCTCATGATGAGTGAGAAGCTCTAGAGAAAGCAGAACTCCTCCTCCCACCCTGAGGTCTGCTCCCTGCCAGTGAGCAGGGCTGGCGCCAGATGCTGCAGAAGCCTCCTAGTAAACAGCAGGGTTGTATGCTTAAGTGAATCCAACTACATCCTCCTGATTATCACCAAGGAAAAGGCACAAGGAAGAGAACTAAAACCTTGTTAGTGATACCCAAGTTTGAAAAAAATCTTTAAACTGCTTAATTGTGGCAAATTTCAGAAAACACAGGCAGAGCTCTATCTTACATCTCATCCAGGTGAGGTAATTATAGGGGCAGAGGGCAAACCATCAGCTAGTATAAATTATTTTGCTTTTACAGGATTTTCCATAATTAATGCTGTCTTAGAAGCTTTATAATAAATCTTTCTTCGTATTTCAAAGTCGCTGTTGAAAGAAAATATTAATTTCTTAATGATAACCACTTCTAATAATTATTTCTTAGCAGTGGAGTAAGCACAATTGCTCCAGGGGAACTCACCAGTTTGGCTGTGCCTTCGAGTGACCTGACTTGCCAGTCTGTTGGTAACCTGTAATAGGTGTTGTTTTTTCTTAAATACTAAATGTTTTTGTCTCCTGACCCATCTCTATTTTGTAACAGTCAAAGCAACACTTGCACTAAAAGCTCAGGATGTGACAGAGCGTACAAGAGGCAAAAAGAAAAAAACCCAAGGTCACAAGTGGATTTATCTGATAGTAGTTATTTTTAGAAAAACTTCTAAGGCTGATTTTCCTAAACAGGAGGTCAGATGTTTGCTGTACTAAAGCAAAGCTCCCAAAAGAGCGAAGTCAGCACGAGGAAAGCATTCATTCTGTCAATTACATGAAAGTCATTGCTGCTGTCTGCATACTCCATAACTCAAAAGTTGGAGAGGAGGAGAGTATCTGTGCGGTGTTGTATGGGAAAGGGGCAACTCCTCAGTATCAGTATGCTCCATAGGAGAAAGCTTCTGAGTTTGGATATAGTTGGTGACATGAGCCAGTGCAGTTTACCCCTCGGCAGGCAGGAATAAAGACTAAAACTAGTCTCAGTAAAAGTGCAGGTTTCCTGCTTTAATTGCACTTACATTAAGAGCCTTTGCCAACACAGGTGTATTGGTTGGAGATCATGCCTGTGGCACTGCCAGCAGACATTTGTGGCCTGAGCTTGGCCTGAGCAAGAGCTTCAGTGCCACTGAGGTTTGTCACTGGTTGCTCTGCTGTGGTATCTAAAACAGAAGACAGTGCCACTGGAAAAAAACCCAAGTGGCAAACTGCAGGGATATGTGCAGCAGCAGCTCCACTACCAGGGTTTTGCACATGGAAGAATGCCTGGGGAAATGGAATGACTGTCCCATCGTGGCTGCTGCGATTGCTGCTGGGGTGCAATTTTACTGCAATTATCTTGGGAATAACAAGTCACATTACTTTGGGTCTACCCTATGGCCAAGGGACTGCTGGCCCCTTCCTGAACAAAACAGCTGTGCTCAAGGCGTGCACTAACTCGCAGATGAGCCTGGTAAGAGTCTGCACTGAAGGAAAGCCTTAGAAATTCCTTTGCTGTTTTGGGTTTTTAGGAGAAAACTCATTATTTCTACATGAGGGAAATTTCTCTCATTTTTGTTTTAGTTTAAACAGTGGTTTTTGAAGATCTTTTAAGAAAATAGCTCTGTATGGTTCTTTGCTTGATCTGGAACTGATCAAAAGAAAATATTGGACTATAATATTTTAAAATATCTAGATGAAGACGTAATCTGAAAAAAATCTTGAGAGAACGCCAAGATCCTACTAGGAGATGTTAGTCTTTCAGGGATCTGTTAATTAATTTCTGTGTGAATGACTCATTCTGGATCTTAGGGCAGGAGGAAGGGCTTCTGAGATAGGTTGAAGAAGTTAGCCTGGAAACAAGCAATTGTTTGAGCTGACAGGCATTTCTGACTGATAAAAAAAGGAGTTGCATTTTGAGACTGCAAAGGAGCTATATTAAGACAAATGCAGAGATGATACTTTACTTTCATTTTGAGGTAAACTCACCAAGATCAACCTTCCTCTCCAAACTCATGAGATGGGTTAATCTCATCATGTTCCCCTCTCTTGTAAAAAAAATATTTTCTTTCCCTTTCCCTGATTTTTTCTCTGGATGGGTGACAAACATTGTTTACCTTAAAATAAAAATCCACACACAGACACACACGAAGACAAGGCCTACATAGTTTTTTGTGCATGTGTGTCCACCTTAATCCAGAGTACTTAAATGCTTCCAGCAATGTTTTTCATACACAGGAGGTTGCAGGTTATGTAAAATTTCAACCTGGTCAGACAAGTATTTTCAATACTTGGTGATTTACCTATTTCCACTATTTTTCACACTCAAAAAGTCTCAACACTGTATTACAACCAGGTTTTTAAAGTGTCAATCTAAACCCACCCCATAAGCCTGTGATCCAGTCAAAACCCAATTATAGCTTTAATTACAGCCTGCAAATGAAATTATGCTGCCTGAGTTGAAGGATAACTTTAAAGCAGAAATGACTGAGTGGTTCCCCCTTTCTTAATGAGTTGCTCATGAGTTCTCCCTTTAATCTTTTCAAGGTGGCTGTACTTTGACATCTCATAGAGCAGAATAACGATGGCAGAAACATTTCTGTCAGCTATTGGCTAGGAAGTAATCTTTTGGGTTCTGCATGATTTGACACGGTCTTCAGGGGCACAAGTCAATACACCTTCCTGGAGGAGAAAGGAAAGCCTGAACAAACTGTAATACACTGAATACTGTCCTTTCTACACTAAAAAATTCCTATCAAGTAGTCAAATCCTGTGGTAAAGATGGACCTAGTTACATTTGGAAAGTAACTAGGTCCTGAAGACTTTTTATAAACTAGTCCTGATCTATTGAACAACATTTTGCCATGGTTAAAATGCTGTTTATTATGGGTTTCAGCTGTATTTTTTAGCTGAAAAAATAAATGGATTATATCTGTTGGTTATGTTAGTCATGTTTTTCTTTTTTTTTCTTAAAAAAAGACACTGACATTAGTTTCCTGGAACAGATGAATCAGATTTACATTATCTGATGCTTTTCAACTGACATGTAGATCAAGATGCTGCTTATACATACAGAACACATATCTTCTCTCTAGTCAGTTATTTTTGTTATCTGTTTTTTTCCTTCTGTGAAACATCAGGACCAGAAAACCTCAGAAATGTTGCTGTTGTGTATTTACACCAATTTTTCACCAGGCATAAGAATACTTTTTTTGCATAAAAGGTTTAATTATAAAAACAACCTCTTTGGCCTTGTAGTAGCAACTATTATTTGTAACAGCAAATCCCCAAAGCAGTTTAAATCCTCAAAGAATTTTGATAAACTTAGTCTTTAGATGCTATTGTATAGATACAGTCTTACACTGAATATGGCAAGTAAAAGCACAGTTGTAAGATAAGGCATTAAATATAAAAGGTTACTGCTAACTAGCAATGCACAATATAGATAGTTCTATGTGTTAAGGGAATTATATATTATTGTATTGTTTGAATAAGAGCACAATTGTCAGTCTGGTTACAGCAAGGACTAATTTAATTTTAAAAGGAGTTGGATTTGACTTTAAGTCATGTAATGTCAATGAAGAAACAGAACTAATGTGCTAAAACATGAGGGTTTTTTTTGTTTCACATCAGCAATAATTACGAATGATGCTGTTCAGGGTATAGAAATGAGTATATGGCTACATGCTTAGTGAAATTCATGTCTTCCATGATAACAGTTGATTCCTCCAGGGCATCCACCTTTAAAATACATGTAGAAGATGGTGTGTGAAGTGTGCAATTTGTAGTTGATCTTTGCTGGGCAGACCCGTGTATCTGCAACCCGCACATTGCCAGTTCTGGAGCCCCAGTCACAGCTGCCTTGAGCTTTCCATTGTGCAGATAATTTGCAGCTCTAAGCAGAAACATGAACTTCTTTGTCATGGTTCACTGGCAATTTTATCATTATATTTATACAGCAAGCAGGCTGGCGACTCAAACTCCCGCAGAAAGTGGCAGGGTACAGACCTGTAGGCATCTTTAAAGAGACAGCTTTGGTAAATTATAATGGAGATTTTTCTCTTGTTCTAGCTAATTGAAATAACAATAAGGCACGAAGAAAAACTTATGCAGCCATACGGGCAAACCCTGATATGATTTCATATTGCACGCAAGATTAAAAAAATGCATTATCCTCACGCATGACACAAGCTTGGTTATCAAATCTCCAAAGTGTGAAATGAACTCTGTCTCCATAAAACATTTACATTTGCATTAATTCTTCTCCGAAATGAAATTCCCTTGAGCTGCAACATCACTCAATCTCCTATTCTTGCTTGCACTAGTTTTTAATCCTATGACAAACTTCACCATTCAGAGGTTATAAGACAAGTTTAGAACATTAGGTTAAAAATAATGAAATTAGAAAAAAAGTTTTTTATGTTCTCCTTATTACGATTTAGAGCCCACTTTCTTACCCTTTTCTTTGCAATGAAGAAAAAAAAAAACCAACTAACCAAAATTCCTCCCATAGCTCTAAAACTCCTCATGGAATTTTTTGAAGTGTGACTTTTATAAAAATACCTAACAGAATGAGATTGAAAGGTGAAGCATTAGCTTGAAATACGCGTATCATATTTTGGGATCAAAGGACTTTTAATCAAAAAACCTGTCTGAAATGGTATTTTTGAAATTGTTGAAATTATTGTTGGAATACCTATGTGATGCAGGAAATACAGTTATTAACATGGGGATGTGGAAATCACATGGTCTCAGAGTAGTGGTCACTATCCTTGAAGGTAAAGTTCAGATTATTGAGGTAGGAAAGAGTAATCCTTCTCTACTTGGCTCATACCTAACCTTCTGAAGGGGAGAAGGATGTCCTAGAAACTGTGGTTTACGCAAAACTTTGTCTTTCAGAGAGACCCCTACACCTTTTAATTTCCATGTGGGAGCTCTAAAGTAACATTCCCACGGTAATGGATCCCAGTTTGGAAAATCTGTCTTATGATATCATTGTGCTTTAAAATGGTCAAAATCTGTAAGGGAGCTGTAAATGAGGAGAGACTCAAAAGTGGAGAAACAGATGGATTTGTGGATGAGGGATGTAGAATAGGAGTATTAACTATGTAGTGTCAGAATAACCTTTATCTGATTTCCACTCCAAACTGAGGGAAGTACACAGAAAGTATTGCAGAAGGTCTCCTTTGGGCAATTTTAACAATAAATGAAATATGCTTTTTCATGCACAAGGAAAATGCCACTTTCTCTTCAGAGACTCTCAGGAGAGTTTAGATGATGAACTGTGGTGCAAGAGTCTGCAATTCCAGTAATACCTTCCTTGCCAGAGGCGAGATTAAAGTTCAGAACTTCTAATGCATCTTTGAACTCTTTGGACAAAAACTCCAACAGCAGCATTCCCTGTGAAACCCTTTTCCTACAATGCTCTTTGGTAACTCTCAGATCATTCCCTTTAGTTTCATGTGCAAATTCTTCAGGTGAAACTATCAGAAGGCACCTGCACCAAACTTACAACAGGTTGGTGAAAAAAGAGAACTGTCAGAGTTGTTTCTATGCCAACTTCTCAATTCAGTTGTACAGTTTATTTTAAATTTTTTTTACATATTTCCTCGATTAAAAAAAAAAGCAAACAGGCTTGAAGGGTTTTATTACCAAGTTAATTTCTGGTAATGCTATGAAAAGAATTCTTATATGAATTTTGATGAAAACGGAGTTATTTCTGTAAAACATTGCTAGTACTGAGTAATCTTGAATAGTTTTTGGATTAATCTTTTTCAGTGTGTCTTGAGAAGTACACCAAGCTGTTCTTTATGCACAGATACTTGTTGTAGCCAAATGACAAGAATAAATCTCAAAGCCAGCAGTGCAGCAATCCCCTGCATTCCACCAAATATTTTTGCAGATCACACGCTGTTGGGATCCTGACTTGTACGTGGCACTTACTACTGCTCACATAGGCGTACAAAAGCCAGGTCAGACACTGTTGATAGAGAAGCCCTTGTCAACCCCCAGCTCACAGGAGGCTGCAGCACACCTTCAGTGAAGTGGCAGCTTGTTTGGCTGGGTCAGGCTGAGCCAGGTGCTGCCAAGGCTGAGCCACCCAGAGCTGAGCTCACACAGTCAGCACATTGCTGGCTGGGAGCTGGGTTCATGTGGTCAGCATGGTGGCAGTCTGGCTGCATGCTTGGGCTCAGGGAATCTTGAGGAAAGGCCTGTGTTTTTGCAGCTTGGCAGTGGAAAGTCCTCTGCTGGTAATTAAAGCAGTTGAATACGAAAGGAAAAGCTGGAGCGCATCAAACTCACATAACCCGTTTCAATCTCTTCTAGCTAGTTATTCCCAAATAGCTGCAGCTAAGATATGACTTACAGCTGCAGCCAAATCTTCAGGGCTTGGCAAAGCAGGGGTTCTCACAGCTTGCTGTGACAGGAGTCAGACAAGGTATTCAAGAGGAGTCAGGAATTCGTCAACATCCATAACAATGAACATCTGCTCTTCTGCACAAACAAACAAGAAATACCTCTCTCTAAGAAAGCAGAGATGGTCTCGTACCTTCACCTTTGAGTCTGCTGTTCGACACACAGCTGCAAGTTTAAAACGTTATTTCTCCCCTTTAGTCCTTTAGCACTGGGGTTTAACTTTCACAGACATGACCCCCTGCCCCAGCACTGGTTCAATGCAGCAAGGGACAGCACACCATGTCCCTCCAAACGGAGAAACAGGCTTTGCAAAAGCTCCACTGCTGTGACAGGCAGCTATCCTACTCACTAACTGCCCAGATATGCCTTTCTGTTTCTCACTCTTTCATCTGTAGCTGGAAAGCTGGTGGTACATTTGTGGTTGAGGGCCCTTGTTTGTTCTTTAAACTGAACTGTGGTTGGGGGGGAAGCTGGCTGGGAGGCAGACTTTCAGACTGTGGCTGACTGACGTGTTTTCTCTCGGCCAGCACTTCCAAAGCAAGCCACAGTATGACCCTGGAAAAGGTATTAGATGGGAGTTTTGTAAAAGTTATCTTTTCTGTTGGCATTTTCCCTTGGTACATTTGGGCTTTGTGCCTTTAGGCTGACATAGACTGCAAAATGGCAAACACCAGAAGCATAAATAAATTGTGACACTCTATGATTGTTCTGTTTTGAGATAGTCACACAGTGTAAGTACACGTGTAAAATATGGTTGCAAAGAAAAGGTCTATCACATGTCCTGCTGTAGAAGTCACTGCTGGGCAAGCCTGCAATGCTCTCTTGCAACAAACCTTTTATTCCCCTGTCTTATGCATGAAGCAGGCAACAGACGCTGAACAGAGGGGTTAGCAAAGTAAATGCTTGCTGTGTTCTTCATTCATTTAATAATTCCTTTGTTCCTTTAGGTAGGGGTATCAACAAAGTTCAGTAGTGCAAAATGGTAAATTGAGTGCATAGAGGTCTTCACCACCACTTGGTAACCCACTGGTATGTACTGCAGTTGCAAAGTTACAGTAAGCTGATAGGGGAAGTGTAACAAGCCAGATCAGTGAAAACATATTTGTAAGTATAATGCTCCCAAGAAACTTTGCACGTTGTTTGTTTTGAATGTAACTCACCACTGAAAGTAGAAACAGCAAAACACAGTGGGGAAGTCCAGACCAAGTTCAGGAACTAATCTACAGTCTGGTAAATGTTGCATCCTATCTCTAACAGAGAATCAATTAAACACCTCGTATTTGCAGACACAAACCAAAACCCTGGTGCATCAGGCAACAATTAAAAGCACAAACACCAAAGTAATCAGTCACTTAGGCCACTAGCACTAAGTGTTGCATCATAAGAACAGAGTATTTTGAACGTATTTTAGATACATGTGATCTCAAAACCAGATCTACAGCAGTACAAATTTACTATGAATACTACATGTTCATTAGAAAAAAAACCAAACAACCAAACGTCTTCCTTACCTGCTATTGCTTCCAGACTAGGGATTGCAATAGTGCTGTAAGTGCTAATACATTTACAGGACCATGTGTGAACTAAGGTTTCCTCTGCATTTCCCAGGCCTGGCAATCTGTCCATGAAGAAAGAGCCCCACTGCTTAGATACAAAGTAAGGAACTTTGAGCTGATCTCCCTGAAAGAAAAATAAATAAATATGTAAGCTTAAAAAACCCCAAGAAACTTCTCTATTCTTCCACAAGCATTAGTTTAAGGAACTCTAGTGTTTATCTGATTTTCTGGGAAACCTATACTGTATCTCAGGAGCAATGTGGCTTTAAAATATAAAGACAATAGCAGTCTTCTTCCCATAAGTCCCCAAGTTCCTGTTTATATAATTTATGGATTCCCTAGGACATAAAAAGTTAACTTTAAACATTTTTTTAAACCTTGTAAGAAAACCCCTTCTATTTTCCCTGTTTTTTGGTTTTTGATAGTGTGAATTGCTTGCTTCCCTTCACTGCTGGAGAGGCTGTGATACAGCTGGGACCTCCTCCTGGGGTAAAAGGAGCTTCCTGGTGCTGGGTGGAGTAACTGCAAAGAATGCATCATGCCACCTGTGTTATCTGTTTCTGAGCTGAGAAATGAGTGAAAACAGAGCCACAGAATCCCATGGAGAGACATTCAGTTGCCTAGAAAATTGTGGAATATTAATTTTTTTAATGTGTATTTTCAGGCAACATCATCTAGACTAATTATGCTTTAAAGAAAGCATTAAAGCAGCATTGGGAAAACTGATTTTTTACCAGTTCATCTTGAAACCTGCTATATACTGCCATGAGCAATCAGAAAAAAATGCCAGGACACATCTGCAGAAAGACAAAAAAATGGGAAACAGAACTACACTACAGAAAATCTGTTAAACTCATTTGTGCCCAAAGTAACTTCTCAGACCTGCAGAGCACAGAACAGATACCGTAGCATGTGCCTCCAGGTTTGTGAACTTTTGTACTTTATTCTCCATTTAACCCCTCTCCTAACAGTTTTGAGAATCTGCTGGAATCATTTGTGTTTATGACAGAGGCCTGTATCTTTTGATCACAAGGAAGAGTGGATGCAGCCGAACAGATGACACAAGTAAACATAGAGCCACTCTTTCCCCGAGTCTGAGTTACTGTTTTTCCTCTGAGTATAGCTGGGGGTGGGGAGGAAGTACTGATTTCAACAAATGTAGATATTAATTTCTGTCTTCTGATGTAAACAAGTTGGAAAAAAACTCCTAGCTTTTGTTTCAAAACAAGCATTTACCTGAAGTCCTGGGCTTTTTTTTGCAGGTTTTGGGGCTTTTTTTTGTGCCTTACACAAAGGGACAGCATGTTACTTTATTTATTTATTTTTCTAAACCATACCTTATCTTTCCATGCAAATCCCAGGACTTTACATCAGTTATAATTAAGTGTAGATGCTCTGATGAATTAAAATCTGTTTGCCAGCTGGATGACAGATGCAGAAAACTCTTAAGGCTGTTACAGCTGTTCAGGTGATTAATCAGAACAACAACCTCAGTACTGGCCCACATAAGCATTTGCACAAAAGACAGGGCCCTGTTTATTGACGAGAGAAAAAATGTGAGGGTTCTGCTTTCTGAAATGGATGGTTAGTTCAGTAGACAGTTAAAAATGCAACCTGACGAAATGAACTGATTTTTCCAGAAGTTTGATTCTACAGTGGGAATTTCTTCCATATTAAGGAGGAGGGAGTTACATTTTGGATTTACAATCCAAGCCCTTGGTAAAACCAAACCCAGTTAAATATGAGACTTGTCATCAAGTCATCTGATAGAGAGCTCCCATCCTTTTTTTACTGGTTTAGCTCCACGTGACAGGGCAGGCCTGACAGACTAAATCTTGACTTCAAATCTGGAAAGAGCAGTTGAAACTTTGACCACATCCCTAGGAAATATCAGACATAGGTCCCCCTTCCATCCCTAACTGATGCTCTGAAGATGTCCTTATCTCACCTGCAGCACACATCATAGCCTGCAGTGAAGGACAGACCACATACTACGAATCTGTACATCTGTGAACTGAGGCAAAAGTCTCCTCTTACGGTGGCTACTTGCATGCCTGGAGGCACATGCCCAGCAGTGGGGCTGAGGAGCTCTGGAAGATGCATCAGCCACTCCTGCAGTCCCCAGACACAGAATTTGCTCTCACAGCAGGACAGTAGGTACTGGAAAGTGCCAAGCAATCCCTCTTTCTCATGCAAATCCCCCAAGCATATGGGTTTGCTCTCAGGCATATTGGTCAGACAGCAGCAGGTCAGATGTTGATTGTGTCAGTTGAGGGTACAAAGCCTCAAAGAAAACATCTATACTTCAGGGAAATAGGGATGGTAGCAGAAATCCCCAAGTTCCAGGGCCTTCCACAAAGTCAAAACACCTGGAATATTTACTATCACCTTTGCTCTGCTAACTGCAGACAAATAGGGACTGTTAACAGAAGAGACAGAATCTTTTAATAGGACCCTTGGGTAACAATGATTTGTCAGCTTACAAATGACCTTTCTAAAATACAAATTAGCAGGGAGCCGAGCTCTGACAGTTTTCTGCATTTGATAAAGAGATGAAAGAAAGAAAGAGGTGTAGGAGACAGGAGTGAAAGATCAAGCTGTTAGTATTTTTAAGGGCTTTATTTAGATGCAGATTTGCCATCTATGCCATCATCTTTGTACCAAGTACAGAGCATGAGGAATACTTTACTGCATCCAATATGAGTGATGGTAGTGATGATTGTATGCTTTGTGCTGAGGTAGTAACACCACCACCGACTCTTGATGCCAGAAGAAAAATCAATGCTCAAAATACAGTTTTGCTGGTGTAACAGTAAGTATTTGAGATGTTTCTGTCAACACAGCTGTGCTGACCACAACAACAGATGTCCCTGGACTACACACCCATGCTGGGTGTGCAAATGCACAAGTGACCCACTGGTCTGAATTTAGTTGCACAGAACCTGCCCTCCTACACACCTGCAAATATAAAACATTTCACCCATGATCATTGTACCTAAACTACAACAGGGATCACTATAAACAGACTTAAAATAAAATGTGCTGCGCTTCAGGGTGCTTTAACTCACCAGGCTTCACAACAGCCCATCAGGTTTTTCCTGAAAGTACTGTTAGATTTGTGTCAAAGATAATCAGGAATAAAGAGACCAACAGAGCTAAAAGGCATAAAGTAAATAGCCTTGTGTATTGTCACACCAAGGGAGTTAATGGAAATTCAGGGGGATAACAGCCCTGACCTCTACAAAGAACCAGTCACTAGGCAATTTTGTAAAAATTAAGTTCTCCCTTCTAACTACAAAATTATCATCGATATCCACCAATTAATTCTTTGATTTCTGCTCCATTCATTCATATAGCCCAAGGTTTTTTACACACTGACAGCTCCTCTGTAAAAATTTTCCTCGAAATCCTGGGACAAATTCCAGCTTTCCTTTGAGTGTTCATTGATGGAACTGATCACACATTTAAAGAACAGAATGCAAAACCAAAGCCTCCAGCCAAACAAACCAACCCCCAATCCTGGGAGTGGGGGGGGGATCTTGTTTCAACACAATGCTTCATATTTTTATTCACCCTGCATGCTGCAATTTACTTAGAAGCCAAGTAACTACATAAATAGTGTTTAGTTTGCTATTCTCTTGCTTATTTGGTTATGACTCATGCACTTGAAAGAACTGCAGTTTTTACCATAATTTCACAGTTATGTGTATCTGGCTTATATCATGCGTTTAATTGAAGGGAAAAGACAAAAACTGCAAATGAAGATGGAAATTACAAGTCTCCCACTTTGTGTGTGAGGGGGTTGTTTTCTTCCCCTCTCCCTGTTAGTGATGAAACACCAGTCAAACAACTAAAACCAGATTTTTGTCATTTCTTTGTGAAACACGCAATTGCCAATTAAAGTAATACTCTATTACTTTAATAGTATTTTGTAAAGAGTGATAGAATTGAGAGTTGCATTGTGTATTAAGTTTTCAGTCCCTCTCTGCACACACAGCATGGCATGGAAAATCTACAGTAGTAGTGTATTTTTTTACTGCCAATGAATGCTAAGGCTGATTAACCAGATGAAATCTGTTTGTGACTAATTTTCCAAAAACACCTATCTTTGTACAATCCTTTGAATTGGCTTTTCTCCATTCTTAACCAAAGGGTTAATGGGAGAAGTTGCTTGGGGGAATGAAAATAAAACTCTCATAGGCTTGTAAAGGGAGTCCCTTTGAACTAGTCCTGTTAAGTTAGTGGTGTCCAGTCAACTGCAGAGATATGGATGTGACCTGTTGTTCAGACTCCAGTGAGCAGCATGGTAATGAAATAACACCACTGACCTGCCACAGCCCCCCTGGTTCAGGTTCCTTTAATCAACGCAATTCATTTCTCCCTTGCTTGCTCGCTGTCACTGGTAGCGGATGTAAACGGAACAGGGGTTGTGTGTGGTAGGGGTGGTGTCTCCCCGAGATACTGCAATCTCTTATCAAGGCTGCTACAGTGTCAGTGAAATGTCAAGCACCTGTCTAAAAGTCTCAATTTGCTGCTTGACAGCTGCTGCGATAGAGAAGATGGATCTTGCAGGCACTCGAGCAGAGGAGTTGCAACGAGGGAAAACCAAATCGTCATCGTGGGCTTGGAAACGCATCAATCCATTACTCTTTGTACTTCCAGGAAAAGAACCACTTTCTGTCTGTCTGTTTAAAAATGTGTGCTTCAAAAGCATAGATTGAACATGCTTAAGAAACCATGTTGAACAAAATCCCCAAAACCTCATGGAGATGTTTCATGCAGCAATGCAGCAGAATCTCCAATCAGAGAATGAACAAATTTATGGATGAAAATGAGTTATTTTTAAAGCACTAATTACATAAATTAAATTGTATTAACCTATGAAATGCTACTTGCTCTTCCTCCCCCATGTCCCCTTCCTACCGAGAAATACATTCTTTTGACAGTGTATTAAATTTTTTTGTCTTAATTTTTGTTTTTCTACAACCGAGGAAAAAGCCTAAACATTAATGAATACATTTCCTTATTTCAGTGACTGAAATGTGTTTGTCTGACCTTAGTTTAGAAATCAGGATAGTGGGGGAAAATATGAGATATGCCTATTAAAAAAATAAAGATATAAATAGCACTTCTATATTGTTTTAGTCCCATTGAAGATACCCTTTTCTCCATTAAAACCAGGATCTTTTACAACACTTGGATTAAAAACATACCTTGTATAAAAGCACCCCCAAAATCTTTTCTATTGGTAAGTTAACTTTTAATCACAAAGAGTAATTATTTTAAAAGAAAAATAAAGTTTAGTGCTTTACAAAGCAAAATATGAAAAGCAAATGTATCTTGCTGCAATTAGAAGAAAATTACCTATTTATTTAGTAGCATATGAAATGAAGAGACACTCCAAATGGAGAGTGAAGCTTCGCTGTAGTTCCTACCCACATGGGACATGCTGGAGGTACAATGCTGCCTCATCATCCATCTCAGTGCTTTTTCCTATCTACTTTGCTCTTTGGCAGCAGAGGAAAGGATAAACCATAGTAACTTTCCACTTTCTGTGGGAGAATTAAAAGGTGACAGGAGTGCTAAGGTCCTGCTTCCTAACTGTGATCAACCTGAAAATCACAGTATTTATCTGAGGTAACTATCAGTAAGTCTGCACTGGGCCAGATTTTGAAGCAGTCCCTTTTACCTGAGCACAGCTGTCACCAAAATAACCTGTGAGGGAAGCAGCAAATTATAAGTTTTTTGTATCTAAGGAAAAGCAAACTATATTTCACACAGAGAGAAAGCAACCTTTAAAACAATGTAATAAAAATTCCTCCATGTTTACAGCTGGCCACAGCACACAGGGAAACGTCATGAACTTAGCAGAGTTCAGGCATCGGACTCGTGATAAGCGAGCATGAAAGTTCTCCTTGTGGGATGGAGGGCAGGATCTTGTTACTAAAAATGTTCTTGCTAAGGGACAGCACATACAGCTCCTTTTCTGAGATCCATGGCTTAGCTCCAGGGAGAGGTGCTGTGCCACCCATGCATTGCTGAGCTGGGACAGAATGGCATCCTCCTGGTAAGACAAGGAGGATACATCTGTGGGGGATGCTGATGCTGCCAGCACCCTGGTAAGATAAGATGGTTCATTCTTACTGCAGGTGACATGAGGCTTTTTTGTAATTTATTTTATTCTGTTCCAGGAAACATCTACAGGAACCCTTACCTCATATTTTCCTTTCTTCTCCAAGGGCTCAGATTCGGCCGTCGCAGGCACTGTACCTTTGTCCCCTAGAAGCTCCTCTAGAATGAAGACAGTTTCCCAGTTGCTATAGTAACGAGCTGGGAAAATATCTGAGTGCATACTGTCACCAAAATAAACAACCTATGAGGGAAGAAGCAAATTAGAAGTTCATTATATATGAGGAAAACACAAGCAAACTCTATTTCCCAGAGAGAGAAAAAGAGCCTTAAAACGACCTAATAAAAATTCCTCCATGTTTACACTTGGTCATGACATGCAGAGATCCTATTAATGTCAAGTTTGGGGTTTTATCTTCAACCAACTCCATAAGGGAAAGGCTGTCTCCACATACGCTCCCTGCTCTTGCCCTCCAGGGGCATTGGAAAGGGATGCCTAACTGGGACCAGCAAAAGGAAGTGTGAGTTTTTTGACTGACAGAAATAGCTTGATGGGGAGCAGTGGAAAGACTACCAAGAAAATACATGAAACTGGAACAAGTTTAGACTACACTGGAAACAAGAGAGAACATGAAGCACTCCTCGGTGACTCAGAACTCTTCTGTGTCCAGGGAGGAATTTATTCACTATGAAAAATGTTGTCACACCATCTTCAGTGGCATTTTCACCTATCTAGACCTGTACTTAAAATAAGGAAGTCCTAGTCTTCACTGATGCCATCTTTTAATCTATATGATCTGTTTCCTCAGGGAGATTTCCTGATTACAACCTGATTCTTCCCAAAGCTGCTGAAATGCATAACCACGCATACAGAAAGTTTACATCTAGAAAGTTTACATATTTTACAGGTAAGAAGACAAATACACTACTTCCAGTTCTGGGCTGCAGGCTGTTAGCAGCAAGCACAACCAGAACAGATGTTTGTGACCAAACACATCAATAACTTTCATTAAAGTTTGTCTGGTGAATTCTTGACTGAAACAGGGTATTTTCAGAGAGATTTACTCTCACTTATAACATACCTTGGGATCCAACTTGCCAGTCATCTTCTTCAGTAGATCATAAAGCTGGATAGCATTACCTTGGGAATACCAACCAGGCTTGTCCAGTGACAGCAGAGCCTCCTGCTCCTCGTCGTTCTCTGAAATCACCAAGCAAAGTTGCATGCTGTTAGTGAGACCAGCCCATCCTCCTGTACTCGTGACATGTGTGAGAAGCTGCCTGTGCACAGCTGCTCTATTTTGACATTAGACCAGCCTCAGTGTCTGGCTCAAGTTCCAGTACTGACTGTGGATTCAGTCAAGGTGTTTGGTAGCTGGGGATAGGCAGACATTTGTGAGAAAAGAAGCGGCTGAGTTTCACCAGTTCCAGCTATGGAAGACCTAAGGAATTAAATTCATGGGCTTTGCCACCCAAACACTGCAGCAGTGAAGGCAGGAGGCCACACAGACCAGGCTGATGGAGCTGCTACAGATGAAGGTGAAACTGTGAGATAAAACAGACTTTAAGAGACAGCAGGTACCTTGCCATGTATAAAAATGACCCACAGTTTTTAAACACTGACATAAACCCAAAAAAGACTGAAGTAGCTCTTAAGGGTGTTCACAAGCCTTAGATCAGCACAAACAGTGAGCAGTTCCAGTTATCATCCAGTTTTAAAGAAATGATGAGTGGACAAATGATGAGTGGACAACAACCACAATGTTGCTGGTGTTGGTATAATCCACATTGACATGTACCCACTCTGGCAGTGTCAGCAAATTAGAAAATCAGTAGAAACAGAAACTCCCTGGTCATCACCCAGCTCTGCCATAGGCTTTGTCTCTGGCTGGTTCCAAAGCATGGATCTGACCCAGTGTCCATATAACCTTGTTGATTTTTCAAAACCATGTTCTCTTGCCAGATGAGCTCCTTTTAGCTTCTTGCTGGAGCCAAAATAGTAGTCTCAGTGAACCGATAAACTACGATTTCACCAGAAATATTAATATTAGTGTCTTCTGTCTATTGAACTGGTGAAACAAAAGGTTGATTTTGTTATTTAGTCTCAAACATGTCTTAATTTCATGGTAGAGACAGAAGAGTTAGAAACCAACACAGTACTTAGATCTGACTTAGGTGTAACATCAAAACTTCAGTTTTTCTCTTGCTTTATAGAATTTTTCAAAGTACTCAAAATGTGTTAGGAATAAGAGGAAAAGAGCAACTTTTACTTGGTTAGAAACTGCTGAAAGCTGAAGTGCAAATTTTGGAGAATGGTGAAATGCTAAGACAGCTTTATGTTTAAGAGCACTGAAGATGTACATGGCCCAATATACTGGTCTTTGAAAGAAATTAAAAAAGAAGCAAAAAGATGGAAATGGGTACATGGAGAGAGGAATGAAACCATTCTTTAATATTATGATTCTACGAATTTGAAGAAATGGAGACAAAACAATTCTATATTAAGGGTGTTTTATAAACTAGGAAAAAACAAGGAAATTCAAAGTTGACATTAACAATTCATGTAGAACTTGTGTGGAAATGTCTTTTCCTTTGTTCTTCTTCAGGAATGTAACAATAATTACAATAATAAAAAATATGATAGCATCCATTAAAAAAAAAATCTTAGTTTCCTGACTATTAAAACCTTTGATCAAACAACTTTTGAACAAACAGAAGTTGTCAAAACAGTAAAATTATTTTATTTTCTTTGTATTTTTTAGACACGTTTTTGGATGGTTCGCTGAAAAAGTAGCCACAACCTTCAAATGACATGGACATAGAAAAAGAAACTTATGAAAACAACTCTTTTGAGATGCGATGAAGTTTTTTCAAATTTGTGAAGATTTGTATAGCTATCATTGCCTCTCCATTCAGTCAATCAGGAAAATACTGGAGAAAAACGGAGCTTTTATGAGAGGTATTTTCACAAAAATGACACTGCATTTGCAAACAGGAGCCCTATGTATTACAGCAGCTTCAGGAGGCCCCAGCAAAGAGCAAAACCCTGCTTGCTGCCTCTGTGGAATGGCACGAGGGGAAGTCCTGGCTGAAACAATTCACTCTAATTACAAGGTAGAAGACCTCTCGCTCTGTGAGAGCCATTACTGTCACCTCTAGCAATGGGATTCATCTCACTTAACTCAAGGCATCCGGAATTTAGGTTTCTAATTCACAGTTACAATCTGAACTAGTTGGCCCTGTGGTAGGCAAACAACAGTGCAACAAGCATTTTTTAGGGGTGGCAAGTCTGGAGAAGGAAAGGATTTAATTAAGTTAGAAAATTCGCTTTTAGACAATGAAATTAAGGGAAATTAATTTCCCCTTTAGAAGGAGGCAGCAAACAGCACTGAGATGTCTATTTCATTATGGGAACACTTTGATTTTGGAAGGAGCTTCATAAACTTGAGGAATTAGGAAACGTCCTTTAAAATATTTGAGTTGTAGGGTCATAGGGATAACAACTCTGAACGGACAAACCTTGCCTTGAACCATCTCACATGGCTGCTTGTGCTCACACATCAAGGTGTGACTGTGTCAATTTTATTACTGTAATCTGAAGTGGAAGGAAATGGATGGTGTTTCAGTTGCAATAAGTCATTAATGAGAGCATTTCTAATTCGCTTAATTGCTGCATAAATATGATTATGGTGGTTCCTAACATTTTAGATATTCCAAGCCTAATACTGGCTACACTCAGTCAAGAAGAAAACTGCTGCTTTCTTTCCACTTTGCTGTTATTGATTCTTAAAAGTTCATTCAAAGGTCAGAAATGCTATACCTATTCTTCCAGCAGGAAGCAACATATATAGGCAGGGATGCTTTAGGTCTTATAAGCTAGGAGGAAAAGAGATGTCCTGATGATTTCAAACAGACTGGATAACCAAAAAGAATTTCTCTGGTGATTTCAATGAAGTGACTTTCTTCCTTCTGAAGCCTCACATAAACCAGAAATCTGAAACCCAGATTCCTGGCTGTAGACTGAAAACATGCCATGTCAAGAAATGTAAAGGTACCAAGCAAGTAAAATTAAAATAATTAAACTCAGAAAATCATTCTGTTAAAACACTTGCCCAAACCTAACTGTGATTCAGAGCTGTCTTCCTGAGGGGAAGTTACTGCTCCTTTTTAAAAACAACAACGAAAGTTTGACTCATGCTGGGGCAATATTTTCATTGCTGGGATGGTAATTTCCATATAGCTTTGTCTAACAGCTTGGGAAATGGTTTCTGATTCAGAAATATACCTTCGTCACCAATAAAATATAATTTTTTTCAGAGAAACCAATTCACTAACAAGACTCAATATCCTTTTTCTTGTGAGAATTTTCTTGCCTACCTTTAAATGTGCATTGCAGCTTTAAAACATGGCTCGAGGAACATCTGGTTTCATTCTGAATGATTATGCAAAAAGTAATCAGTGAAGCTTATTCTCATTTAAATGACAACTGATGGTAATTTACTTCGACAGAGTAATTTTTTGGGAAAGATTTTGCACAGCTTGCTTACTGCCATCTGCTCTGTGCCCTCCTATGGGTTATACCTGCTGAGATGGGAAGGGTCTGAACCTGGGGTCTATCCCCAGCCTGGCTGGTGGTTACACTGTTAGACCCCAGCCCGTGGGATAGGGCTCTCAGCTGGGAAGCCCGATGTTAAGAGAGAAGCTGAGGTGAGGGTGAATTTATGCTTGAACAGTTATTCACCTGCACTGAGCCATACCTACACCCAGGTTAATTTTCATCAGTTCAGCACCCCTGAGGCACCACCCTGTGCTGCTCCTCTGGCTGGGTGCCCTGCAGTGAGAGCTGGCTACACGCTGGGGCCAGGACCTGCCAGTGACTCACCAAAGAGCCTGAGGACACCTCACATCTACTTGACTGGGCAGAGATCTGGGGAAGAAAGCAATTCCAAGTGCCCAGAGGCCCTGTCAGCCGAAAGTGTGCTGGGTTTAACTATGATGTGCATACAGCTCCCCTACAGCCCCTCCTTCTGCCTTTCTCTGGACAGCCTTTAACCCATTTCCACACAGACCCAGTTAGGCTGGCTATTAGAGTTACTGGTATTGTTTTTCCCTTTGAGCTGTGCAGTAGAATGAAAAACATGTGTCAACTCTGTTGCTGCTCGTGCCTGTACCTGCTCCTGCCTCTTCTTGCCCATGGGTAGCTCTGGTGGGCTCCCCCAGCCTGCAGGCACCTCATGCAGATGGGCTCACGTGTTCAGCAACTGAAGCTCTGGTTACCAACACGGGGGTTATTGTAAAACAAATCCATTCTATGGTCCACAACTATCACACTGATATGCCTCTCTGCAATTTAAAATAATGTCATTTCAGACCATGAGGGCATTAATATAAAAGCTGGGTTATGTTCCAGTCTCACTTGCAAACACAGTCTGGTTCTGGATAGCATTTTGAGCTCACTTAAGAAAGACAAACTCTCCTTTCCAAAACGGAAATCAGGGCAGGAAAGTGCATCATTTTACAAGGACAAGGGGACCTGCATAAGTGGATTCTTCCAGTTGTAAAGGTATAACAACTTTGATGACTTAAGCTCTAGAGTTTCCCTGTGGGCATGTTCTCTATGAAGAAAGCAAGTACTTACAAGATTCCTGGAGGTAAAACTTCATACCCTATGGATACCCTTCTTAGGCTATCACCCAAAATTCCTGTGTATAGACCAACCAACTTTGCTGTGTGGTTTCCAGGATTCACTCAGGTATTAGTGTGTGTTTTGCCATCCCTGAATTACTTCTGTGTCCTGGAAGCAGCTGTGAAATCCATCTGCCCATGCATCAGCACTTGCCTGTCCCCAGTCTGACTGTATGACTGCAGGGAAATGATAAAGAACAAATTATTTCCTTAACATGATGTGCTGAAATGAAAGGTTAAGGCTTCCCAAAGTGACTGGTGACTTTGACCATCTCAATTTTTGGCTATCCAATCTGTTGGATTTTTTTTTTTCCCAGGAAAAGCCTGAAGATCACCTCCCCTTCCTGCCTTTGCATCATTCTGTGTTTTTTGGGGTGGCTTATAGTTGATGAGACAGAGGCTGAACTAATCAAAGTAAAAATTCAGTTTTGAAAACTGGAACATGATTTCAAAGTTTCCATAGGCAGTGATACATATTTCTTGTGCTTAGCAATCCCAACATATATGTGTTCGATCATACGGAGGACTAAATAACAGTACTACTAAAAGCTGGCAATGCTCTGGAAGAACACCACAGATAAAGTTAGGGAAAAATACAGATACCACCCTGTGGAAAAAAAAGAATCTATTTCTTAATAATTCGTAAGTACTGTTTATCACATTATTAACAATTACTTTTCTCAGGAAGGACTTCTGTCCTTCCACTGTTTTGTAAGGCCTGGTAAGACTGAAGTACAAAATAATGTATTTTCAAATTGCTCTGGGCATATCTAAAAACCACAGAATCCTCTGAGCAAAAATTAAAAAAAATTTTTTTACATTTGAAGGTTTTACCAAAACCTTTTATGCTTTTATTGAAATCTGCCTTACTGCTTAAACTGTGCCAAGCAACAGGCTATGTAGAGATTAAACTGAAGCTTTACTTGTTTATAAGAAAATCAGTAGTTCCTTTAGAGACGTCAGTAATTAAGTTTCTCTGAAGTTTTACTTGTTTATAAGAAGATCAGTAGTTCCTTTAGAGAAGTCAGCAAATAAGTTTCTCTAGAAGGTTTTGATTGTTGTGTTACAGGAACTGAAAATAACAGCTCCCTACAGAATAAGTAATTTGTTTTCAAATCTGTCAAAGCATTAACTTTTTGCCATCCCAGGAACAGTGTGGCTAACAAAGCGTTTCTGTTTAAAACACTGATATGATGAAATACAAGCAAGGCCAATTTTCTCAGAAAAGAAAAATCACTTTTTGGAAAATGATTCTCCTACAAATTCATTTTTAATTGTATTTCATGTGCAAATTTGGCGAGGGTTTTCCCATAATTTTATTTAATTGCCTTTATAAATCAGAAAACTTCTACTTTGCAAGGATAAGTGGGACATAAATACATAATTTCCCTTCTTCATTGCACATATTTTGTAAGGGTTTTTTTGTCCATTTTGGTTTTTTTTAAATTGGGATCTTGGAAAGGTACGAAATGGCAAGAAAAGAAATAAATTTCCTCTCTAGAGCAGTTTTATTCTGGCAGTCTTGCAAGAAGATCCAGAGCTTTAAAAATTAGGAACTTCCAATATTCAGAAAAATAACCAAGTTAAAATTAGTACCATAGTCTTCCTACAGATCCCTATATAATTATGGAGAGAGACAGGCTTTTCCAGAAAGCATTTCCAATTAAAATAAGTTAGGAAAGGTAGGTAATTGAGGAAAAAAACCCTGACATAAACATTCCAGGAATATACAGTTCAGTTCAAGCACCTGTCCACAGCTGTTCGTACCAGGGTGTACATGAGATGGAAGCAGAACACGGAGGGAAGCAGAGAAGATGAGATGAGGGCCATCAGACAGTTCTGACCTAACCTGTCACTTCAGAAAAACGTCTCAATTTCTCAATTAAAATTAAAGCGAGACACACAAAGTATCTTCTTTGCTCTGTGTAGTCTGTAATCTTTTGGTTTACCCAAACCCTAGTAATACGTACTGAAAAAAGACATATTGAAATTTGCTCTTGGACCATAGTCTTCCCCACTGAAATTTGACACTGAAATGTAATGTGGAAAAACTCCATGCCATCATTTACCTTGGCCTTAGACTTAAAAAAAACCCCCAAGGACCAAAAAAAGAATAAAAGTTCTTTAATCCTCAGTTACAGAGAGACTAAGAATTTTTTCCCTGTATCTTAATACTTCAGGTATAAAATATATATGAAAACTGGAATAGACAATTTGATTCTGAACAAATGTATCCCCACAAAGCAATATAGGGACCCGGCTGCAAGGGGCCTTTGCTTTTCATTTTTCCAAGTCCCTAAAAGATGTTATTTCAAAGGGAATAATGATTGCATAGCAGACATGAGCATGCATAGTTATCACACATACTCATTTGCCTGGAATACACAATAGACATTTTCATTAACTTTTATATGAAAACTATTTATACAACCAGATTGATTTATGATTTATGAGTAGTTCCATTTTTTTTTCCTAACTTATTACACTGTCTCAAATCCCTGTTTTAATTTTATTGATTTATTCTGTCTGAAGTTCCAGCTCCAAATGTTGGCTGCCTCTGAAGGGGGGGGCAGTTTTATATAAACCTTTGAAGACTAACTTAAGATTCCAAATGCAAAAAAAAAAAAAAAATTGGGAATTATAAATAAACAAATAAACAAACCCACGCAGCTTTCTGCCTGTTAGTCATTTTACAAGTTGAGCTGCAGATAGTAGTTATTAAAGCCTTGCTCAGCTTTAGTAATTAAAAAGAGTAACCCCACCCAAACACAGTATTTCTAAGGAAAACTGGATGCCTTAGAATTATCTGCCTTTTTCTCTGAAAACAAAATCTAACATCTGAGATTACTGGGAGAGGAGTTCTGGCTCCTGTTGATCCAAGGCTTCTTTTTGTCACATGGTAGCAGAGAAGCATTACGTTACACATGTAAAAATCATACTGATATTAAACCCATTTAAATACAGCAGTCAGGGAAGAGACTACCTTGGCATTGCTTCATACTAAATAGTAAGTATTTTTATAGGTTATTTATAATACTTGGCATTTCAAGTAACAATCAAAGAAAAAATATTTAATTAGAATATAATGGCATTAAATAATTAAAGAGCATTTTCTCTTAGAAAAGATAGAAACTGCCACTAATAATTTAAAATCATAGATATGAAAGAATATGAAACATACCCACAATCACACTGGGTGGTTTTGTTCAGTAGCAAATACACTTTTTTCCTGATGCATTTTCTGCCTTATATTTTGTGTCCCTTTGCTTAAGAATACATTCAAGAGACAGTGAAAGAGATTGGGACCTAACTCTGATTTTAGACTCTCCCCTTGGAGTCGTATCTCTGTTCATATATCATCAATGAATCCTAATGGTGATTTTGCAATTTTTTCTTTTGCAATAAGGATTATTTTATTACAGTCTCTACTGTATTTTTTATTATTACTATTCCTTCCAGATGAAAACATTACAAAAGAAGGGAAGAAGAAGGTGTGAGCATCTGATGGAAGACAGAGACGTGACAAGTTCAGTCTTGAGGTCTGGGGACAATGTCACGGCCCTGTGGATCACAGTCATGGATGAATTCAAAGGAGGGACAAAGAGTATGACAGGGTTAGAACAACTGGCAGAGATTTCAGAAGCTGTTTAAGGTCTGCTAAGGGGCCAGGTAACACCAGAGTGAAAATCAACACGAAACCTTGTTCCTGTAGGATCTGTTGAGATACAGTACAACTTCACATTTAATAAACAAAAAAAAAAATGATATGGAATGAATGTTCTAACAAACAGGAAGAGCTCCTACGTGTGAAACAGTCACTGTAAAACTCAGAACAATGCAACTTGCTGGAGATGGCAAGTAAAAATGGAAACTATTCCTTTCTGGCAAGGTATGTTTAGTTATCCTTTGAAGGGAAGACTCACATGAAGGATTTGTAGTAATGAGTCTTCTGAAGAAGTAAAAGAGAAATTCCTCTGACACTTCCTAAGGCACAGGGAGGTGATTCCAGACTGCCAGCATGGCTTCACCAAGGGAAAATCCTGTCTGATCAACCTAGTGGCTTTCTATGATGGAGTAACTACAACAGTGGATAAGGGAAAAGCTACAAATGTCATCTATCTGAACTTCTGTAAGGCCTTTGACATGGTCCCCCACAACATCCTTCTCTCCTGAGACCCCACCTGGAGTACTGCATCCAGCTCTGGGATCTTCAGCACAGGCAGGACACAGACCTATTGGAGTGAGTCCAGAGGAAGGCCACAAAGTTGATCAGGGGGATGGAGCACCTCTTCTATGAGGAAAGGCTGAGAGAACGGTGATTATTCAGCCTGGAGAAGAGAGGGCTTTGGGGTGACCTAATTGTGGCCTTGAAGGGAACTTACAGGAAAGATGGGGCAAGAATATTTACAAGGACATGTAGCAACAGGACAATGGGAAATGGGTTTAATTTGAGAGTAGCTTTAGATTAGATATGAGATACTGTGAGTATGGTGACGCACTGGCACAGGTTGCCCAGGGAAGTTGTGAATGCCCCTTCCCTGGAGGTGATAAAGGCCATGCTGGATGGGGCTCAGAGCAACCTGGTCCACCTGAAAGTGTCCATGTCCACAGCAGGGGGGTTGGAACCAGATGATCTTTAAGGTTCCTTTCCAATCCAAACCATTCTATGATTACCTTTCCAGTTCCTTATCTGTGCATTTTGTGTGGTTTGTAAAACCACTTGGGTATCCATATGAAAATGTGCTTTACCTTGTTTGTCAGAACCAAGAGCATTGTGCCAGCTCTCTCTATGCAGGAATTTCACAGATAAAAATCCCTTGCTACTATTACTCCAGAAAAAACAATAATCCTGCAGCCTTCAGCCTTAGTCTGGCAGTATCACAGAGGCACCTGGAATCTGTGGACAGTAATAATATATGAAGTGGTTTTACAGGAGATAAGAATCAAGTTAGAATGAACATGTTTACTAATGAAGAGAAAAAGTCCTGGGGTCACTAACTCTACCTAGAAAAACATGCAACATACATATTGAAGTTTAGGACATCTGGAGCCCAATGTAAATAATAAAGACAGGCTGAAGAACAAAGAGAGTGAGGAAGAAGATGGTATATCACTTTTGTTTTTGAGCTTTCAGGTTGCAAGAAATAATTCCCTTTGGAACATTAGCTACAGAGGACTTGCTACTCACCTAAAGGATGCAGTCTCCCACAATCACTTACCAGCCAAGAAATGTCCATTTTTAAATTATCTGACCTATTATTTCCCTGTACTTGGTGGGAGAGGCAGAGAGGCTCCTAAACAAGATGACTCTCTACACACTTGATATTTACCCCATGTGCAAGAAATCCACATCTGCTGTTTGTTGTGGATCTCCTCTGCCACTTACCACTTTGCAGTTCTCCTGGGTGCTTCATAAACATTGGGTAAGTTGCAGTGTTTAGAAGCTGTGAAACTGAGGCACAAATCACCTGTCATATCAAACTGAAGCAGATCTCAGCCCAGGCTTTGGTCATGATTCCTCCACATGTTCTCAGCTCATTTCTAGGGCTTCCTAAGCAGCTCCTTTCACTACTTGCTTCCAATAGCAGATCTGCAGTACAAAAACCAAAATGTGCTTTCTGCAAAAAACCACTTCTACAGACTAACCTTAATAAAAGCTTGACATTTTGGAGAACACACAAGAGAACTCTAAAGCTCCTTAATCAAAACCAGCACATACAGATTCATGGAAAGTATGCTGAAGGGAAGCTTTCTGCATCAGTTTCCAGCTCTCGCTCTGCCAGGAATGTACCATACAAAACTTTGTCTTTGCTTTACTACAAACTGCCTTAATTCCGATTTCCAAATTGGTCATGAATCAAATCACAAGGTTCTCTGTCTAATCATCTACTTCTTTTGAATTCTACAGATGAAAACAATTACATGGAGAATAAAGATGAATAAAACCTCATGGAGAATAAGGATGAATAAAACTCCCAACTTCTATCACATATTGTTTATATGCATGTGATATATGTCAAAGAATGTTTTTCCCCCTGCAAAGTCATGCTGGTAAGTCCCCCATGTCACAGGTAATTTTTCTTTCTTCCAGGAATTCCGTTTGGATTTTGACACTGTTTTAAGAACTGCAACGTGAAGTTATTTCTCACAGGTTTGCACTAAATCTTAGCGGACCAGTAAAGTTTACAAACTTGTATTGACCCATCCCTCAGGCATCCCATCTTCCATAGGTCCTGTGCCACTTCTGCAAGACCTTTGGGTTCCCTGGGGGTCTTGATTAGCACTGCAGGTCTGTAATTAGGCAATGAGCACACCTCAGCTGGGATTCAGACCCAGGTGTAGAAACACAGTGTGAAGGCTCTACAACAGGAAGCGCAGCACTGGGTCAATGGGCCAATGTCTTCTGTGCAGCGTAGGCACTGCTGTTTGGGCACTGCAAAGCCCTCCCTGGACCAGGCCTGCTGGCTCTTCATTGCCTACAGTGGGAGGTGGCTGAGGATAGAGGATAGATAGCCAGAGCAGTTTCTAAACACTGTGGTTTCTGTATCTATTACTGATACTTAACTGTTTCAAAATAGACCTCTGATTTTTGACATATGGCAGCATCCTTACAATGTACTTCTGAGTCAATTTTTGTTTGAGGGAGTGTGCTGGTTTTGGCTGGGGAAGGGTTAATTTTCTTCAGAGTGGCTGGGAGGGGGCTGTGTTTTGGATTTATGCTGAGCACAGTGATGAAAACAGAAATGTTTTTGTTATTGCTTAGCTTACACAGAGTCAAGGCCTTTTCTGCTTTTAGTACTTCCAGCTGGCTAGAAAGTTGGAGGTGCCATAGGAGTTTGGGAGGAGACACAGCTGGGACAGGTGACCCAAACTGACCAAAGGGATATTCCAGACTATATGACATCATGCTCAGTATATAAAGTGAGGGGAGGCAGAAGGAAGAGAGACACATCTAGAGTGATGGAGTTTGCCTTCTCAGGTCACTGTTATGCGTGATGGGGCCCTGCTGNCAGTGATGAAAACAGAAATGTTTTTGTTATTGCTTAGCTTACACAGAGTCAAGGCCTTTTCTGCTTTTAGTACTTCCAGCTGGCTAGAAAGTTGGAGGTGCCATAGGAGTTTGGGAGGAGACACAGCTGGGACAGGTGACCCAAACTGACCAAAGGGATATTCCAGACTATATGACATCATGCTCAGTATATAAAGTGAGGGGAGGCAGAAGGAAGAGAGACACATCTAGAGTGATGGAGTTTGCCTTCTCAGGTCACTGTTATGCGTGATGGGGCCCTGCTGTCCTGGGGTTGGCTGAACACCTGCCTGCCTGGAAGCTGTGAATTGTTTTGTTTTGCTTGAGTGTGCAGCTTTTGCTTTTCACTATTAAACTCTTTATCTCAACTCACGAGTTTTCAGGCTTTTACCCTCTGATTCTCCCTCCAATCCTGCTGGTGGGGGAGTAAGTGAGCGGCTTGGCTGCTGGCTGGGGTGAAACCACAACAGTAAGAGGCTTGCAACTCCATATAACAAAATAGCTTCTGAAAATGATCCATTTCTCTGATACCGATTTGGCAAGAAGAAAAGCCAGGTTTTGAATAAGCTACCAAGGGTGTAACATCCTACTTAGAAACAGCAGTAGAGTCTGGTAATAATCTACATAAATTTATAAGCTTTCCAGTGGGACATTTACTATTCCATGGACAAAATAAAATGTATCTGTAAATACAAATAAAATGTATTTAACCATCTAATAATAAAAATGCACAAAACAAATCAGAAGGAAGTATGTATTCTCTTAATGCCAGAACAGCTGTGGAGTTGTGCATGGTTTGTCTCCCTAGTGTTCCTTTCAGTCTTTTGAAATTTTCAATTCAGTTCTTCCCCCCAGTCATGGACACTCTTGATGGACACTCTTGTATGTGCTGGGAAATAGAATGTAGGTGAAAAGACATTCATAACCATAATTCCCCCTTTCCAGTCTAGAATTGTTGGTATTGAATCAAATTTTTCTGTATAAAAAATTGCTAGACGTTCTTCAGCATTTCTGTGGAAGCATAAACATGAGAACTCAAGGTATTATTTCAGAATGGATGCTACTGATGCTACAACAAGCCTGTGACCTTGGTGTTATTAGCCTCATGCTCTAACCAGCTGAGCTAATCTCAGGGCTAATCGGAGTCGGCTTGGCAAGCCTTGCTCATGTATGGCAATGCGCATTTGCTTTTGTCTTCCATACAGAACTGGGTCTCCACATTCAGTGCAAAATCTTCCATAAATCCCAAGCATTTTTATGCATCACATATTATTATCACAGTATAAACATAGTCTAAGTTGAGTGCTGACTGCTTTGCTTCTAAATCCTGCCTGTCTCTTCTTAGAGAATATGGAGGAAAAGATCATCTCCTCTTAATAATATTTTCATGTCTTGGAGAAGAATTCCCTTAAGCCAGATAATTTGTTTGCTGAACATGGTTTTGTCTGGAATACAAAGTGGTCATTTAGGCATTGGTTTTGAAAACACATACTTAGGCTATGGCAATTTATGTTCTGTGGGCACCCACTGGAGAGAGAGGATTGGGTTGACAGGCCCTTAGCTCATTCTGCTGTGAAAAGAAGCTGCAGGTTTTTGATTAATTTGGCTTCCTAAGTGTGGAAGTTTTCCTGCCTTATCTCTCTGGTACAATCCAGATCAGACTGTATTGTGGTTCCACTCTCTGCTAGCATCCTGAAATAAAAGGCAATAAAGAAACAACACCAGAAAGTGATCACAAAACTATGACTGAGGATTTTCTATAGATCTTGACTTTTAATGACCTCCCAATCATATGGCCTGTGTGTTTAAAGGCATTTGACATGCTTTTCTATGAGGGAAGTTTCATCCATTAAAATGAAACATAAACATGGCCTGAACCACTGATATGCAACTGTCTTCCAAAATAAACAACTAGTCGAGCTTATCACTTTCAATATTTTGAAATAATTACTGGATAACTATTGAATCATTGGATTAACTTCAGTATAGAACACATGAAGTTCATGGGTCCAATTCCTTGAAATTATAAAGGATATGTAAATGAACCATAAAAATTAAATCTAGCAGAATTAATTGAAATAATGTTAATTTTCCCATTATGCTAAATCTTTAAAAAGGGCTAAAAGGATTTTCACAGTCAAGACTGATGAGTCCTTATTCAAACCCAGTTTACAGTTCTTCACTGCTTCTGGATTAGGACATTAGATATCTTAGGTGAATATGCAGATCTGCTGGAGATACGATTCAGGGGAGGTCATTCAATATCTTGGTTCCTTGGCTCAAACAGAAAAGCCAGTGCTTTTGTTTTTCTACTATTTGTTTATCTGGTCTGTCTGTGGGTTTCTTGAAGACAGAAACTGACTCTTATCACATCCTTGCACAATACCTTAAAGAAAAGAGGTTTAAGTTTTATCCTTCAAGGCCTTGAATATAACATGATATAATCAATAGCTGGGATTTTGTAGTAGTGTTACTGTAGCAGTTACTGTAACTCCTTTTGAAAATGAAGATATACTCTCCATACACAAAGAATTCTGTTTTGGAGTACTTGGCAATTATGCTAAACATGTTTTCCAGTTTTAACAAAAGGAATATTGTTGATACCATGCTTTTGAAAGCAGCAGTTTTAACTTTCTTTGAACTAGTTTTCTGTAATATTCTTATCAGCTCTGTGCCAAACACGCTATTTAATATCAAAGGTAATCAGCTGAAGCAACCCCTGCTGTCTTTATGCAGAAGCAAGTTGCAGTTTTTCACTGTTTTGATTTTTGGATGAATAACTTCTTATTCCTTTTATCCTCTGAGGTACTTTGAACACTATGCAAACATATAAAGACCTTGGCCTGACACATTTACTATAATTTTTTTCTTTTAAAGAAGGATGGGCTTTGGAGAATGCATCCACAGCTCAGCCTTCATCTCAATGACAAAGCAACAAAGAGATGCCTTATTTCAAAGACTGTTCTTTAAAAAAAAATTAAATAGACAAGGAGTTGTTTATGAACAACAATGGAAATAATGGGGCCTATCTTCCTATGAAGTTGTTTCTTGCTGTTGCATTCACTGAATATCTAATAGGATGCAGAGTCTCACGGGTGCTTTTCCAGTAGCTGTGTCATTTGTAGCTAGGCTCTCATGGATGGATACTCAGATATCTAATCAAGGGGAAGTTTATACTACAGCCTTTCTCTGTGTTGGCAGTGATAGACCCATCTTTTCCTCTCCAGCCTGCTGAGGCTGTAATATCTCTGAGAATGCTAGGCCAGACTCAAATGTGGTTGAAATTGCAGTATTGATAGAGGTTTGCAGCAGGGGATGGGCGGAAATTCCTACCCACACATACCATGAGATTGCATAAGCCTCAATGCTTAGGCAAACAGAGTAAATGTTAAAGAACTGGTAGCTCTTCTGGCTAATATGGTTGAGCCAAAGGAGCTCAAGAAGGAGCACCAAACCCGGTTCAGTTGATAACAAGGCACCTCCTATGGCCAGTTTCAGGCTGAAATTCTAGCCCTTGGCCCACGCTCCAGGTTTACAGTGAATTGCTGCAATCAGGTAATTCAACACGGTGCCCTCCTGGTAGAAACAGAGCTTTGCTACTCAACCTCCAGCTTCTGATGTGCTGTAAAATGCCTGAGTGAAACCCACCATTTGTATAACAAATTTGTATAGATGATGTGATGACAATCTGGCCTCACAGCACTTCTGAAGCAAGTACCAGTAAAGCCCATTCAAAAAACAACCCCAAACAAACACAAAAAACCACACTCACTCCATTCCTCCTCCTAGGAAAAGGGATGGCTTCCCAGCCCTGATTTCCCCTGTAAGGGAAAAGTCATTCTTTGGCTACCACATGGTCTAACCACTACAGAGTCACAACTTGAAGAACTTACACCAGTTTAACCATGTCTCTGTAGCAGTGGATGCACACACCATCAGTGCAAACTGCAGAGTGTCTCTTGCATTTCACGAGAGGTTTATAAATGATACACTGCCAATTAGTAATCAACTGTGCATTGTCAACTTCTAATTCATTATCTCTGTAGTGGAACAACGAGGTATAAAATGTTTGTTTTTATGAGGCAATGACCATCAAATAAGCCAAGGACTTTGGAAACTATCAGAAAAAATGAAGCCTCTGACTTTAACAACCTGCTCTGCAAAAGGACGTGAGTATGTGCTGGCCCAGCTTTATCCTGCTTTTTGCACCTGTTTTAAATGCTTTCACACAGAACTTTGTACTGAACACATAAAATCCAAAATCCAAATGGTCAGAGTCAACAAAGGCTAGGTTTATAAAAAATGAAATAAAATTTAACTGTAAGAAAGAGTTTGTTAACCCATCAGGACAGTTAAAAGACTCCCATTTTACCTATCCAATAGATAATACAAACATTGATGACATGATAGGAAATGATCGCCTCTATTCTCAAATGATTTCCAAAGTATTGATTTCAAACTACACACAGGCACTATATAACAAACTTTAAAAAGAATAATTAGTAAATCCCTTTGACTACAAGGTAACATCTGTTGATTTTCTAAATGTTTGTCTACAGCACATAAATAATATCAGGAAACCAGAAGTCTCTGAGACAGCTGTTTACACTGTCAGAGAAATAATCTGTGGAGTGGCTGATATCTTTGCAAAGGCAGTACACAAAATGGAATAGTTTTAGACTAAGATCATTTAAACAAAGGGTAGGAGGTGAAACGGTCATCCGAGAAGCCTGACATTGTGGATTTTTTGAAACACTCTCTGAGCTTCTCGAGTAGATTCTGAATATCTGTATGAAAACGAACCCTGGTATATGAGATGAAATTTGTATGTGTCTCCCACTGTCAGCTCTATTGGCCTCCCCTAGACTGCTTTTCAGAAAGTAGAGTCAGGCCTTGATCACGTTACTAAAGAAGGTGTCATCTGAAGGAAGTATCTTTATAAGGTGCCTCCGTAATCCTGTAGTTTTTCATAATAAAAATTAAAAATGGCCAGGTTCTATCACTGAATATGAATTATTTCTATATAATCATCCATGCCAACCAGTTGCTTAAAAAGAAACTTCTTTTTCTCCAGAAATCATGGATAAAATGAAAATCCCTGGCTGAGATAAGAGTAGGGAATTATTTCTCAGTGGTGGCTTGGGTATAGAACAAGATACTTTATCCCTTTCAACAGTGGACCTCCTACTGCCAGTTTATTACAGAAACTGTTTCTGATATTAGAGGAGTAAGAGAGTCTTGATCTTAATGTCATCATCCCCTGAGGTACAAAAAGATCTCATTTTGAAAACTAGAGTACAAAATATCATTACTTGTTTGTTATAATCCTTCATTTTCTTTCCTAAATAGCTGGAAAATACATGAAAAACAGTACCAGTACACTTTAAAGAATTGCTAAACAGCATTTCCCTAATAAGAGTAGCATTGCTTTTAAGGGCCATAAGGCACTGTAGGATGTTACAATATAAAGGCAGTCATTTTACAAGAGATTTGGGAAATGGTTACAGACTTTATACCTCTTGAATAATGCAGTGTGCAGCCAGCACAACCTTTCCATGCCACTCTGTCACAAGCTCCCAGCAAAAATGCATTATTCTGTTGTCTCATGTTATAGAATATATCCAGACAGACTGATATGAAGAGTCACCATCTCCAGAAGAATGGATACAAGCACAGCTGCATTACATAAAGAAACACCCTGAGCCACTGGAGGAAAAGATTACACAGGTGCCCTTTGCTGGTGCTGTTGTTATTCCTCTTGTGCCTCTTGAGAGGTGCAAGAAGAGGCCCTTTATGGCTTCCCTGCAAAAGGCTTCCTGAGCTCTGAGACCCCAGGAGGATGGTGCTGCATCCCTGCTGTGGCTAGAGGGACAGTTGGGAGCACCAGTCTGCCCAGTACATGGGTCCATCATTTTAAGCTATCTGACATATTAGCCTTATTGCAAAAGTCCTCCTTGAGGCAACGGTAGAAGTCAAAAGCAAAGACCTGAAATTGTAAAAACCCCATCAGCGGGAAATCCCTTTCCTCTGTATGTTTCCATGTGCTGCTCTGCTCTTACTCAGCCTCCTCCCGTGCTCTCCCTTCCCACCACCTGGCTCCCCCAGCCCCTCTCCGATTCATCTTTGCCTTACACAAACACCCTTGCGCCCCTCTGCATTCAGGTCAGGAGATTTTCCTTCCCCACCTTGCTCATGGAAGGAGCAGTGGGCAGCCGAGCTCCAGTGATAAAGATGTGCAGGGAATCCACATCAAACAGAAGAAAAAGTCTTATTTAATCCCAGCAATGGCCTGTGTCTGGAGGCATAGACCAAATCTGTGGAAAATGTGATAGTCTTTGCAGACCGAGGGCCACATATTTGAGTAAGGATTCACAGATGCAGCAGAAGACCAGGTTCCTATTGGGAGAGTGAGTTCTTCACTAAATATTAAGTATCTACATAAAAATACTAACAACTGCGCTGCCATATCTGTGATGAGCTAAAGCCTAAATCCAAAACTATTTTAAAATTTGAACCTACACTTAAACATGAAGATCTGATGAATATAATGCAAGATAAGATTGGTAAGGAAACATAACTGGAACAACTGAAATAGCAAAAGAGACTAGGTATGCTTTCATGCTTTAACCTCACAGGCTGATGTACAAAAAAAGAAATCTCTTTTTCTTATCAAGGTAGCCTTCACATTGAGAGGTATTAACTGAGATACCTATTATACCACAATCATAGCAATTGAGCTATATTGTAGATTCAATTCAATGCACTTTGGTTGAAAATTTAAACAGAATTTTCTAGAGATGGCATTTATATTCTTCAAATGAGTAAATAATGCAAGACTATTTAAATGAGATATATACAATAGTGCTATATAGTGTTTCAAAATTTCCACTTTTTAATGTATATTCTATAGTTTTACTAAGGTCTTATAAAATTTACAGGGTAGTATTTTGATATTCTTCTGGTGGTAAAGACAGAAATCGCAAACAACAAAAGAATAACCTAAAAAGAAGTTAAATTCCTTACAAACGAAGGAAGGCACCTCCTTCCTCATCCCAGTCCTCAGGCCTAAGTATCCTTAGAATATGAATGCAAAAACCTAGTTATATTGGATCAGCCCTGAGTCTCCACCCAGTTCTGTAGCCCATCTCCAGCACAGTCAAGCCCAGATGTCACAAAAGACGGCAAAAGAAAACTCAAGTAGCAGACATGGGATCGCCACCTTCTGAAGTCTTGCAGTCCCTAATAACCAAAGATGGCCTTCAGTCCAGGGGTAGGGTGTTTTACATCCTGTCCCCTTATTTTCTTTTCTAATTGGTCCTTTCAGCTTATAGAATTTTCTTGTATTTTTAGAAGGCCAGAGAAGAACGACTGAAGGAGGAAAAAAGATTCTGCACAGAATTGTTAAAATGGCAGTTGCCAGAAAATCATAAAAAATTAGAAGACTGGAAGTTTCTTAAATGGGAATGCTACATTCTGCAGCAGAGATGGACAGAAATTCAAGTTCAGGAATAAGGCAGACAGCCTGGAAGTGTAACTGAAAGCAGGCTTCGAAATGTGGCATCCACTGGCACTCCATCAATATGATTGTTTTCAGCCTGTACAGATATATACACATACACACCAGGCTATACATAAGTTTTTAAGTATGTGTTTTAAATTCAGACACTGAACAGTCCGCAATATATTTTCAATTTATCAAAAAAACCCCAGATCAGAAAAGACAGCTGTGCCTGAGCTGAAAATAAAAGATATATAAGCCTTCTTTAAGACCAAGCAGAATTCCCTGTGAATACAGACTTAGAGAAGGCTTTCAGGGAATTAAGGGTTATCTTTAGCATTTCAATTGTAATTTTGGATTGTAAAAGATATATTTGGCAATGATCAGTGCTGGCAGTCAGGCTAGTAATTTGATATGCATTAAAAAGTGATGTGAAAAAGGGAAAGCTCTGTTGTCAAATGTTACAGAAATCTTCATGTATTGCAGATTATCATATAATTCACAACTGTATTTTCTATTTATATTCCTTCACGCCCTTCATGGAATGATAAATTATTTTAAGCTGGATGTAGCTGTTGAAAGCAAAGAAAATCCTTCATTGTCAACACAGGATTTACGCAAACATTTTCAACCTGATCCTTAGATCCTGTAGCTCAAGATATTATTAGTACTTTCAAGAACCATGAGAAGTATTTCCCTTTGTAAAAGAAAATATAACCACATGAATAACAAGTAAATAAAGGAGTATTCATATTATGGTAGCAAAGTCTGGGGCTTTTTTTATGTACAGCACTGTTCTCACAAAATATATCCTTTGCTACATAACTTACCCCTAATTATAAAAACTGTTTCACCAAGTTAAAATAAAGGTAGCTGTCCTAAAATCTGTAAAGATACACATGAACTGTTCCTCCACTTAACAGAATGGTACTATGAAAGGCAATTACGCAAAACTAAATAATTATTGTGCTTTCCAGTGCCCCAGTCACACAAATCTTTTAGGCTTTCAAAAAGTGTTTTGGTTGTTTTAGATGATGCACATCTTGAAACTCAAATGAAATACTGATGCAATTTTAATTGAGCAATTAAAATAATGTTTCATGGTTTCTACATGGATTAGCTCTAAAATTGCTTGCCTACTGAAAAAACCACTTTTTCAGAGCTGTTACCCAGTATCACATTTCCAGACAATGCCTCCTTTGTCATCTCATCCTGTTTCTCATTCTCCTTCAAATGCCTACTGAACACAGTTGCCTTTTGAACTTATTCACTGAAAAGAATTTATCCTTCTCTTTAGTAAACTTCAAAACCTTTTCTTCAGTAAATCTGCAGCAGAAGTCCTGTTCTAGATAAATAACATTTAGCACCAGCAACGATGCAACACTTGGGATATTTGAAATTAAGAACACATTCCATATTTTGTGCCTTATCCTTAAGTCCATTTACAACACAATAAAATATGGTATCATTAGGAATTTATTGCAGTTCAGACCTACTGATGGCTGAGACTCAGACCTGGAGAAATGGATAGCAATGACAAGCAATTACTTCAGTTCATTTTCTACAACACATTTCTTCCTAGAACAAGCTTTTTTCCCCCTAAATTACATTAGCAAAAGTTTAGTCTCTGTGCTTTAAGAAAATATTTACTATGATGTCCACCTATAGATTTTTTACTTTTTCAAAGGAAAAATAAGTAAATTTTGTCTCCCTGATCTGCAGCACAGTGGCCAAACTCTTCTGCCTGAAGTCTGTACTGCCAACAGGAAGAAACAAAGTAGAAACTGAAATTTTGAATTTTCAGTGGTTCTGATATGGAAGAAAGCCTTAAAAAAACCTGAAAACTGAAAGACTGCTCCCTGTCAACATATCAGAAGCTTCGCCGTATACTGTTTCAGCTGCTGTGAGGAACACAGAGGGAGGGCAGCAAAACAAACATTATAGAAATGTATTATTATTTCAGGCATTTTCTCATATAAATGCTCCTACTTTTACAGTTTAAACTTCATGTACTCTTAAACAAGCTCTACAGTACTTTTAAACACACCTCTAAAAACCTGTCCTATGTGTATCATTCTTTGCTTTGAATGTTGTGGTTGGTCTTTCAGAAGAAACCAGTTGCTTTCATTTGAATACAAATATAATAACAAAAAAATCCACTCCCTGGTTAGCAGTTTCAACAAATTATTTATCTGATGATTGCTTTAGTTATGTTTGTATCCCTTATCTATTTAGATAGTGAGGTGTCCAGAACAGAAACTACATTTTATTTTGCATTAATAAGGTATTGATGTAATGAGTGATTGACTGACATTTGAGCCCCTTTGCATTGTCAAGATATAAACCGAATGAAAACCACTAAGTCAATAAGAGGACTCCAGATAATGCTGTTCCTATTTGAAAGCAGAGAAAGAAACAGCTTCATGAAAATTGGTCCTTACAGTGTAACGTGGTGATTAAGCCAATGCTACACAATATCAATGGAGAGAGTAACTTGGTCTTCTTCCTCTATTCTGCCCTTGTTTTGCAAAAACCCCTCACCTCGTCAAAGTATCTTGGAGCTTTTTGGCTGTCTATTAAATTCACTGAAGCTGTCCAGGCTCAAAAGTTGCTGGCTGGATTACTGACAGAGGGACACAGCAGGATTTCCTTAGGAAGTCAGGCTAATCAGATTGTTTAAAAGAAATCCAAAGTGAATTACATTTTATTTTCAGTTTGCCTTATACAAAACTAGATCAAATGGTTGCAGAATTGAGCCTTTTTCACCCTTCATGATTTTACTCCCCTCCCTCCTTTCATATAATTAGTTTCAATTTCCCTTCTGAGATTATTTTTTTCTCAAATTGTTAACTTGGCAACTATTTGAACTAATCCTTTAAAAATCACACTTAAGATACTTATTTTCCTATATAAATATGTGAAACATTTAAATGCAGTTTCAATACGGATTTCTGCTGCTTGTTTCAGTTTTACTGTAAAAGTTCCACAAGCAAAATTTCTTTTGAGCTGGAATGCTGACTTTCCTGTCCTAAAATGATAAAATATGGTTCAGTGTATGCTGACTTAAGTTATTTTGGCTATAAGATTAATTTTCAGGTAACATTTAACCATAAAGGTATTTACCAAAATATGGAAGAATTAACTGTCTTCGGCAATGTTACATTGTCATTTGTAGTTCAATGAATACTGCTCTTATAAACCTCTTGTGTTAAAACCTTAATTACCTTATGGACAACACTGCCAAGTGTTTCAGATTGTTTTAATTATATTAACTGAGTACAGGGGCACTTCCTTTTCACCTACTCTATCATTATTTAGCCAAAGTAAACACATTTAATGCTGTCAGATTTCCATCATAAAACCTTTCCTTCAGCTTTGCAATTTTATTTGTACAGTTATCTGAATTTCCTTTAAATTCTTTAAATATTTCTGCAATGCTTTTTTCCAGAACTAAATTTTGGTTTCTGTGCATGACCCTGTCAGCACAAAAAAGAAAAAGATTCTTTTTCATTAATGATGCAATATTTGAGCCCCAATGTAATTTTAATTACTATCATAGCTCTGCCTTTCAATTGTCCTCAATACTGTAATTTTTAATTTCTCAGTGCTTCTCAGTCTTAACAGAATTTTAGGAGTCCATTTCCCACCCCACTGCCAATGTTCAGTCGCCTTTCTTTCTTTCTTTAGTTTCTCTTTTTTTTTTTTTTTAACCACAGAGGTAAGCAGATGAGAAGAGACTTACAGCTGCAACTTACCGAGAGTTCGGAAAGGTCTTTGGTTTGGTGTATGGGAGAAGAAACCAGGTTTCAAAGCATTTGTGATCAAAATGTCAAAATACTCTTCGAAATCATTCCTAGAAAGTAAAGTAAATGCGATTAGCTAAACTAACAAATTAGCTAAGATGCCATACAATACTCTTTAAAACTTAAGAAAATATCAAAGTGCTTCTTTAAGTACTTGCTTCTGTCACTTTTTTTTCAATGCTTGTTCAGTGTCACTATTATCCTTCTTTTCCTGAGGTAGGCAAAAGGGAGTCACACTCACAGTGGGTGATCTTCGGGAACACTCATTATTTGTAAAAACACGTTCCCTTGATCTCAGGAGAACGTGTAACAGATGACATATTTTTGACCTGAGGTGGCAACATATGCATAGACAGGCACAGGAAGCTGTAAATGAGGGATTTTCTTTTCAAAGAAGAATATATGAAGTGGGCTAGGAAGTAACTGAAGACACTTAAACACAGGTGCTTATATTGTTGGTATTTGTAGGTAGGCACAGGCCTAAGATGCCATTGGCAGACAAAGAGATCTAATTTACAGCCAAGGAAAATTAGAGTGTGATTTCACATATTCCAAACTTGAAGCACCATTTTGAAAGCTGAATTTCCTCTTCAGACTCTACTGGCTGCTCTCACTACATCCCTGCTGGTTACAGGGAGGTTGGACATGTGACTACAAACACCCACTGGCTTTGAGTCCTCCTGTGCCAGCTGAATCCCACCACTAAATTCAGATTTTTCAAAGATCATTAGGTCCACATATACAGATTGTTATCTGAACTCTGGAAATCCCATCACTTTAAATGGGTTTGAATGTCTCAGCATGATATATAAGAAAACATTCCTCATCTATGATGCACTTTATTTTATTAGAAATATTTCATTGCTTAGGTGACTTCACTGCCTACAACATCCAAAAAATGATGGATACTCTTGCATGGAACAAAGAAATCACAGATGGCAAGTCCAGGATGGACACAGGCACTGAAATGCTATCACCAGTAGAGGAAGTTTGCTGGAAGTAAACCAGTTAACTGTATCACTTTCAAATAATTCATGATCTTTCATAGGACTGAGATATCTTATCAAAAACTGAACGCTCTCCCTATGAGAGACAGCTTTTGGGTTGTGCTCAAAATTACATTTCAGCCTTAAAATAAAAGTCCTTTTCTAATAAAATTTTAGCTTTGTCTAATTTTTCTCCACTTGTGACCATATGTAAACCTTTACCTTTTTTTAAAAGAACCAGTATCAAATATTACAGTGGTAGGTTTTAAATTTGCTTCCATGTGGAAGATTCCAGACACTGAGCAAACAGGCCAGGCTCTTCTGTCCTCAGGTGAAAAGTATTGACAGAGACAAACTTTTCAAATTAGTGTCTGGTGCAAATAATGCATCCATGGGTAAGTTAAACTTGAATTTGCAAAACTAAGCAAACGTTTCAGGAGCACAACAAAGAACAATTAACAAGTGAGAGGATGAGAGGAAATGGCCTCAAGTTGCGCCAGAGGAGGTTTAGATTTGATTTTACGAAAAATTTCTTCACATAAAGGGTGGTCAGACATTAGAACAGTTTGCCCAGGGTAGTGGTGGAGTCACCATCCCTGGAAGTGTTCAAATAATGTGTGGATGTGGCACTTGGTGATATGGCTTAGTGGTGAACACAGAGGTGCTTGGTTAATTCTTGGACTCGATCTTGAAGGTCTTTTCCAACCTAAATGACTCTATGATTCTATGATTTGTGGGAAAAGTGGCAAGTGCTTTGTTTAAAAAAATTGAAACAGAACAGAGTTTTCATAAGATTTGGTAACTTTGTATTGATCTGTTGAAAAATTATGCTTTGTGTGAGGAGATGCTGTGGCCTTTTTGGAAACAACATATTCAATCTCATGTACAAAGCTACTCTTTTTATGACAGACCTTGTGTTACATTACTGTGTAACACTACATATAAATCAAATCTGTTCCAGTTACTGCCTGTGTTTGGTAGAGTGGCCTGTGGTTCCAGTAAATAGCTAACACAAAGGGTAGGATGTATCTCATACATGTATCATAACTTCAACCTCCTAAAAATTGCACACTGAATTCAGATAGTGGTTGACACCACAGACAGAGCCAGTGAAGAAACATCCCCATTCTGGAAAGGTAATTCATCCCACTTATTTCAGACATAATTCTACAATGCAGAATGAATTGCCAAGGATAATACCCAGTGGTTTCTCTCCACTAACCATAGAAGGAAACAAAATGACCAGCTTCAAAACATTCCTCACTTTTAGGTGGCTAGCATTCCTGAAAAAGTGAAACACACTTGGCTTCAGTGACTATGTGATGACTGAGTCATCTTTAGGTGGGCTCCTGCCAACACTTAAACACCCAGTTAAGTGGACAGCATCCTCGTGTTAGGTAAGACTGAAAAGTCACACCATGATGCTGTTGTGCGAATGAACTGGCATTTGCCTTTTTAGGTTTACATGTTTTATATACTGGTCCCAGCAGCATGTCTGTGCTCTGGCTGGGAAACAGTTCTTGTTTGATTTCAAAATGAAATTTTTTCTTACACTTCCTCTCCCTACCAAAATGTCTTCTAATTAAGGACAATTTGGTCAGATGAACACAACTGGGATATTTTGCTCATGAAATAGTAAATTATACACTTAAGCATGAAATTCCAAGCACAGATTTTACAAAGACAATAATTTCTTAGTCGAAAAGGAGCTTCTTTAATAAAGTTCAAAAAAAGTAAACAGTTACAAGGCAAGGATATTAGGAATAAGAGGCTAAAACTTCACATGCTTCTCTGTTTTCCATATTTATCATAAGGGCTTTTTATTGCATACTATACAGTTTTGGACTTCTCACTATCATATTGATTACCTGAAAGAAGTAGGAATAGAAATTAATAAAGGACTATGTAGGTGCAATTCATGAATGTTGATATCAAGAATAAAATGCAGTGTTGATGTCAAGAATAAAAAGCAGTTAGCCTGGTCAAATTAAAGTTAAGGGCAGAGATAGTAGGTGTGAACCTAAACTATATTCCAGTACAGCAAAAAGCAGCACAGCTATGTAGAGTCTTTTAGTCTGAAATGAGAAGCCTGGAACAAACTAAACCAATAAAAAGTTTAGATTTTCAGGAAAATAACCCCACTTCAGTAAAGTCTAATAAATAGTGGAGTACTCAGTTCTCCAGAAGCTACTTGGAAGCCACACTGCATGAATCCCTGGAAAACATGATTGTAAGAAATACTGTAGAACATCCTACCCTTCTGTGGAAAGAAAGAGTGACGCAGTATCCTTCTAGCAGAATATCTTTTTGGTGTTTGAAAAGCAACAAATCATTTTGATACCTTGCTTACTGTCTTCCAGCAGGATTTCTACAGCTGCCTTAAACAGCTGAACACTATTCACCAAGGAATAGAGAGCCAAAATCATTATATGTGGCCAAGAATTTACTTTTGTACCAAATTTTCATTTAGGAAATAACTAGACAGATCTACACAAAAGGGTTAATTCACAGGCATCTTGCTCATAAGCAGAATTTCTTTTTGTCAGGAGGTAGATTTGCCCCTTAAATGAGCAAGTATAATGTTCATGCAAAGCAGTGAGAACTGGCACAGTTGATGCTTCATTTTAGCACTTAGCCTAGGGAGTACAAAAGAGAAGGGATACTGGCAGGACTGGTTTTGGAAGGTAGCTCTGTCTTTTACCTTACCCGTGGTTTTCTTACAGTGTTGCTGCATTCACTCTGATGTTCCCTGGCATATCCTGATAGTTGAGGTTGTCCCACACTGAACTACTTTGTTTCTTTGATTAAAAATAAATTAATAGTCTCACCCTGTCACCTACCTCACTATTTGCATCACTGATTAACTTTTTTTTCTAGGGGTGTAAGTGATGGTTCTGCTGAATTTCACAGAATTCGACTTGACCAGTCATGTTCTTTATTACGCTAAAAACAGCTGTTGTGATTAGCAACTACAATCTCAACCAGTCGCCGAGTGCAATGAACTGTCTGTTTTATCTTTTCTTGCTGTGATGAAGCACATTTCTCATGCACAGCCATCTTTTGGAAACCACTAATGGGAAAAGGAATCCGTAAGCTTTTCCTGCAGATTTACTGCAAGGAAATTAAACAGTGCTACTAATTCCATTCACTGCTGGAGAAGCAAGAAAGGAAGTGGCTTGAATAAGACAGTCTAGCAAAAGTTAATGATAAAATTAGGAATCAGATGGTGTATTGGACATTGGCCTAAAAGATAATTCCCTGGCATCTTCAATTCCATTATGATGCCCCCAAAAGGGTGCAGGATATGAGTGTGCTGTGGGTCAGATACAGCTCACAGGCTCACAGATGGACTACTCTGCACAAGTACCCTGTAACACTCTACAGGAGAGGGGCCCACCAGAAAACTCAGAACCAAATCATTTACCATACATAAACAAAACTCAAATTAGCTTCCCAATAACTCAGGCTTATCTCTAGTTGCTGTTTGGCAGATAAAATTTGAAATGGACTTTGCACTCACCCAAGAACATGTTCACACAGAAGCCTGCAGTAGTCACTGTGAGAACTGGTAATTAACAGCAGAATTTTCCCAGCATTCTTCAGTTGTTTCAGCCACTTTTTTACAGACTCGGGACATCTTTGTAAATATTTGTCTGGATGATTTTTCACTTCTGGGAAATACATCCCACAGTCTTCTAAAAAAATTAAAACATAATTATGTTATCCAATCTTGCTCACAAACCACTTAATCCACACAAAAAAAATATCCTTTTATGTGCAAACAACACAATTAAAATAAGGCAAAGCAAAGTTTAAAATTTTCTCCGGGCTGTAACTTAATATAAACCAAAACCCCCAATCGAACCAAGTGGATTCATTGTAGCAGAAACAGGTTTGCATGACTTTTCTCTTTTATTGTGGCATTTTCATAATTATTTTGTTTGATGTTCTTTTGCTCATAATGGTTTATAGCAAAGAAATTTCAGATCATAGTTTTATGCAGGAAATAATTATTTCTTTTCGTCTTTGCTCAATTTTTGGATACTCAGGTTGTGATTGTAAAATGAGCTAAATGTTTAGAAAGTTGTAAGGACCCAAAATTCCAAAGAACACCTGGTCACTTACTTCTGACACTTTACGTTAGCATTGACTGATCAGTAACATCCATTTTATTATTTTTGCATTTTTCTCAAGTAGCACTTTATCTATGAAAGGTTGATAAACTGGCAAAGACTCTAAAGTATTTGGAATACTAGGAACAGATGCAAAAAACTGCCCTGTTCCAATTCGACCTTCAATAATGTTCTTTTTGCCAAATAAAACAGCAATAGAATTTTGCAAATACACTTGGAATGTAAGATTTTTAAAAGTGTGCAACAACACTAACTTGGCAGTAAAAGTTACCTATTCATTAAAGTCACCAATTAATATTCATCTTGTTACAGCCCATAGCTGCTTTACCAAGACGTCAAATTAACATTAAACCTACCTACATATTTCCTCTGTGCTCAAACCCTCTATAACCAAACTGTCAAGCTAGTTAAAGGTTTAAAAAGAAATATAATAATTGTAGAGACAGAAATGATACCAAGTGTTTGGCTCTCAGTCTGTGTATGTTATAGTATAATGAACATCATCATAGATTATTTTTCTTCCAGCACTTGTTCTATATGAAACTGTCTGTGGTCAACTTAGCTGAATGATTTAATAAATCCCAGACATTACTTAGCCTTCTGGTATGTGAGTAATGCTGTTCTCTAGTTTGAAAAAATAAGATTTAAACCACTTGAACTTTAGCTATTTAATGAAAGAGAACATGCATGTTTGAAACAGTAGTATCAAAGAAAGACTGAAAGATGCTGGGTGCTAAACATAACACTATTTCATCCACTACACATTCAAACATCTACAGATGGCAGGGAACAAAAGTCTTCAAAAGGAGTTTCAAATTGGCTGTTATCCCTGGAACTAGACAGGAGGCAAAAATGTATTATTCTGTACTACGAATTGACAGATTTCTTCCAAAAAGGTGGACTAGTATATCTGAGGAGAGTCTCTCAAGCAAAATCTCCCAACTTACAACCAGGCCACTGTTCCAGTTCTTTGTTGTATTTAGGTCAGGCTGTGTAACAGTGTGTACTAGGGGAATACGAGCCTGTTCCTGCAGCCGGCATTATGGGATGCCATGACATTTGCCTCAAGAGCTAGCCAAGAACAATGATTTTTTTGATTAAACAAAGCAGATTTACGGAAGAAGGTTTCCTGTTGTGTTTTCCCTCCTTCTTTCCTGGGGCATGAACATTGTTTGGGATGAGCAATCGAGTTTCTAGGAGCATAAACTTCTTTTTTTCCCCTCCATATTATAAAAAGCAATAATATTTCTTATGCTATGCTATGACAATTTTTCTTTTTTTGGTGTTTGGGAAAGTGCACAACATTAGATGAGAATGGAGGGGGACACACAAACAAAGCAGGCTTGGCATTAGCTCTCAGAGGTTCAAACAATTAAAATAAAGATGGTAAAGTTCATTTATATAACCAGTGACCTATCACTCTTTTCACTCTCAGACAAAAAGATCCGTTTTACTCCTGGACACTCTATTTTTCTTTCCTTATGAAATGCCTTCCTCTCTCTGTGACCATTCTTTGATGTGCAATTTAAAGACTTTGAGTTAATTTAATCAAAACTGTCTTATTTCTCCATAATCTGTGCAGTATCTTCTACGTGACAAATCTACTCTATTTGGCCTTTGAGCTACATCTGCATTGGAAAAGGCCAACGACTCTGGGTTCAATATATGAGCTGAAAGAGAGTCTTATTCTAGCTTTCCATCCAGACCCTGAAGCCCAGCTGTTAATTGCAGACAAGCAATGAATCAGTTCTTGACACTGGGATCTGAAATTTGCCCCTGGGCTGTTTGCCATATCAGGCAGAGGCAGCTCAGAAGAATCCTCATGAAAGCATACTCTACTATAATTAGGCCAGCATGGCCCAGGAAAGTAGAGTTTGACTTAATTCCTAACATACTATTGCATCTGATGAAGACAGTTCGGTGGTATACAAACTCATACCTGTAATTGAGTTTAACCACCAAAGCTTGCAAGATTTGATTGAAAGCCAAATAAAATAAAAGCCAGAAAACTTGCTCATTATCCCAGAGCAAGAGCCAATTTTGAGGAGTATAGCAGAGCCACAGGCACCTTGTTGGCAGAAAGAATTGTGGAAGCTTTAACATGTGATGGAGAAATAGCATCATGTCAAGCCTTCAAAATCAAATGGAATGATTTCCTAATGACAAATGAACCTTTTTTCCCACTATGGCATACATTGCACTATGTTTTTCTAAAGCAAACAAACAATAGAAATAGGAAGAAAACTCTATTAAAGAAAGCACCAGTGAGAAATCAGAAAAGAAATAATTTTATCAGAGCCAACAGAGGAGAGGAAATATGAGTTAACAGTAATAAGTGATTATGCAACTGTCATACAGCTCCGTTCTTGAAAAACAAAAAAGTAATTATTCAGAATAACATTGTTCTTGAGAAATAAGAAATTTTTCTAGCCTGTAATACCTTCCTGATAATGCTTATGGGCCATCCAAATTTCAAAATACTCTTAAAAATGGAACTGTAAGCAAACTTTAGAATAAAGTTTTATTGGTCCACAAATTCAGTGTATCAAAGTGGGGGACTTAGGGTCACTGCCAGCTCTACAACTGACAGTATGCTATCTGTACACTGCCTAAAATAAAATATCTACATTGTTTTCTCTCTGTTTTATGAATATCCCTTAACATACAGCTATATGGACATTGACATGTATAAATGCATACCCACAAATCAGTGAAAGCAAAACATTAACAAAACAACTGTCCCGACTTCCACCTCAAAGTCTCTGTTGTTTTCAGTTGCCTTCAAGCATGCCAAAGCCTTCATTAGTAACCTCTGGCTCTTTGGCAGGGTGAACACATACTCAAAATACAAAGAAGTATTTAATAAAAAAAAAAAAACTGAAACAAGAAGACTGTGACAATCAACACAACAATCAACATATTTACCCCCTGTGATTTTATGAGAAAACTTAAACCAATGATGAGGAGAAGGAAACTGAATGTCTAAACATTTAATACACAACTTTGGAATTTATTACATATGTGTTACCATGGAAAGAAATGCAATTTTTTCAATTTCCTTTCTTGTTACTAAACAACTTGAAGTTTATCTCAAATCTCTGAAATACAGCCTGGAATAGCAAATTAGCAACTAGCCTCTGTAGGGATTATAATCATCTTCCAAATACACTTTCAAAAACAATGACTGCCTTTGCAGTCCACCAAGTATCCTTCCAGAAAAAATTATACACTTTTTAAGCTGAAGATAGAATTAGAAGCAATTAAAATGAGTTGTCTAGAACCACCACATATTAAATTCCTGCCAGAGCCTCTTATCAGATCAATGTCCTGGGGTATTTTCAAAGCAATATAAGTTCCTCTATCTATATTATCAGAGGTTCCCTTAGTGTCCAGTTTGGAGTTTGTTTTTTCTTGTCTTGTCTTATCTGACATTTTAATTTAATCAGGACGTTCTTTGCACTGTCTTGACTTGCAGTTTAACTGTGTGTAACACAGTTGTGATAGAAAGCATGATGGGAATTATGTAGCTGGAAATGCTGGAAGTGCAGAACCCCCAGACCAAATTCAGAAGGAAGCTGTACACTGCTTGTCATGTCTTCCAGCACAGACAATAATCCAGTCCTTAAGGCAACCACCCTCCTCTACTACAGTCATAAAATTACTTTATTGAAGTATACAGTTTGATGTTCTAATATAATACACGTATTTGTGGAAAAAATAATTATGGATTTCTCTTGTGCTCTGCATTACACCACTTCTCCCTGGCAGGGTCAGTTCACATCCACTGGCTCTGGACTCCTTTGGACTCAATGTCTCTAAATCCGCACTGTCAGGACACTGCAGTTTTCATCCCTTAATTGCCCACTTTATAATCTAAATAACAAAGGTTCAAGAGGCACGTTTCTGGCAAGGTTTCAGTCCAGAACTAAAACACAGGAACAGTGTATTTCTTTGTATTGTCACTACTTCTAAGGGGCACCTACTTGATTAAATTAAAAATAATTTATCCGCTATTTATATAATTTAGCTAAGCAGAGAAGTATGAGGCTAAAAAAAACCTGTAGAATTCAGCCAAGAAAAATAAACTTTCAGCTGCCAATTTGTAGCTTGTATTTAGTGGCTTTAACAACTACCAATCTCTTACAATGAAAGTATTATTTGGGAATGTGACTTTTCCCTCTTTTAAACTCAAAGGCAATATGATAGCTTAGCTATTAATACCCATAGCCAAACTCTTTATAGCTCTGCCATGAGAAAGAACTTATAGCTCTTCCCTAATTTTTGTCTTAATGCCGGCTTGCAGGTAACAGTTATTAATTTGATTAACAGAGTAGAGCTCCAATAAATGTTACAGTCAGCAGATACAGACAACTATATTCATTTTATATTCCTATCCACTGTAGCCTTACAGCACTTCAGGTTTCTAGAATGAACAAAGACACTTCTTTGACCATTGTTGCTGTCTTCTTCTCCTGTCTAAATAAACTAATCTAACAACTATCATGAGCATTTAACAGAAACACATGAAAAATACCTTCATCACAGAAGATTCTGCAAAAGAACTTAAATTTCATCTAATGAAAGCAAGTAGAGGAGAAAGGGGGGTGATGGCAAGTTGTCTTTTACTTCCTTTCATTTAAGCTGAAGTGTGTGTTCTAGTAGGAGCAGCAGAAGCAAAATGAGAGACAGAGGGAAGGAAATGTTAACATAAAGCAAGATAAGAAAAGATAGTGAAGGACGATGCAGGGATGACTGGACAAAATATGGTTACATTCTGGAGGCCTGGGATGAGGCAGATATCAGGAACAGGGAGCAGCAGGAAGAGATAAATCACCCTCTCCTTCCCCCAGGAGATAAAAACTTTTAAAAAGAGAATAAAAGGATGAAAGTCCTGGAAGATAGGAGGTTAGGAAGAGGCAAATGTCATAAGGGCAAAAATGAAGAGCGACGGATGCCATATTCTGAGTTTTTATGTTTTCTGCAATTGTCTCAATTTTTTAGAAAGACTGAGAAATTCTTTAGAAAAACTGTGCTGTTTCTTAACAGGTCAAAAGGTTAAAGATCCTGGTCCAGTTCAGGCAGAAAGAGCACCAGCTATTTACACTTCTTCGTTTACTAGGAGCAGACATCAAAAGAGGATACTAAGTTTGGAGACAAAGGAGATTTCAATATTGTGGTACCAAATCTCTCATTCTCATCTGAAAAAAGAGAGAAGCAGAAGAGGGAAAAAAAACGTAGTATGAGTGGGTTGGCCAGTGGAGACCAGAAATTCAGAATGACACCTCAGTGAATTGCTGCCCGTCACAAGGCTGAACTTTGCAACCTGATGAACCTCTCCCTGGTGTAGCTAAGAATTCGCTTATGAGCCCAGATATATGAGTAGCTGCTTACAAAACAGAGTATCTTTCAAGCTGCTCTTGTATATACAAATGAAACAGAAATGGGATAGAAGAGGGGAAAAAAACCCCAAAAATCAGACAGAAGAGAGGAGGTAGGAAATATGAGGAGAAATTAAAAACAAACCAGTATAAGGAATACGTTGCATTCTATTAATAATGCAAACCCATAAATGGGGAACATATAATTGGATGTCAAATCAAATTAAAGAGAAAACTTTTCCTCCTGTGTTCTCTGAAAAGTAAGGATTTTTATGATCACGATGTAAGCACTTTGCATGTGGCACTTGAGTTTTGAACTAATCACATATTACTAGTGGAACTACAGGATCAGCTGGTTCTTCATTTGCTTCTTTTCCCTGTGTTAAAGAAGATGCTGTTACTGCCTGTGTAACATTAACATTCTCAATATTTTTAGCAACATCCAGCTCTGGTCAGGCAGAAATAGATCACATTTCCTAAAATAATAAACAATTTTCCAGTGATGACAACTCTGTGCTCACCTTGATTAATTTCAAGGGGGTGACCATAAGGAAAGGGTCCATGGTGGTCTAGGAAAAACATGACTACTTGGATTAATAGTGGCTGCAGTGCTGTATAAACACTTAATACACTGAAGGAGACATTTTAGCAGAACACATGCAAAACATCACCTCTGCAAATATTTCATGGATCATTTCCTCTTCTACTTATTTTCTACTCCTGTGGCCTATGAGAAATTTACTGCAAAATTTAAAATGCTTTGATAGCTAAAGATAGGTCTCCAACAAAAAAGGGTCTGATTGACTAGAAATTTTCCTAAGGAAGTTAAGAGCAGATGTTGTTTCTTCTGGCTTAATATTTTAAGGCAGGAATCACCACTCTTCCTCCTTTCTGAGGTGAGGTTCCCATGACAAAGGCTGTCAGCAACAGCACAGAACCTTTAGCTATATTTAAAGGGAAGTCCTAATGTCTAAATTAGAAGCTATTACTGCTCTGACATCTCTTAGCTGCACATCATCCCCTCCTTCCCCCTGTGTAGCAGGGGGCAGAACCAAAAACCTCTGATGGACAGCCCAGAACCTCAAGGCTGTGCAAGGTTTAAGGGCTGGCCCTAACCAAACTCAGCTTCAAAGTGAGGCTGCATAATTTCTTGAAAACAGCTCGTTAACAACTTTTCCCCAAAAACTTTTCAAGCAAGCTTAAAAAGTATCATTTCCTGACACCCCCCACCATTTCCTATCTGGAAGAACCCCATTCAATCTGCCCCTAACCTTCACCCTCCTGCTTGTTAGCCCTGCCTCACGTCCCACCACATCAGCAGTGTCCTGGATGCAGAGCAGTCAAGACTCCTAGGAGCGCAAGGCCACAGCCAGATGCTGGCATGGCTTTTGCATGTAATGTTACTCCTACTTCTTACTGAGGTCCATGGACACTGAAAGAGAAATCCAGGCTGTTTTCATATGTTTTCTGTTCTTACTGGTGTTCCCAAATGGCTGATTTAACTGCTCCCACAGCCAGAGTCAGCCCCACGCTGCAGTCCTTGCCCCATCTCATCCCAAGCTTGCAAATCCCTTCCTTTAAAAAAGGGTTACACCAATAAAAAAACTTATGAGAAGCACATGTATGTGGCAGAGTCTGCAGCCTGACTGCACCATGACTGCTGACACATGATATTTGTAAGGAAGTTGTCTTGATGTAGGTAGTTTGAATGACCTTCCATAGTTTTGTATACACAAATCTTGGAGACAGAATTTCTTTCTTTCCTTGTTTTTTTTTCTTTTCCTTCTGGTTTTATGTTAATATTTATATCAACATAGCAATGTTTCCCCAGTGCACTACGAAGCAGGAAGGATGTACTTTGGAGGTAGGACAGGATCTGATCCTGTTGCTGTATTTTAGAGGAAATTATTTATTTCTCAAAAGAATTCACTTCCTTGCTTCACATTACCATGCTAGTTTGTAGTGTAACAGACCAGATTTATCAAACTGTATGAGACCAGTCAATTTCTGATGACACTCTGGCAACCCATGGGCTGAGCACTAAACTTGTGCAGAGGTAACTATCCTTTGCTGGACAAACATTCAGTTAAAGTAGTCTGATTCTCCAGATCCTCCCTACTGCACTGTGTGAACAATTAAAGTGAATAATCTGCAGCTGGAAAAATCTGCTATGTTCCATTGTCAAGAGTGTCTTTGGATGGGAATCATGCAACACACTTACCTACACTCGGAAGTGAGAGACTGAAAGGTGATATAGTGATTGCTCAAGGCAGCACAACCCCCATTTTTTCCTCCTGTTAAAGATTTACATGGATCATTTGTTATATAAGTATTGCCATGGTATTAATATTTACAGGAAGACAACCTATCAGTGGGAAACTACTATAAAAATTCTGGAAATCTCCATCTTCACCTATATTCAGACTGCTAAAGTTACTGATCCTTATACACACATTTGTCATACAAACTTGCCATAGAAGTATATTTGAGATGTTTCTTCTATGTACATTACAACTATTTGTGCTCAACGCCTACTTTCCCGACAAATTTTGCATACTTAGATGCCTGTTAAACTCTACCTGTTGTCAATTCACCTTTAAAACACATCCCCTGGCAAAGACATCCTAAAAAAACCTGCAGAACAATTTAGGATGGAAGGAGAAAATTGTTTTGTTCAACTGAATACAGCTAAGTAGGTGGGAAATGGGATCTCTTCAGGATGCTGCTGCAGTCTAATTTGACAGGAAGTCAAATATTCAAGTACTGTTTCATTTATGAATCTGGTGAAGGTTACTTGAGTACACCGGCTTGTGTAAAATGTGCTTTTATGCTTGGTGTGGAAATGAAATGCATAATGAAGAAATAAAATACAGTAGATAGATATCTTACAATGACACACAGACTACAGTTGCTGATAAACTAAAAATCCTACTCAGCTGTACTGCTCCACTAAGAAGACATTACAGGTAATCCCTGCTTCTGAGATCTCAAATTAAAATAGCTCTGGGGAAGAGATGAAACTCTTTTTGAAGCTTTGAATGCATCAGCTACTTTGAGGCACTTGTTGCAGTAAGAAAGAAGTTCAAGTTCTCAGAAATATTTTTCCTGGAAGCAGCATCATCATCTACCTCTTACATATGCACATGCACATACTAACACACAAATGGAAATACATATATATGTATATTAAAGAAAAACAACATTTTTTCTTAAAACCAGAAATAATCCTTTTCTGTCTCCCAAGAAACTGTGCACTGCCAAGAACAAACGGTGTTAATTCCAGCCTCCTGGTCCACAGTTGCAAACTTTCCAAATGGTACAGATGAACCAAGAACTGTAAGCAGACTCCAGTTTTACTTCCTACATAACATTCCTATACAGATGCCACATCCACATTTCAAGAACAATCTGATGGGCAGTGGGAAACTGCAAGCACCAAGCACCACAAGAATGGGGGAGGGAGAAGAACTATGTGTAAACTGAGGCATTTAAAATTGTATCAGAAAATAAGACACTACAGAAGAGTGTGACCAGAGGAGATTTGTAACAGGCTATTCACCTTTCATGTTTATGACTACCCTGTATATACAAAAAGTTACTGGTTGTGTGCTTTCTGTGATCTCATTATTTTTATAACTTACCAGTAGTGTTCAACAATAACTACTCCTACTGCAGGTGATGTACCACCTTCTGTTATGCTTACCATCACATTTTAATACATAAAACGAAAGCCTAACTCTTCCTACCTGGGATCTCACCCTAGCTATCCTGTTAACACAGCTCTCAAATCACACACATACCAAGTACTTTTCATGGTTCTGGCCTATAGAGCTGCATGAATCTGGCTGAGGCTGCAGAAGAATATTTCCAGTCCGCATGTATTAAAGAAATATTAACAGGAAAATGTACCAAGAAGAACCATCAGAATAAAGCTCCAAGAGCTTAAATGACAAGAAGTCAGGGTACATTCAGATCGCGCAGTGAGACGCAGTATAAAGGCATTCATTGATCTCTAAGAAGCCGGCACAGCTGGAGGAAGCAAGGCCTCCATGTGTGCATATTTGTTCATCTCACTAGTCCAGCCACCCTGCACTGGAAACAGAGAGAGCAGCAGCTTCCCGGAGCAGGAGCTCGCCCTTCCAGGCGGTATTTCCCTCCCGGTCCATCGGTCCGGTGGTGCCATCTAGCGAGGGGGGCCCGGGAGCCGGAGCCCCGCGGGAGCAGCACCGGCACCGGCACCTCCAAGCACCGCAGCCCCCCGGCTATCAAGAACCGTCACACCATGGCTGTCGGGAGTGCAAATCTCGGCTATTAATTTTTTCCCTCTTCTGTAGTTATTGAAATGTCGCCCTGATTTCTGCAGTTCTTAGATGTTTTTAATTCTGTGATTTCTGTACAGAAAAGTGCGTGAGAACTTTATCACAGAATTAAAAACATCTAAGAACTGCAGAAATCAGGGCAACATTGAAACCTTCCTAAATTTCTAGACTAAACTTTTAAAAGATGGAACAGAACTGAAACGTGCAGTTCCACAGAAATGACCCCACATGGCAGTGGTCCTCGAACAGCAAGTGTCAGAGGTCAGGGCGTGGGTGTGGGGGAAGATTTCATGGAAAACACTGGATGATTTGACAGCTTAAACACAAACCTAAGAGAGAAATAATAACAGTCTTCAAACATGTAGAATGCTCATGCTTGGGGCAAAAAAAAGAAAAGGAATACTCTGTTCTCTGAGACCAAGATAAATGAGTAGAGAAGCAATAATCTCACATTTCTGTAAACCTAGATTAGAAATGATAAGAAGGTTTCTGATTTGAATGGTACCAACACCAGAAAAGTTGCCAAGGAGGTTGTATGATCTTTGTCAGTGCAGGTCTTTAAAAAGAGGCTAGAAAGCTATCTGTTAGGAACACCTAACCCACCTCTTTGGCAGTGGTGTGCTAAATGCAAGTTATCATCTATAGTTCCTTAAAGAACTGTGATTACACATTACTGAGGAATGTACACCCCCACTTCCATCCATTGCTTTAATTGAGTGATGCTAGTGTTCACTTTTATCAATGTGATATGGATAATGATACTTATGGTCACACCAGAAAAATTTATTAGTAGGCAGTAAGAGGAGTGAACTCAGCAAGGAGCAGCAGCACAGCTCTGTTAATAACACAGTTTTTGCTAACATGAACAAAAAGTCTGAAACATATCCAAACAAAAGAGAGAGATACGGACTGCTGATTTCATGCTACTTTCATTGCAAACCATCCCTTTCCTATCTGTACCAGCTCATTTGCCGTAGGAAGGCTGAGAGAGGGACACAATTTCTAATGCCATTTTCACGAGAACAAAGACTCCAGTTTTTTGCGGCAGAGCGATCAGCTTGAGAACAAAGGAAAAAATCTGCTTTTCAGAAATTTAACAAGATGTACAGTCTCCATTAAGAAGGCTTAAAAAATGGCACAACTAAATTAAATTATTTTATGCAAAGCCTGTGTGTTTAGTTCATCACTCTCTAATGGAGAATGGATAAGAAGAAATTACTTAAAATTATATCTAAAGAGCTGTTGGAAAGGTCATTGCTGGTCAATCTGTCAGCAAGAATTTTGGAGTTTAGAGTCCAGAGAAATCTATTTAGAAGTTATGAAGAAAATTTTTCTGGGTGCTCTATTTGTGATTTCTGTATTCTTCTCTCTCCTGGTTTGATTCTTCATCTATTTTATCATTATACAAACAATGGCAAACAGATGAAAAGTACACTCGACGTAAAATAGAACCCAAATCAACAATGACTAACCCAGATTAATTCCAGGAGTGAGTATGAGGAAGAAAAAGGGTTTCTCTAAGCATAATTGTGCAAGAAATAGCTATTTTTTAGCTCAAAAATTTCTCAAGGATTTCAGATTGTCCCCTGTCCTGCATCAGGATTAAACAGTAGCCCTTCAAAAAAGAAGTGAGAAACACACTGCATGTGGACTGGCACCTGTTTACTTCAAGTCCATTTTGCAAGGCAGGCAGCAGTACTGTTTCTGCCTTGCTGGAACACGGTCTTGCAGTGGCTGGCAGACCCAGCAATGGGTGGTTGGGAACCCACCCTGCTCATCACAGCAGTGGGCACGCCTGGGCATCCTCACACTGTTCTCCTGGGTGGGTAGGCTGTGCAGCAGGAAAGTTTCCATGTACCTCCACCACCAATAGCCCTGCTCCAATTCTCTTGCCCTCTCACTACAACTTCAATTAAACAGTTTGATGAGAAAAAGCAGAAAGCAAGAGCCTGGTTGCCACTCGAACCCTTGCTAGGCTTCAAGGAAGGAAGTCCTGCCATTCAAATTCCACTTACATGGGGCTTAGCCAAACAGGATGGGGTATTTGTGAAAGCAAAGACTGCATGAACAATTCATATTTATATATTTAAAATGTTTGTAGAGGCAGTTTCCACAGAGCAACAAAAGTCTTCCCTGAATATTTATGAAGAAACCGGATGACACACAAACAGCTCTTTTGTTTTCCAGATTGTGGGATTGGTTATTAAGTTCCAAGGAAACAGACATATAAGGAGACCCACTTCTCCTTTAGTCTTTAAATTATCATTCCTGCCAAAGGCAATGACATATGCACACCATGTTTTCATTCAGCACCTCACATTCTGCAAAAATGAGACAACATTTTAATCCTCATTCACTTATTTTTTTTGGACTGACATCTGAACATTAATGTCAGATTCTTGTGTTAATATCATGTGTTGTATGAGCTTTCTTTTATTACTACCTTTCTGCTGAAAGAAATGAATTGAGTATGGAAATGTCTCTAGAATGAATGCAAAGTAATATTTTCTTTTTCCTTTTTAAGTGCAAATTTTCAGGCATTAGAAACCATTTGAGTATCAAAGACATAACTCTGTCTGACAATAGTACAGAAGATATATGAAGATCTCTCAATAATTTGCTCATTTCTGTATTCATTGCTAAAAGCTGCTATAAAACAAAATCCAATTTGCACATATTACATACATGCATGTAAGACATATTTGTAGAGAAAGATAGATACACTTATATGGAAAATGCCATTATTACCATTATAGTTACAGGTTTATGGGCTAGAGGATAGAATAAAACAGTAACTATACTTAGAGAAACTTTAAATTGTATATAAAGACTTCAAGAATCTTTAGAGAAAGGACTATAAATTCTTATGTGCTAATTTAATTGTTATGCATTTGAATTACCTATGTTTTGTTCCACATGTACAATCATTTTTCTACAGAAGTACATTGTTAGAAAGTTATGAGGACAGCATCACATGTTGCTATAAAAAGAAAAATATAGAAAGTTTATAATAAAAGTTTTCTTGGAATTTTTATTTAACCTCATGGTCTTTCATGATTAGCTCACCAAAACATTGTGGTAATAAAAGTTCTTCTTGGTTTATCCAGGATCTGTGGTTGCATTCTTCTATAAATGTTTTTGCCCAAAGAATGGCAGTGCTATATAGAAACAAAAGGCATCATGCATTAGGCTGTCTAAACAACTTCTATCTGATTCTTTCTAACTTTAGACACTTTGATATGTGTGTAGCTGTTGGTATTTGACCACAGCTGACTGTGTACTATAGTAAGATATTTTATAGCCTGAGAGAAATATGCCTCATAAAGATTTGTTCATAGTCCCATGACAAAATTCACGCTGACTTCAGTGGCATAAGGGTATACAAGGATCTTATTCTCCTCAATGTAAGAGACTAAGCATCAGCTAATAGTACTTTATACACTCAAAAGACACAAGCTGATTTTGCTCCTACTCCTGCTCTCATTTTAATTTCTGTTGCAGGTGATTACCAGAGATCAAATAAGCAAATCTAAGCATCTGGCAGACAAGAACCTGTACCTGCTTTCCTTACTCCCTCATTTAGGCGAGCATTTTATTTCACTGTGGGGACAGGTTTAATGTGCACATATACAGTCACTCCATCTCACCTGACAGGCAGTAATTTTTTATGCCATCTGCAAGCTCAGCAACATGCCCCATGTAACATGCCAATCTAAAAACACCTTTCACAATGCTCACCTGGGAAGTTTCAACTCTTCCTTTCCAGCTTGTTTAAAATATCCTTTGCTTGAGCCAAACAAAATGGATATAAAGAAGACTGCAGGAGTCCTAGACTGGGAAATGTACTCCGTCTTATTAAGTGCAGAAAGCTAAACCTTACAGGTGGCAGCATTTCCCCACAGTGCAGTAAGAAGCTCGTCTGAGTGACTTACAATCTTAGGCATGCAAGAAACACTTCAGTTGCTATGTACAGATTTTGGCTACATGATATGTGCCTCATATTTTATCCAGTCAATCTTATTTGAATTGTAAGAACATGTCCAAATTCTAATACAGCAGAACTGGGAATGATTTAAATCAGAAGCATGCTTACACGCCTTTTTATTTTTTCTAGCTTGACAGATATTTTTACATTATAAAAAACCCCAAATTACAAGTGGTTTCTACATAAAGGCTCCAAAATCAGACAAATTATTTTTCTTTAATGCCAAAAAACTTGGAAATGCAATGAAATAATATAGCAAAATGAAAGGATTATAAATAGGGAAGATGGCATTCAGACCAAGATGGGAAGGTATGTGTGTGGCTCTGCATTCACTGCAACGACACCTGAGTGTCTCTATAAAAACCCTGACTGAACAAAATCTTTTTTTTTTAAGTAAGATACGGTAAGTTTTTATAACAATTTTACAGATTACAGATGCCCTCACTCTTATAATGTAATTAAATTCTAACTGGATTTAAAAGTCACCAAGCAGTGGCTCTGCTGAAACACCAGAGGGAGCAAGTTTCACAGAGGAGCGAACTCTTATTGAAAACTTTCCCGGCTACTGTGTTTCATCATTTAGTAGGACGCAAAAGAATTTAGTCAGATTATCTGGAACGGCTGAGAATGCACCCTTCAATGCAAAGCCCTTCAGCTTGTGACAAAATGTGTAAAAAGGAGCACCAAACAGCAGAAAAAGTGAGCAAGTGCATCATTTGGGCAGTTGCAGGTTTTCATTCACAAAGCTGAAAAATCTGTTACTGACTATGGGAGGAAAAACGAACTGCCTTGATGTCTTTGCCTAATAAAGATTATTTTGGTACTGACTATTGTTTTAAAAATTGACTCACAGTCCTCCTTCACAGCACAAATCACAGACTCAGTTGTGACAGACTCCTCTAAAAGACTTAAAAAAAGAACAAGAGCTATGATCAAAGTCAAACCCACCACACAATGAACTGAGTTACCCGGAAAAACCACATTCTCTTGTTCTTCATTAGGGACTAAACCTAGGCAGGGCTCAAAGAAAAAGCCCCCCAAAATCAGTTGTCTTTCTGATGACGCACATCTGAAAAAACTAAACCCGACTCAGAAGTGACCTTGTTGCTGAGTCTTAAATGGGAACTGAGACTTTTCAGCCTCTCTTAGACTGATCAAGTGGCAATGTATACCTGCATCGTTAATACAGTCTAAAATTTAGCAGTGATAAAAACCCTCTTATGTCATTATCCTGGCCCCAGTTCGGTCAGAAGACATTGCCACCCACTACACGGTGAGATCCCAAGGGATTCTTATCACAGCTGATGATGTCCTGTTGGTGGTGGTGCCCTACTCCTGACGGACCTCTAAAGTCAGGAGTAGTCTTTACACTATGATTAGTGCAATTTCTCCTCATAAAGAATTTTTCAGCATGCACATGTCTTAGTACCTCCTGCTCTCTCCAGTGAATGGTACCTGATCTGAACTGATAGCAAATCATTATGTATACACAGAACGCACAGAAAGGGCTGTTTCAAACCAAAGAAAACAGTTTGTGGTGGTTTTGGTGTCTGCTTTCAACCTAAGAACAATGAGTTTCAGAAAAGAGGGAGGAGGAGGAGAGGAGGAAGTCATAGGTATAAGCCAGAGAAGGAGTGGGAGAAGGGGAAAAAGAGCGGTCTCTGTGAGTGAGAAGGGTTTCTGGCCAGGGAGCAGCAACAACAGCTGAAAGTGGAATTCACAACAGGTCTTTTTGGAGCTGGTCTGATTGGTACTGTTGTAACAAACTGGCTCATATTTCTTTCACTCCGAACACATTATGATCCCATGGGAGAAAGGCATCCCAGGGACTTGATCACTACAATTACTACAAAAAGCAAAGATCTGGGTGCAAGGAGAAAGCAAAAAGAATACCTAAAAGACAGTACTTCACAACATACCCTCCAGCTGTATTTAAGTTAGTTAAAAGTCTGTCAAACACAAAAAGTATCAGAGAATGCTTTATTGCCCCTGGCCAACTCCAGGCAGCATTAGGAGGATTTCTAATGCCTAGAAAAAAAGTATTCTCCTGCTTCTAAAGTACAGGATGAAAAAAGGAAAACTGTCACAGTAAACTTTTCAAAATTGGAGGGTATATTTGAAAGAAGGAAATATAACTCTGATTTCGCAAACTCCACAGAGTGTTTTCCCCTCCTTCTGGTAAGCACTGTAATTAAGGAGTTTGTACTTCACCTGACCTTAATGGATAAACTTACTAGCTGTTGGATCACTTCACTCGTCCATTTTAAGCTCCAAGGAAGAGGCTGTCTGGCACCTCAGCAGGCTACTGAGATCCAGCAGCGCTGTCACTGCCTCCCGACTTGAAACAATCCTTTCCAGCCCTCTCACATACCACGCAGGTCTCATAGTTCAACTCTCAAGCTCCCGAAGACCACAAAATATTTGGCAGTGCAAGAGGTCTGTGATCTTTCCTGTTTGGTTTTGCTCAGAGCTCTATAAGGCAAACAGTTGGTGCAAAGGCACAGGAGACTTAAAGGATTTCAGCAGTGCTCTCCCCTCGGGTTTTGGTTTCTCTCTCTCTGTCCATGCAGGCAGCTGGCTGGTATCCTTCAGCCATTTGGAAGTTAGTTTGCCTCTGAAAAACACATTAGTACCACATACTGGCTTCCATGCTGGAAGGTGGATGCATGCCATACGGCCAGTGACTGGATGTATTTCACTCTGTTTTCAAATCTACCAGCAAGACAGATCAAACCACCTTCTAAGACTGATGTAAGTTACCAGGGTGATAATTCTGTGTTCAAGTAGTTATCTGGCTTCCTGACAGATTTATTTGATGCTTATAATTCTCCAAAAATAGCACATGATCATGTATAATTTTTGTAAAGTTTTGTCAGAAAATTGGTTACCACTATTAAAAACTGCACACAAAAACTTATGCTTCCTTTTCCTCTTCAATAACTTCCTAAGTATTTTGATTTTTTCAACTTCTTTTTAAAAAGAACCTGATCTCTTTTTCCTAAAGTTTGATAGCAGTTACAAAGTGGCTGGCACCGCACAGGGTTAGCTAGAGTATCCCATCAGTATTCTTTCTTTTACAGCCTCATTAAAAAGTAGTACACTAATAACACTATACATTCAATTTCAAATAACTTCATACATTTTACTGTAAGAATTCAGTTTTATTTTAGCAAGAAAACCTATATTTAGCAGGCAAGTTTTTATTTAGGAAATCTCTGCCTTGGACTCATAAAGCAGTTTTAGTAACTTCAAGCCAGGTAAATGCAAAAATAAATGTACCTTAAAACATCAATTTGATAGAAAAGATGTATGCAAGTAACACATTATTTTAATTTTTTTTTTTTTCCAAGAGGGGAGTTGTTTATATTTAACTTTTCTACACCCATTTTCCTACTTTATTAATGCAGAGACTGAGGCAGATCCAGCTGGGTGATTTAGAACAAGAATTTAATGCAGGTGCTAACTCTGTCGAGGGAACATCACAGAAAGCTTATTGCTAATGTTTTACTGGCAGCTAATTGCTTCTACTTGGGCTAAATAATTAGCAAACCGAAGTGTACTGAAAAAATGAATGTTTTAAAATCTAAGCAAGTCACCTTTTAAGTTACTCCGTGCATCCCAAGAAACCCTGAAACTATTCACTGACAAAACTTACCCAAGGACAACAGAAAATATTTTCCAGTTCATGAGGTCAGGAGTAAGTTGTTGGTGATCAAACAAACCTTTCATTATTAGTTTGTGGAATCTAGTAAGTATATTTTTTCTTTAGTGGTTTTCTTTTCCAGAACTGGGAAGTACTGGTTTCCTTCTCTCCCTTGCTAATGACTAAGTTGCAGTGCTATGCTAGGCTGGCCAGAGGCAGGGAGACAAGAAGAATGTGTGTTGTCTCCCACAGAGATTCTTTTCTCTGGACAATTTCAATGTGGCATGAAAGCAAGTTCTGTCCAGGTCAGCTTTAATAAGAAAGAGAATTTTCGCCAGGGATTGTGGTTACCCTCAAGACTTCATTTAAATCTCTTGGGACCACAAATATAAATTCCATTAACAGCTTGCTATATTTTAGCTTTCAAAACCAAAGCACTAGTGTGCTTTGTAACACAGATGAATAGCCAGGATATTGAGAATATTACTAGTTTTTTAATTAATGAAATCTACACCAGCAAGAAATTGGAATATTGTTTGAATCACAGAGGGGTACTAAAGGCTCAGTATGTCTATTTTTTCTTGATTCTTTTTCTACTAGGAAATACAGAACTGAAAATGAATAAATCAAGCACTAACACTGTTGTTTTATTAAAATGATTTTTTTCTTTTTATTTTTATTTACAATGAGAATGTCCCCTTTTTGTTATTCCTGCCAGGCACCAGAACACTTTACTTAGTTTTCCTTACAGGAAGAGAATACTATTGTAGTTGCAATACAAGCACCTTTGTCATCCTAATACCTTCACTAGGTGGTTTATTATTACCATCTCCCTATTCTCCTTGGAACAGGCAGATAAATTCACATAAGTGTGATGGGATTAAGCTAAATCTAAGCTCCACAGACAATTATACCAGATCTGTCCTCTGGCAGATCACCCAATATAATACAATTTTGAAGCAGGTCAGGTGTGGACATAATCACTTTTTTTTTTCACAGTTCCAAAAGCTCACTGTAATAAGCTCTTTATGCTGACATTATGACTTCATGCTGGTTTTATGCTAAATGTAGATCAAATACCTGATGCTTTATAAAGCTGAAGTGATGGGAGCCTCAAAGAAAGTCTGCTGGGACAAAGTTAACCTTGATGATATTTTTGGGGAGGAATCTTATCAGCACCAGTGCTTTATTTAATGTGATATTCTGCAATAGGCACTAGGATCCTTCAGCCAGCATCACTTCATCACTGCATGTGAGCACAGGCATTCAGGTTCAGCTTAAACATGAGTGTTTGAAGATGTTCATTCTCAGACACTAAGGGTGTTTCTAAATGCTGCCTCCCTTCTACACTTATCCACAATTACACCGGTTTTGGAATATCTACAATGTTCTACCTACTGCAAACACAGTTTCTGTGAAAGCTTTGCTTTGTTTTGAGTTTCCATATGGATTATCCCAATTTCTTTCCCTTTGCTGTGGGAACATTTGCAGGTGCAAGTGGAATGCTGGCAAAGTCCTGAAACTGTAGGAGATCACGGAGAAGGGCAGTGCTCTGAAATCCTGTCTGTGCCCCAGGTCCTGCAGGGCAGATTTTCATTGCCTTGACCCCAATACCACGAAAAAGAGCCAGAACCTCCCAAAGCAGTTAAAGCCAGCACTGAGGGGTCCCTTCCAGGACTGGTCCTAAACAAGAGCTCTCCCCTGAGTTACACACACAGTCCCACCTACATAATGTATGGCTACACTGTAATTGCTGGGTAAGCAAAGAGGGAGAATGAGAAGTTTTTCTCCGGGACATGGAAATTTCCTGGCTCTGCAAGATGAGGACAGGGCTTCATCATGAATCACTGGTTTGGTAAAAACCTAGCCTAGTAAAAGAACAGTCCTTAAGGATGAGAATCACCCCACCGAAGGCTGACAATCCCTAAATCTGTGCAGGGTGGCAAGGCTTCTTTTACAGTTGATGGAGAAAAACGGGTGCCTCTAGCATGTTGCTCTTCCCACTCGAGTGTACACAGATGTCTAAAATAGACCATGTGAGTCACACACTACAAATGCCCATTTCTTTCCTTTGCTTCAAAAGAGGAATCTAGACAACAAATGCCTATTTGTCAATGTCCAGTGTTCAGTTGCATGAAAGACAGTCTGGCTGGAAGGATGTGATTTGTTCAGCTGGGTTAATTAAACATGAACATCTCTGAAACAGGACAAACAGCAATTATTAGTATTAATTGGACTGATGAATACCAAAGGACTAGAGGCATAAGAATGTCTGAAAATAAATTATCTTCTTTTTTATCCTCTTCCTCCTCTCTTTCATGAAAGATGAAAATTGACTATGCAGATAAAAAGGACATGCCCCAAATCTTGACTGTCTTCTGCAAACATCCATAACCTGGGGAAAATGAGATGTCTTAGCTTGAATACAGCCAGTGTCAGAGGGCATGGGCACAAAAGAAACCCTTGAACTAACATTTATGCCAAGCAAAGTTATGTGGGCTTACTACTTTTACTTGCATTCACTCTTCTCATTAAACTTTGCACTATGCCTTTTACTGCAAATTCTGTAAATAATTATCTTTAGATAAAAATAAAATCTCTTTAAGATTAGGTTAAATTGAATTAAAAAAAACCCAGAGTAACCAGCTGGTCCCAGTCCTAAAAATCAGGATACCCCAGCAGGTAACAACAGCTCTTTCTGCTTCATTCCATAACCTGGATTAAGGAACAGGTGATGTCTGATTGGCATGCAAAACCTTTTGCAGACAGCAAATGGTGCAGCATATTCCCAGTGGGGCACAAAACAGCCTCTTTTAACATTTGCAAAAGAGAATACTGGCTTCTCTACCTCATTAGCAACTTTCCAAAACCTCATTGACTAAACATTTGAACAAACTAGGTAAATAATTATCTTTCTCTCCACTCGATACAGAAGTAAAAATATACAGCCAAGGGTCATTGACAGTGAGGTATTTTAATTTCATAAGAAAATATTCAGTTGTGATAGTCTTTGTAACTGTACTGTACTCCCTTATTTATTGAATTAGGTTGCTTGGATCATGGTCCACTCAGTTACGAGAAACAAATGAAGGCGTTCCAGTCCAAAATGGCATTAATCAATTGCATTTCTCCTTTCTTGTAAAGCAAGTGGCTCAACACGCTGGCATCTCAAAGCACTTCACAGCCAAAGACCTCATGTAATGGGAGAACCACATCCACTGGTGTGGGGCATGTTCTTACAGGCACTTGCTCTTTCTTCCTTTCCACATCCATCTGGAGAACCTAGAGCACAATAATTCTGTGATTGCTACTGAGCAATGTGGTGCCACTGCAGTATTATCTTACATTTCCTTTGCAAAATGTTTTTTAGTCCATTACTTTTTAATGACTTAAAATAGTCATTTCATATCTTAGACAAAGTGTGTTGTAAAAGATGTTTGGTCACTAATATCAAGGCTTTTTTCTTTCCACTTAAGAAATGATACAGCCCCTGGAAACAAGCTTTGGTTAACCAGAAACTCTCTTAATAGTGTGCAAGTAATATAAGCTTATTTTTACTATTAAAACTGCATAGCTATTAATTTTACCAGGAAAATAAACTACTTGGCAGAGAGGACATACTTTAAAACAACTTTTCAAGAGCTCCCTTGAGATTTCTTTGAAAATACTAGTCCGCTCAGACAAAAAAAGAAAAAAGATAAAAAACATACCAATGAAGGACACCTGAATTTCTTTATATTAAATATTCAAGTATTTATTGGAACTTGCATCTCAATGTAAGGGAAATCCCTTTATATCATGTCTCCAGATTCAAATGGACAGACAACAATATTTGAAAAAGCAGAAAGCCTAACATGACTGGATACAGAGAAAGAACTTTAAATGGCAAAATTAATTTCTCCCTGAAGAAAAAAAAAATCCTCAAGGAAGTACCAACAACTTTTTCACCTACCAGGGAAATAAAAGTAGCTCTAGCAAAGTAGTTGAAATACCATAGTAGAAATCAATGTGATTCCCAAATTAAATGGAAGTCTTCAGTGAAGTCAATGTGTGAGGTAAGTGTATGTCCATAACCATAGTCAAGGAACAAGCAAAACTTAAACAGCTTAATGCACTTGTGCCTACTCACAAGCTCCTTTTCATCTCAGAACTCTGAAAAATGGCCATATGATTAACACCAGACCCAACATAAAGATCTTTAATAAAGATGTTAGGCACAGCTACAAAATATGCTCAAGTCATAACAGGACTTGTGCCAACTCCGGAGAATAAAAAATTACCCAAAATCTTTTATCCTTTCACACCTCAGGCTTCATGCAAATCATATGATGAAATTTGAAGGAAAGAATAATTAATGGCTCGAGGTAAATGGACAATAGAATAAAATGTAACGTGGCTTTCATAAAGGTAGGTCATGTCAGACCAGCCTGATTTTTCCTTTGATAGAATACCTGATTTTCCAGACAAAAGAACTGCACAGAGAGATTAGATTTTATCTGAACTTCAGCAGAACATTTGGAAAGGTGTCACAACGGAGATTACTTGATAAACTCAAAAAAAAGGTTAGAAAAAGACTGTGAAGGTGCTGTAAAGTGACTGTTGCAGAGGAAGTGCCAATGAACTGTGCTAAAAGGGGAACCTCTGGGCTAAAACAGATTGATCCAGTAGAGCTTCTCCTGAAGCAGTCTTGACATTAATTTTATTTATAATTTTACTTTTGTGATTTCACCCCTAAGATAGGAATAAATAGAAGAAGTTCAAAAAAAAAAGAAAAAAAAAAGAAAAAAAAAAAAAAAGAGAAGCACTGTCAGGGAGAAGAACACCATGCAAAGGAAAAAATGGAGCAGAATATTGAACGTGGGATGAAAGTACAAAGTAGTGTTCCCCAATTGAGATGGGATTCAACTCATCCAAGCCACCTAAAAAGTTCATAACTTCACAGTTCTTTGTATAATCAATAGCAAGATGTGAACAAATCCACTTATATTTTATATTATCTACTTTAGATCCATGTCTAAACAGGATGAATGGAGATTCTCTAGAGATTCTTCCATCTTTCTATAGTCGTTCATAAGGTACATTTAGAAGTCTTCCTTAGATGCCTAACTTTAAAACAAAAAAAATTCTCCCCAAGGACTATTGCAAATTTACTTTTCAGTAGCTCATCTATCAGAAATCGGGTAAGAGAAAAACATGCATTTTTCTTTTCTGACCCAGGACTCTGTAAAACACAAATCACTTCTTCAGACATACTACACAAGATAAATTCAACTGAAGCAGCAAAAAGTTAATACAAGTATAAAAATACTAGTGGGATCTCATCTGAGTCAGTATCTGGCTGTCCATATTCTGCAAGAGTCTTTCAGAACACAGCTTGTCTTGCAAGAAAACACTGCAAGAGCAAGAATTATATGAATAGTCAAATACATCATACCATTAGACCCCCCCTCACAAAGGAGAAGGACAGCCTAATCTTAAAACCCACAACAGCAGCAGGTTAGAAACTTGCCACAAACAGAGTTAGGCTGGAAACTTCCTCAAACATGAGAACAGTGAGGCTGTGCAAGTGCCTTCCAGAAGAGCTACTGAAGGCCATAAACCTCAAGAGTTTTAAGTGACCTGGACTGTTTTATGAAACAATTATATGATGAAGGGCCTGAGAAGAAAAAGTGTGCCAGAAGAATCTTGCTAGCTTTATTTTGGCTTGAAAGAAGACCCCAAATGCTAAATTCCTAACTATAATTTGGAAATTGGCTGAAATTCCCTGAAAACCTTTATTTTATACTTTAACAGAACCCAAACCACATCTTCCAAGCTCTTAAAATATTTTTCCAGTGTACCCTAGTATATTTATACAGATTTTCAAAGGGAAATGACAGATTTGCCAATTCTGGTGACAGTACCAGAACCAAATGTCTGAATTCAATGCTAACATTCCTTTTTATGGGCGCATGTTAATTTATTCATATCAAATATTAGGTTGTTGGTTTTATTTATTGATTTATCTCTTTATTTATTTTTTAAGAAAGAAACAATGAGTGATTTGAACAATATAAATGAGATAAATTTTTCATTTGCACAGATCAAGCACATAGACTTTTTACTGAAGAGCTTTCTTCACTCTTATTTTCTTGAGCTTTTCTGGTATATACACATTCCTAAACAAAGTAAATAATTAGTGAAATAATATATCATAATTAAAATAAGCATTACAACTTGATTTTGTTTCAGTAACTTTTTGCAATTTCATATAAAGTAGGAGGTTTAGAGTTCATTATGAGATACAGCTACCTAATTTCTGATGTTCTTATGCAAGTTTGAAAGAAAGCTTGAAGAATTTCATTGAAAAACATTTATTTACACAGACACCTGATGGTTTTGTAGCATGTACAGTTTAAATCATCACAGTGTAAGTAAAGAGCCAATGACTGTGAATACTCAGATTTTATTTCTTCCCCTAGGAACTGAAATCTCGCTTTGTCATTTTGCCATATGCCTGTCATAATTTTAGTAGTATAAAATATCTGAGAACTGAATCTACTCTTCTCTTATTCTTATCCTCTTGTAGTATAAATCTGGGGAAGCACATGTTGAAACATGCATTTAATGACAAAATACTGGAACTATAAAATAAATGTATATAAAAAAGATAATTGTTAGTCTTTCATTTCCAACCTTATATTACCTCACCAAAGAAAAAGTAGACAGTGAATAAAAAGTTATCAATAATACATTACACTTGATAGATCACCTATTCTTTCATGCATCTTTGAAAAGTCCTTTGAAGCAAATATATATTATCTCAAATTTATAAAGGAAATGGAAAAATGAAAACTTTAAGATTATCCAAAATCAGGCTTATCCAAATAAGCTTCCCACAAAAGCAAAAATACAGGCAGAAATCAAGACATCTCTTGATTTTTCTGTGCTGTTGTAACAAAGAAAAAAAGTCCAACAAACCCAGGATTATCAATTAAACTATTCACAGGATATGTACATCTTAAAATTAATTATTTTAGCTTTATTGTTCTACAAACTATTGCAATCTCATCATAAAAAAAAAACCAAAAACTGTTGATTTCTCTCTTTATCACAGATCCTGCCTGCCCTGTGCTGAGATGCAGTAACACTGTGTAGTCAGAGCTGTGTGGATGCTGCAGGGACTAGGCCTACCAGCTCTAACTGCAGCCTGAAGCTTTGCTCTCATGCAATAAAGCTTTCTCCATTCTCCTAACAAAGTTTTTTAAGGAACCTCATTACATTTGAGATCGTAAAACTCCTTTGAAATTTCCCAAAGGTCTTCAGTTTACCCTGTGACATGCACACAAGCTACCCTTTTGTGTTCACATAGACTCCATATGTGTTTTCTTAGAAAGTCAGGCTAAACACTTAAAGATAGGAGAACAGACCTCAAATAGTGTCATCCAGGATTCCTTTGCCAATCTCAAAAGGTGCCAAGGATCAGTACAGTAGTGAAATTGTGATCTAAAGCCAGAATTGTATAGAAACATGATATCTCCATACGATGATAAAGAAGAGCTGAGATTGTAAAGCAGGGCAGAACAGCAGGCAGAGGTTCCCTGAAAAATCAGTGTGCAAAAAGTGTGCTTTCAGAGATCAATAAACATCAATTTAATGTTTTGCAACTAGACTGTTTTTCCACACTGCATATTAAGTAAAAGTAACAAAAATGTACCATGTAAACATGGTACTGATTGAAGAGGTAATAACTGATTTTAGAATGAACGTGCTGTGTTCTCTTATGTGAAGCTACGGTGTCATTTTTCATGGTAAAGACATAAAGATAATATGTTAGGGGCAATCTTACCCAAAACAGACAAACAAAACTATTTAGACAGTCTCAGTTATTTGTAACTAGGTGTATTATCTCTTAATCTATGTATCTTTCGAAGACAAATTATTTAAAAATAGAGCCCATGTGAAGCTATGTCAGAAAACTACAGAATATTCTGAGTAAGAAGGGACACAGAAGGATCATCGAGTCCAACTTGTAAGTGAATGGCCCATGCAGGGATCAAATGCACAACCCTGATGTTATTGGCACCAAGCAACTGAGCTACTCTCAGTATGTCAAAGCTTAGTTGTAACACACCAAGTGAATATGGTTTTACGATTAATTTTTGAAGAAAAGCTGTACATTTTCTTGAAGAGCAGAAAATCACTGCAAATGTCTTCATATTTCATACACATTCAGGAAAAAATATAGTTTGCATATTTTTAATAAAAATATATAGGAAAATATGGACTGAAATACACATGCCATTACTATCTCATTCCTGTCTGTCTACTTGCCTGTATTTTCTAATTAGTTTCATAATGCTTCAATATCATGTGGTAGCTTACTCAAATGCTTTAAGCCTTAGCTTTAAATCTCTTTACCATTGACAAAATCAGTTTCAAGCTTCATGTGCTTTTCTTTCCTCCTGCTTATCTATCTGTATTTCTATGGAGAGTCTCACTGAAATGGTTTCTTATGAATGTCAATGCATTTATTTTCCAAACTTGTCAAGGACTTTATGGGAGTCTGGCTGGTAAGAGGCACTGGGACCCTTGGGCTAGAAGTATTTACTGCCATGGTTGTAAAATGCTCAGCAGCCTGATCAAGAGATGCACAGATTCTTCTCCTGAGATTACAATCTTGTTCTTCCAGCTTTTGTAAATTTGTCTGAACCTCTGTTAAAAGCTTATCAAACTTACAAGTTCCAGACCAATATTTCCTTATCCAAGTGCTCTCATTAAGCAAAGCAGTCAGTCAGAAACATTTCGCAGTATCATTCCCTCTTTGCAACTTTGCTGCTTGTAGCTTTTATCATTATGCAACTGGAAATGATGAAAAGCAATGCTCACACCAAACCAAGGTTTCTTTTATTTTGCTCATTTCAGGTATGTGTTGTATATTCTTTCATTCCTAACTACAAAACTGTCCCCCTGCCCCCAGCTCTGTTTATTTTTTTGGAATAAATTTGCATTTTTTTAATTGCACAAAGAATTAAAAACCTGCATAGGCCAAGCTTAAGCCTGGGATCAAGTTAAACCATTTTAAGTTCTAGGATTGTCTAAGGACCTAAAATATTTTTTCAAGCTATAATTTATTATGCATTTATAGCTTGGTGGGTGTTTGACGGGAGATGGTTGTATGCAGAGGAAATAATGGAGTTGCAGTCTTCAAGCATATGGATGAAAGAAGTGTCAGTTACGTACAGGAAAGTGAAGTTGAGGACAAAATTGCAACCAGAGCTTTAGAGAGACCACAAGTTTTTCCACTGTTGAAGAAACACCCACTTCTCTTTCCCACAGAACAGAACATTAAATAATCTTTATTAAGATGTCATTTTAACTTCTGTGCAAAAATAAAGACTCTTTCTCCACTGAAACAAAGAAGATACAAACCCAAGAATATTTGTATCATGATTCAGAAGTTTAGAAAATCAATATTGTTTTGGTCTCATGGCTTTTTGAGATGTTAGGAATAAATGTTAACTTTGGGATAATGTTACTGCAAAACAGATAAAGAACTGAGTTTTGCTGCAAGCAGTAAGAAGTTGTAAATATTATTTTCTCAGACTAACTGTAAAAGATAGTCTGAAATGACTTACTGAATAAAACACAGGGCAAAGATGTAATTATTTGATAGTTTTAGACACACAGATTTTTCTCTTTTTATTTATAGAAGGAGATCTAGAAGACACATGGATAATTTCTAAGAAAGACCAAATCTCTACTGAAGTTAGTCTACTGAAAAATATTTAAGCATTTGAATGAAATACCATCTACTTGAAGTAATTATTATAGCTAAAATAAATACAGATGATGGCAAGGGTGAAAGACAAAACTATGTGTCACACGCGGACACAAAGGAAGACACGTATACTCACGCTCCCACAGCAGGTGAAAGGCCAAGAAGAAGGTGGCCTCTTTATTCAGACAGTTATATACCTTCTTAACAATCACTGTGGATTGGAGGGTGGATATTACCACCCCTCAATCACACTGGTCAAAGGAAATATCCATCAAACATCCCCGCCCAGGAGAAAGAATGAAAACAATAAGGACAGTTAGACAAACATAGCTGTGTTTACAGAAGAGTGCGTGAGAACTTCTATCACAGAATTAAAAACATCTAAGCACTGCAGAAATCAGGGCGACAACTATGTACTTCAAGGACATTAATTTGTGAAAAATACTCTAGAGGTACTGTGGCTAAACTATCATATGATGGTATAAACAGGCATGATGCAAAATATAATTAATGAAGCAAACTTGAAACAAAATAAGTTCTTAAGCAAGAGCAACATAACCAAGACAGGAAAAGGATAAAGAATTCTGGTATCTGCAGAAGACATAGAATCACAGAATCATAAAGATTGGGAAAGACCTCCAAGATCAGCAAGTCGTGACTTTGAATGTCTTGTTTTGCTTCATTCTAATTTCCCTGGGAATCCCTTAGACTCTCAAATGACAGATATTATGGAAAACTCATGAATAGTTTATATTAACTATAGGCCTGTGAGATGAGATGAGATGAGATGAGATGAGATGAGATGAGATGAGAGAGAACCTGTAAGCAAAGGGTTAATCAGCATCAAAACTACAATAATCAACAATTGAGAAACCTATTAAATATTTCAAGTGTTTTGATAAACTACAGAAAGGCTTTTCACTTGCTTTGGTTGCAGAAGAATTCTTACGGCAATACACCGTACATAGGACAGAAACCTATTCATAAAATTCCATGAACGTAGCTCTAACAAAACAACATCACTAAACTGCAATTAACATTTAAAATATACCCTTATTGTACCATTTTGAGGACTCAGGGCAACTTTGCTAACTTTCAGATCACAAACTCTCAGTAGGAAAGTTCAAGATTTTGCACTGTGAAAAAATTAAAACCCACTAAAGAAACAAACCCTCCCCTCAACTTAGATCAAAACATACCTAGAAACCAAACCTTGTCATTTGCATTGTTTAGATGAGTTTCAAGCACAGTAATATAACATGGTTTTTACTGCACAATGATAATTTAGGCACATATTTAGATCTATTATTTGCAAGAAACAGCATTTTTCTAGATTTATAAGACATTAGATAATTCTTAAGATTTGTAACATCAATACCTAGTAAATGAAATGAGCTTTTAAAAACCATAAAAATCAGAAAACAACAAATGTTTGCCTAATTTCTTTTTTAAAAGCCCTGCAACTTTAATAATACCTAAGATTAGGCAACATAAAGGATCCATTAAAGACCAAAAGCAGGAAAGTCCAAATTTGAGGTTGAAAATCAATCCCCAAGTGAAGCAAGATGTATGATTTTTGCAACATTAAGTTGCAACAATTTCTGTGCGGAAAAGCAAGAACAGATGCTAAATCTTCTGCTGAACTACACTGTACATGTGTGTTAAAATTATATCCTTACACCTTAAATCTAAGCTCTTGCATGAAAAAAAAAAATTCAGGAAGATATTTTCCCTTTCTATTGTGGACAAGGTTATTATGTGCATTACTACTTAGTTATAAATGATCTGTCCTAGCCCACAGCAACTTACAAAGCCATGAGCAGTGATGGCACTATCAAGATAAACCCCTATGTATTCCCATACAATTCTACTACTTCATATGCATGACTATTGGTCATGACTTTATGACTTTTACAACAGAGTTAGAGAAATAGCAGAGTTTTCTGGCTTGAGCTCTGTTCCATCAGCTGTACAACCACTGAAAAATGGAAACTCTCTTATATATTTTATACACTCTGTTATATTTTCTCTTTCCTGTCCTGATGAGGAAAGGAGTGATAGAGCAGCTTTGGTGAGCACCTGGCATACAGCCAGGGTCAGCCTGCCTCATACTGATATATAATTTACATGTTGAAATGAGTATTTTGATTCCTGTCTAAAAGAGCAAATTTTTAGACAGAAATCAAGATTGAAGATAGAGAAAATGATGTATCAATATGTCCACAAATCAAGTAAGAATCTCACTTTGAATACAAAGTTCATTGTCCAAAGCAGACCAACATGACTCAGACAATACACAGAATTCTACAATGAGGAGCAGAATCCAACCTCTTTAAATCTCTAATAGAAACAAAACTAAAAGCCATTAAATTCATTATAATCGGGTCAGTAACTAGGTATTCGGAATAAAGAAGCACAGATTTCACATGGGGCCTGTGTGTTTGTTTTATGACACTGTTTTCATGTTGATCAAAAGGTCTAATGATATACAGAAATTAAAGCAAAAAAGAAAATGTGTGGTTAAATGTCAAGTAGAGTATGGACTGAGAAAAGAAACATGCTAGTACTAAAGAAAACATGATTTTGTTTACAATAAATAAAAGCCTACTAAAAAGTAATGCAGCTGTGATTGTTAAAATACATTTTACTGTGTGCAGGATTTACAGCAATGAAGTCTGCTTGCATCAATGTTTTGATTTTGAAGCCTTTCCTAGTATTACAATGACAAGTAAATTAAGTCAAGAACCCAAGTCTTGTTTATATTCAGAACAAGATTTGTAAACAGGATCAAAAATACATGTTCTTAAAGGATTTCCTTTGCTGTGTAAAATGCATGAATAGAATAAATCTACAGATAAAGCACCATACCCACAAGCTAGGGTAGGTTGGCATTTCCACTCTTATAACTGAGTGATTCCTAAACATCTACCAGTGAGTCAGTATTTTCCACACCAGATGGCTGCATCACAATCAATTTCTTAATCTTTTGAAATAATTTTATTTGTAGCTAGTGTCAGGAAAATAGTTTGACTACTGCCATGAATGCAAAGAATAAGTTGTCTTACACATAATGACAGGAACAGCAACAACAACCACCAGCACCTAAAAGTCATATTAATAAAAATTCTTTTTATAATATAAATCCTTGACATTTATGTAACAGCACAAGATGTCTCCTGGTGTTAAATTGCTCTGGTTTTACACTTCAGTAACCATCTAAAATACACGCTTCTGAAATTTGCATTATGGATTTAGGTAATAAAATTCTTCAAAGATTCCATCCTTCCTATGTATTTTCTATTCCCATATAGAGCTGCTGTGCCAGTAGGATTACATAATTCACTATTCTTGCCTAGAAACTCTCCTTAGCATGAAGGGGACTTCATCTGCAAGTTTGTCCCCTGTGGAGAAGCAGTCACAGCTGAAAGCAATGAGCTCCTCAGTTCTCAGCTCCCTTGGTTTACAGGAGAGGAAAGTCTCCCAAGATTACAAATCTTGCATTGAAGGAGGGTGAAAATTTCTAAGGAACAGACATAAGACAGTGGGACTAGGAAAATATGAAGGGAGAGGAGAAGAAGCAATGATTTACTGCAAAGGAATGATGGTTTATCCTGTCCTTATCCAAGCCATATTAAGTACCCAGCAGTGCTGGGTGAAGTAAAAGTGCATTCAACTCAAAACAATTCAGAACAGACATAGACTGAACTCAGAACCATATACACAGAAACTATTTTGTGGAAATCGAGAGTTTATCCTCTGCTAATTTCTGTCTTTGCCAATACTCCCGCAACACTTACCACTCTGGACTGTAGATACTGCAGTCCTAAACTGTGAATTTAAAGGGATGCATTAAGGAAGTTCAGACATATGCCAAATAAATACAGGACAGGAAATGTCACTTTCATTATAAGACTTATCACAAAAATAAAGGCATGTATCCTTTAAGTAATGCAAACACCTGAGGCTGAAGTTCCAAAAAAAATGATCTTATATTCCTTCCTCTTAATATGTCAGGTTCACTACCTTATTTCCATATGTTTTTTTACATGCTCACATATACTTTGCACACAAATTTGCTAATATTGGCTTTCTATAACTGTCAGCACTACTACCCATAAGGCATCCCAGAGTTTTACAAACATTTATGAACATTCACTGGATTCCTATAAGATACTGCCATTTTATTACTCCCATCCTACAAAAATCCCCAATTCACTAATGCAGAGAGATGCTGTGGCACATATATCCACTAATTCTGGGCTGCCCTTTCCCTGACATTTTTTCTTTTTCCCAAACTTATTAATTAAGAAAAATCCCATTCATGGGTACTATGACCTTTTGTTCTGCCCTTCTGCATGTCAAGCCCTCAGTCCCTGAACGCTGATGAAAGGTACAGCAGAAAATGAAGGATCACCTGGAAAGACATGTGCCTTGTGACAACCTTGTGCCTCTAAATGAATGCAGAGAAGTTCTGCAGTTCAGGAAAAAGCTTCTCTCCTGAACTCAGTGTCAAAAATTCCACAGAAATGAATGGGATCACTGCCTCCAGAGCAGCAATGCTCTAACATTGGCATTCACACTTAGTCTTCTCTATGGCACTAAACTAGAATTTTCAGTCAAATGAGAGTTTTAGGTTTAGATTCACAACTGACTCGCAATTTGAGTGAAATTAACGTTATCTCAGAAACTGGCTCAACCTTAGAGTGCACAGACTCATATTAAACTGAACTAAATCAGGCAGATTAGCAGCTCTCAAAGAAGAGATTCCATGTAGCAGGAGGATCAAAATGCAGACAAACTAGTCTCATGATTTTGGCTACTTGCCAAAAAGAATCAATAGTAAAAAGCATTTCCCATATCATTACAGGTAAAATCCAAGGCCATGGAGCTGACTAAGATTTTAATACTTAAAATATTAAGTATTTTGCACTAAGTTTTGAAAAATGGTTTAAAATATCTCTGAAGCTAAGGAGCTGGGAACATGACAGTTAGAGCTGTCTATATACATTAATAGAAGTGTATAACTTTTCTGCATTTTCAAACAACACAATAATGGCACACGTCACGTCATAGTTACCTGTCTCACATCACAGAAGTACCAAAATGAAACAGTGACTGTAAAAAAGATGAATCTGCCTCAACCAAGGGATATGATGACAATTAACATCCTGCACTGTCATCTTTAAGGTTTTTACTTTTCTCACGTTTTTTTCTCCCAAGGGCTATGGCAGTGACTGAGTTTACTCCAAAGGCAAGGTTTTCATCCTTTGATAACGAAGAACTGTTTAGGCTAAATGAAATAAAATATCAGCATAAGAGATCTTACATGAACTCAAAAAGGCACAGTATAGTCATCTTTGAAAGTCAGGTACAGGACTATCATAGCCATGAAACCAGTGTTCAGAAGATGGAATTTCCAACTCATCCAAATTCAGTACCAGAATTAATAGATTCAGAAGTGGTGAGGAAAAGGAGGAAAATATCTAGATTTGAGATTATTCTCTTGGATTCCAGGAAACACTAATACTTTAGACTTACCCTCAATCCTTAATATGGAAAAAAAAAAAAGAAATCACAGGTATTGCTATCTGACCTTTACATTAACAGAAGCAGAGAAATGGATGACAGACATGAAGGCATTTGTGTAAGAACTTCCAGGAAGCTTGTTTCCCCTTTCTGAAATCTGAGTTTTGCAACAAGATTATGAATAGACTGAAAAACTCAGGGAAATGCTGCAACTTTTTCTCATAAGAAGGAATTTTTATTGGTTACAGAACATAAAGGAATTTGTTCTCTAATCTCAAAAGAAGCCCATCCCATTAGAGAGACATGTCAAATGAATTTCACACTCCTCTTTAACACAGATAAATGAGAACATGGAGGTTAAACAAGTGAGAATCCCCAATCCCCTTCCGCCTCTCATATGGAGTCATTTTCTGCTGGGAAACAAAAAATTATTCTCTCCTGGAACTGAATCAGAAGGCAGACCCATCAGTCAGTAGGCAGTATATGATTCAGCTCAGCTTTTCAATAAGTTAGAAAGTCCAAAGGTCACCAAAAAAGGGTTTTTGAATGAGAGGGCTGCTTCCTTCTAACTCTTTTAAATTGCCGGCTGAGCACTCCTGTGAATCACGCCTGATGCAAGAGGAGCACATCTGAGTTAAGAAAGCAGGGATTTTCGGTGACAGCTGGCAAGCAGACACTCCCTCTATTGAGGGACAGCTTTCATTCAACTTAAAGGTAGGACAAACACCAATTCCTGTAGCTGGACATCAAAAAGAAATTAGATCAAAGATTAAAATACATAGCAATTACAACTCTCCCTCAATGACATTGTTTTCTATAGAAAGAAAAATGTTGATTATAGATGCTTCATAAAATATGCTGATTTTTGCTTATATTTTATAATTATACTAGCAAACACTGAATAATTGAGAAATAAACACTATTGCAAGTTGGAAAAAGACATTCCATTGAAGTCTTGGAAAATGATACAAAATGTTAAAATAGCACTAAGTATTCCACATGTTAAATTCAGTGCTTGAACTGCAGAATGATTTAGCTGAGCCTTCAAATGCTTAAAATATTCCTTCATGCAATGTACACAATCAGAAAACTATTTCTGCTGTAGTTCACTCACATTTCCAAGGCGATGCATTTTGAATAGAGGTTTTGTCCTACTTGTTAAGCCAACTTAAAGAAATACTACTTGGCTCCCAAATTAATCATATGCTAGATTTTTACTAGCCTGATCATTTAACAAATTACTAACAATGAACATTTCCGCTGCGTTCAAAAGACTTCTGTTTAATATATTCCAAAGTAGCCTTGTAACATGTAGAGTAGCAGCAGGCGAAACCACTTGAGCTTTACAAAAAACTGCAAGTTGCACAAAAACAGTGAAAGATTCGATTGAAAACAAATACTTAATTTTCTTTCATCTGCTTTGATGTCTGCTCTTCTTGTTTAAATACATTGGAAACGTGTCTGCATGAAAAAGTGTAAGAACAAGGTTACAAAAACGACCATCTTTCTTGGGGGGAAGCAGCTTACCACTGCTTTAAAACTGAGGCTGCAATAAAAACCGTCTTTAATTTTTTTTTCCTTTAAACAAGATTTGAACAGATACCTTGCATAAAAGTTGGGGGGGTTTTTCTACCTCCCAAGACTTCCTTTAAAATGATTTGTTACTTTTAGGGGGAGAGAATGCTTCAGGTATTTTTCAGTCCGCACAGTGATTTTTAATGAATAAATTTTACTCCATAATCCTACTTTGAACTTAGGCTCTCAACAGCCAGTTGTGGTGTTTGCCGTATTTTACTTAAAAGTTTAAGATTTGAAAACTGTCTTTTGAAGTGATGAAAATTAAATTTCAATGAATATTCCAGATGACCCTTACCATGACAACTATTATTGCTGCAATCTATGGACACAGCTAGCCTAAGCTGAAATATTTTCAAAGCACTCACCTCAATAAAGTAAAAAATCCTCTTATCAGAGGGTTACTGTGTTATACATAACTAGAGAAGGGCCCGGATTTGGCACAGGAAACCACCAATACAACTTCTTTTGTGCCTTATCTTACAGCTCATATTTTAAACTGCAGGTATGGGCTTATCTTTGCCAAACACCTTCTTCATACCTGAAATTAAATAATGCATGGTGATAACTCAGAAGAATTAGCTTGCTCAGTATTAACAAGTGTACTTCACACCTAATCTCCTTGCAGATGATTTTACTTTTTACTGTGTTGTATCTGTAGTGTATTTACTTAAACACATTTGACCCAGTTCTACTACAGTTTTTGTTATCAGAGGTTCTCAGATGTATCTTATTTGCATGCAGAAACGTACACACTAGGACACACATAAATCAACCTGCCCCAAAACACATCTGTAAAAGCATAAAAGCTGTCACAGCTACAGCTCTCAATTATGCTTCACAGACTTTCTATATAGGAGGAGTGAGGAAGGACAATACCAATGCTGGGTTGGTTTGTTAACTCAGCAGTTTAAGGAAAATCAGAATCTTAAAGCTGTTTGGTGTTTGTTTCAAGAAAAAAGTCCCTGAAATTTGAAATATAGGGCTTTATGAAGGCAAAAAGTCAGGGCAAAGATATTTCAAATCCATGCATGTATCTGGGAGAGGAAAATGGCCTCTGGTACCAGAAGCTGATATTGACTTGGTCCATTTTGCTGCAGAGCCTCCCATCTCTCCAGTTTTCCACCCCTAAAGCCTATGGCTTGAAATCAATCTTTTGTTCTAGCTCCTCACAGATCTAATCTTCCCAATCCCAGAGTGTCAATGCTTTGCCTCCAAAAGTTCCACTCTCCTAATGCTCTCCCAAACAGTCTTGCTCTTCCCACTCTACATCCATCTTTTGGAATAGAGCAGAACCTACTACACTAGACTAGACTAGTTCAGCTGATCATCTAGTCCACTGCTTTATCACTTCAGATCTGAACAAAAGTTAAAGCATATTACTAAGGGCATTTTCCATATGCCTCTTAAAAACTGACAAGTTTGGGACACTGACCATCTTTCTAGGAAGCTCATTCCAGTACTTGACTAACTTGGTAAAACATGTCCTAATGTTAAGTCTACATCTCCCCTGAGGTGTTGCCATCAAATACTCTCCCACGGAAGTTTGTGGCATTCAAGTTCCCACCCAAAATTATTCTTTTCCTGATCCACTCCTTCCAACTCCACACTGCACCTGAAATCTGCACACATCAAATCTCACCTTTCACCGGATTGGTCTTGTAGCCCATGACACTGGAGATGCTCAATATGCTCACTACTTTTTGTGTTTTCACTTCTGTATAACAAAATAAAACCACTGAAGACACTTTTAGAAAGTGATCAACACTTCTAAAGTTAGGCATGTCCCTAACCTTAGTTGGGCTGATTCAGGGCTCAAGACTGAATATTAGTATTTGTGCTTCAGAAAAGCCAATGAATAGTCTTTTTTCCAGACGTTTGTAGTCACATTGATAATACTAATTCTGTAAATGCTCACAACCTCTTTGAGGAGATCTGTTCGATCAGGTCATCCTGCATCGAGCATGTTCTTAGAAACTCCTCAGTTATGAGGTAGAGAACCCATCAGGTAGTCATCACCTGCAAAGATCTACACACTGACCATGAGCCCTACTCCCATGTGTTTCTTCACAGACCACACCACCAGGAGCAGTACTAAAATCAAAGAAAGCTGGACAGTACCCCAAAGAAAATGTCCTTTCTTTATGCTTAAATTGGTATTGTCTTCCCATAGCACTAAGAATTTAAAAGCACTTACTTTTTAACAAATTTTTGCATATAAAGCAGGCAAACATATTTTTAAATGTGACAAAAAAAAATTATTTGTGCAGAAGACCCAAGCAGTTGTTACAAAGAAAAGTCTACCTTCATTTTAAAACGGATGTACCAGGAATCCCTAAAATCCAAGCTTCAAGTCTTGATGGTTGGTAAAAGAGATTAGCATGGTTTACCATGAAAATTGGTAATTCTACCACTTAAAAGCAGCTTAGAAGAAGAAATTATGCATTTTGATAGCTGTGCCCTAAATCACTTTGTGACAAAAATCACAGGAGAATATCCTTAATAATATAAGAGTGAGAGAGGAATGTACTAGACAATATAGTTTCTCCTAAACACAGATGCTGCTGATTGAGCTTTATTTTCCCATAATAGTCAGTTACTGAATACAATTTTTAAAGATTCAGCATATCTTTCATTGGTAGCATAAAGGATCTCCAAAGTGTATGAGGGCATACATGAGTCAGAACTTCAGATTTTAATTTATATTTCTATTCTGCCAGGACCTGACTCATTTACAGTGCACTACAACTTCAAGCTATGCTCCCAATTTACTTCAAGCTATTATATGAGGATATAATGAATAAAGTCTTCTAACATATTTATGGAATGGATTGACATAGTAAAACTAACCTAACACGGAGCTGCGTTTAGGAATCACCAAATTACATCACTCTATCAAATAGTGTTTGGCTTTGGACATCTTTTTTACATGACAATATTTTTCATTAAAGTACTTGCTATCTGGTGTCCCTGTATTTTTTTACAGCCTCTCTTCAGACTCTGTGACTTTCTGCAAGCATGTGGGAAATTGCAGATCTCTAGCCTTTTCCTTTTTAATTCCATTTTCCAATGAACTTATCTTTCAGCTATAAATTACTTATTAATACCCCACATGTAATTCCTTACAGGACAGTTTTTTATTTATTACCAAGTAATTTTCTGGAGAAGTGACAGTATTGAAAAACTGACCATAGCCTGGAAAATGGTTACAGAAAGCAAAAATAATTCAACCAGTAAATTCTGCAGCAGTACCTCATATTTACATCTTTCAGTATTGTCTGCTCCTTTGCAGTCCAAGTGGCATGGCTGGACCACATCAGCTGTGGTACATTCCTCCACTCTCCCACCAGAGGGGAGAAGCACTGTCACTGATGACTTCAGTCTCTGCACTGGCTGGCCATGGATACCAAAGACACATAATGGCCCAGCAACGGTCATTTTATCAACTTTAGAACTTTCCTCACCAGTTTACACCAAGGAAGAAACAAAGAGCAATGACAATGCTGGGGAAAACAGAAAACATCTAGACCTTAAATGAAGAATGTCTGCCTTTTGCAAAGACAAGCTTTAAACCTGTACTAAGTGATCCATTAAGACATAATCTTTTAAGACTCAGGCTATAGATAGGTAGTAATTCTGGGGAGGTAATATTTCACAAGTAACACTGCTCACAGTTTCCTACCCCAGCATCAAAGGATACATGGATTCTTTGAATAATAGAGGTTGTCATCCCCCATTATGTGGCAAAAGAGATGAAAGGAAAAAGACTGTACACAGTGGATTCTTTTAAGAACAGAATAGGCCAGGGAGAGCAAAACTGCAAGTCATGATCAACCCTTAAGCAGTCAGAATCAAAATGAGCATAAAGTGATTAATTTGTATTTTAGATGATAGCTTGGTGTTTATTAGGAAGTGCAGTAGGCAGTGCTTGCAGTCAACGTGCTTGAGGCATTACCTTGAGTAGCACTGTCTGGTTATTTTTAGGATGGCCACCCAGATGGATGGCATTAAGGCCATCATAATCCTCTGTTAGGCCACTCTGCAGATGGCAGTGTATTTGCAAATACACAGCAATTGGCAGGTGCTCTTAATTTGGGGTCTGGACGAACAGAGATCGATAGCTTATTCTGTTCTCAAAATGGGCAGTGAATAAGAGTCAGACCCCATTTTATGGAACAGAAGAAAACAACATATCATTGGGTCAAGGTCATCTAAATATAATCTATGGAACTGAAATAAGACTATTATGTCCTTATTAGCGTATTAGCACTGATTTACCAAAACATGGGCACTGATCTAATATCGATACCCAACTAAGATGGACAAAGACTCTCTAAAAACTTAGGGTTAGAAAGTGTATGTTTATTCCAGCGCTGGGCAGCTGCATGGGATAGCTCCCTAATACACAGTGCAAAGTCACAGAACAATACAAAGTCTATTTATCTACGAAAGTTCTAAATATTCAAAATACAAATGCATACTTATAACATCGACACCTCCCATTCTCCACTTCATATGGTAATTAGCTGAAAAAATCATTAAGCATGCGTGGTTTGTTCCTTAAATTGAGTTGGTGGTCTCATTATTTGGGGGGAGGTCGTAGATGATGAAATAAAACTCATCTGCCTCGCTTTGACCTTTCTACCTTTCTAGTTTTTGACAATACATATTACCCTTGGAGGACCTCCAGTTCCTCCCTTCATCACTTCTGAATAGGTTTTCAAATGGAAAAATTAGTAATTGTCTGCATTTCTTTAGATTTATTAATCAGTGTTTTCTGTTTCTCATTATAGGCACAGCTAAACAAATATAAGATGACAAGCAATCACTTGCATCTTAAAAGCTTATTTCAGGCCCAACTCTCTAACTAATCATTAATTTTTAATTAACTCCAGCTGGGTTTACTTATTAAATGTATTTTAATTAATTTCAACAAAGCTAACCTTTAACTAAAATCTTAATTTTTTAAAAAAACTCTGTGTTTCAGCACATCAATTAACCAAGTATCAGATTCCTTTCAAAAAGCTGCAAAGGAAAAGACACAATACCGAAGTTAATTAAGCTGGTTTGCTCTTCTGGTAGAAAAAGTGTCCCAATGTTCAAAATCTAAGACATGAAAAATTCTTGACTCCTTCCTACACACTTCTCTCCACTCTTGTTTTCCACTATGAAACAGTTTGAAATTAACTGGCCATTACAAATCTGAACCAGACCAGTTTGATTTCCTGCAGAACATCATATTTTAACTCAAGATTTCTAAAACTAATAAGTAATCCAGAGTTTTCAAATATCTAGAGTGCTCTGATATAATCAACCTTTTAAAGTCATAGAAGATAAATTGCAACACAGATCACTTTCGGGACTTCAGTTTACTTTTAAACACATAAGGGAACAAATGTCTCTGTTTCATACACAAGGTGCAGGTTTATAACAAAAAAAAATTGTGTTCACAGCTAGAGTCAAATAACTATTAAAAATATGGACTAGGGAACATTCTAAGTGATTAAATGGACCTGTTCCTCCTCTGCTCACTCTTTCAATCTAATGCTGATGGAACATCCCTTTAATGCTCTTTCAATTTTCTAGAATGGAAGAAAATTAAACCAGTAAAAAGGTTTGATTAGTTTTTTCTATCTCAGCTAAAGCAGATCCAAGAAGAACCTGACAACTGCCACGCATGGGAGAAGGAAATGAGGAGAGCACAGGACAGGGACTAAAGGACAGAGCTAGGGCAAAGAAGCTGACCTTTTGGTGGCAAGCAGCCAAGCAGATGAGCTCAGCTGTGAAACTCTTGCTTAGCCCGTAAAGATAATTAATTACTCTCATAATTTCACATTTACCATAGAATACTAAGCACATATACACACATTGTTGTTTTGATGCAAGATAATTCCTTACTTGGTGCGTCACAGACTTAAAGTACAGAAATAGGGGGATGACAATCAGTGTTGTGATTTGGGCTTTATCCACATGTGGCTTATCCTTCTGCCTCCAAATTACTTTGAATTAACAGACTAAAGTAGCACATATTACATATAAAATGTTAACCTCCAAGTACCTACCCTTGGAAACACACATAAACCATTCCAATGTTTGTAACGCTTTGTGAGGGCGAAAAAAATTAGGGTTACTGAGTAAGAAAGAAGTACATATCTTGCAGAAATGTAGGGGATACATTTAAGAGGTATAAAAACATGGATTTGATAAAAATGCTGTGTAACATCTGGGAAATTATTTAAAGCCATTGCTTAAAAATAAGAGACAGATGTCAAAATTGGAAGAAAGTTCTCCTCTAGGCATTTTAGATGTTAAGGTTAACTTTTTCAAAAATGTCTTCCAATGTTACAGATTTCTTAGGTTTATTCCAGTAATTTCTTAGGCCAAACTTTATCTTGAAAGTTATTAAATTAGGAAGAAGTATTACATTACAAAGAAGAAGGGATGGAACACGTTTAAAATATGGAAAGTAACTTGAAAATGCTGCATATGCTGAAGATATTATCTCCTTTGGCTTCTGTTCTTTTCTTATTATATATATATTTTTTTTTTTTTTTTTAAAACAAATGACATTACTACAATTTAACTGTGAGCCTCCTTTTCCTAGGAGCTAGGCTATTACTACTCACAAGAATAGTCACTGGGAAAAAAAGGGCAAGAAGCAAGGGGTAAATTTTCTATATGCAGTCTCTCTTGTCCCATATAGATGACCTTTTCTGTGCTAGACTAAACACTTAAACTATTGTAGTAAAACACATATGAAATTGTAGGCTGAGTTATTAAAGGTAACCATAATGTTGTATCTGTGGCAATTGTTCAGAGACACCTTTGGTTTTAAATAGAAATATTAGAATACTTTTAGCACTCGGGAATGTATTATTTTTACTCTTTACAAACTCTTTTTACTTTAAGAGAGATTGCTAGTCTGGAGGCAGGAAGATAAACCCTGTCGTGTTTGTCCCCTGATCTGACCTATGTATGAACACATCTCTGTTCATTTCTCTTACTGTAATGAAAAAGAATAGTGCAAAGGAATATAAGGAATATTTTTAATGTTGAATATGAATATACAAATGCTACTGGACAGTGCTGAAGTTGCCTCAATATGATGGTTGAGGTGTGCTGCCATAAGCAAAACCGCTTCTCAACCATGGTGATCTTGGTTCACTACACAGCTTTGTCCAACTGAAACAAGGACAAGGACATAAGGTGTTCAAAAGGTCATGCAGAGAAGTTGTAGTGTTAGGTTGAACCAACTTAAAGCAAAATTTCATATCCGTTTCTATCTCTCAAAAACACATTGCTCTTCTGACTCTTCAAAAGAGTTAAGTTTCTGCTTTCATCAAAATATAATGTCCCTTGTCCATTACACATAAACCTTGACAATTAAAACCAATGGAAAGTAGGGGCAAACTTCTCCTATTTGTAAAAGTGCTCAACACACAATTCCGACAAGGTGCTATTTTCATTCTATGTAGTCAAATGGATTACAAGAGATATGCCTTGTTTCCATTTTTTAATTAAGCAGGCATGAACGGACAATGCAATAATTACATATGTAATTATGTGATGCCATATAGAAATAACCTTACATATGGAAAACGAGAAGAACAAATGTAGATTGTAAAAAAGGCTATAATGAACTAAGTTGCTGATAATAAAATTTATAATTTGAACAAAATTCAGAAAACCAGAAGGAAAAAATATTAACAAGAAATGAAAGGTACATAACGGTAACAAAGATGGATAAAAGGATAAATAGTGCAACTGTGTTACTTGGTTTTTGACACAATGCCTTGTTTCTTTTTATGAGGTGCCTTGTGAAATGCATACTTTTCTCTATTTCATCACATCATTTTTTAACATTTAGGTTGAAACTGAAAATAAAATGATAAAAATGCCAACTCATGCATGAAGATTACAAATTAAAAGCTATTTGTGATCTGTTGAGCTGCAATTATTTGTGGGCTCAATCCTCAGGCAAACAAAAGAAAAACAACTGCATTCCAGCTGCAGAGAAATCAGGCTAAACTCAAGTGACTGTTAATAATGTCAACATTTTCTCCATCCTCAGCATTAATATGAATTTTACATTTTTTCAGACTGCTAAATAAACAAAATAGATCTCTAGATAGTATAAGAAGATAATGATTTAAGTCTACAAATAATCAATATCTGCCAGCGTTATATCGCATTCTGAAGTAGGAAAAAGTACGCTTTCTCTACTACCACAGAAAACAGTTCCATATTTTAATACTTAGAGTTCAAATAAATAAGCAGCATTGTCCCTCCTTGGCCACTTTCAAATGTTTTAACAGACCTTTCAACTGACTTGGCACTGTCTGGCTCTCATACCACATCTGCCTAAAGGTCCTGTAGCCAAAGTAAATACCTTGTGTTTAACTAGCAAAGGCCAGTTTGGAAAGAGAAATGTACTAGTTGACCATAAGTTGGAATGGCTAAATTAGTGATGGGAAAATAGTTTGGATTTATTTTTTTAAAGTAATTCTCATCAAATTCATTCCTAAGTCCCAAAAATTGTCTTTTAAAATACCTCTGGTAGATGCCATTACTGCTCATAACCCATGTTTGGAGGTTCCTCCTGCCATAAATCAGTCCCAAAATAATGCTTCTATCAGTAGATCATGAAACATTTTTTAAAGATAAGTTAAACTGTCTTCTGTAACTCTTGATCTTTATGGAGGGAAAAAAAGCACCATCACACCAAAAAGATAATTGTTTTGTGAATCATGTGAGCAGTCTGTGCAATTCTGTGGGGCTGTTTGTGTGCTGTAAGCAGAACCTGCTCAGCTGAATCAGTAATTAAAAGCATGAGTCAGCTTTTGAGCTAAAGAAAGTGGCTCTTACACTATTATCTGGACTAGCCTTTTTAGGATACAAAGACTAATACTACCTAATGTCACTTACACAAATATTAAGCTTTTCACATTGTCTACTGTCTAAAGCAGGTCTTTTGATACACCTACATTTCCAGAACAGTAATACAAACTGCATCTGTTTAAAATGAGGAAAGACAACACCCTAGGAGTTCTTCATGGGAATGAGGCTCTGTAGTCTTTTTTGTTGTTCTTATGGTTTTTTTCTTTCTTCTTTTCTGTAAATTTATGTGAATCAGAGATTATGGATATGGTAATTTCATATGTTACTTTGACATATGAGGTTCGGGTAAAATCCCTCTTGATACAATGGAAGTGTTTATGTTCTATATAGAAGGGGACCTTTAATACATATGTACTCTTGTCATCTCTTCAGTCTTTACTGTTTGTAAAAACAGCATTTGCTCTGACTTCTCAGAAAAAAGTATTTCATATATAAGTTTAACTACAACAGATGTTCTCTGCTAAAAGGAAAATATCTGCTTTTCCAGTGGGTGTGGAAGGATTTATCTTTCACTTTCTTTAAAATCGCTCAATCACCGAGTGAAGTTCTAGGAACGCACTGTAACAGACACCAAAACTGTTCTCTCTGGATCCACTGCTTCACAGAATACTCCATAACTGGTTATGCATATTTGTTACAAACCTGACCATTTGCCATATACCAACTGCCATATTTTGCAGTTCAGAAGGAAGTAGTTCTGTTCAAAATCATAAGCACACCCAGTAGGATTTCCAGCCTCCTCACTCATCCAGCTCCAAAGCCACTTTCCCCATAGCATCCAAGAGAGAACTGCTGCGTGGAAGAGGCTCCTGCCAAATCCTAGTTTTGTGTGCTCTGGCATTTTGATGGAAATAGTCTGGTGTAAGAAAAAGATTTCCTTTTCCAGCCACGTTCTTTTTCCACTCTCCTTGTATTCTGCAACAGTACAACTATTTCTTTTTGCTGTAATTTGATAATTTATTTTAGGTAACCAGAACTGGCAGTTCTACACAATCTGTTGGACACAGCAGTGGTATCTATGCAGGCAGGTGCAATCAGACTCTGCTTATACCCTGGTCTGGCTGCATACAAAGCTGCATTAGTATGGACATCCCCTTGCAAATACATGTATTGTGCTGCACCACTCCAAGATGGTCACACAGCTTCCAGTGAAGGCCTGCTTCACATCCAGCTGGCTTCCTGCAGGATTGCAAAAGTCTGGTGCCAGCTATATAGACATGTCCAATGTGCTCAGAGGCTCAAATATAAAAAAGCAGAATTTGCTTTGTGTAGCTGGCCAGAGGCATGAGCTATGCTGAGGAGCACCTTTATGTAAAGCTGCAGCTCCTAGAGAAAAGACAAGCTCTCAAGAACTCAAATGCAAGTACAACAAATCTTCATGGAGTCAGATATTAGCAGTGGAAGATGTAACACAGCACTTGTGAACAGTTAGTAAATGACAGTCAGAGGAAAAGTACAACCTGCTACTATGGACACAAATAGAAATTGGCATCTCAAATTTGTGTACATTTGGCAAGTCACAGAAAGGGTTTTATATCCACTCTTCTGGTCAATAAAAAAGGAGCTGCTTTGGTGTCTCTCAACACAACTTGTCAGATGCAAGTTCAGTCATGCATCTGTCAACAGAAATATTCTGAAGGGCTTCACGTAGGTCATGTAGGCTTTGGGCCTGCCAGGCGGGCCAGAATTCCTTTGTTGACTCATATTTGCAGTCACACTAAGATTTCTACTTTAGCCTTTCCTGTTTAAAGTCATTTTCTGGCTTGAAAGACACACTTCAGACTAATTTAGCAGACTACCCCAACAGAAAGCCTTCAACAAGAGCAGGACTTTTGTCAATATGGATGAAGTTAGGATCCAACAGACTCTACTTACAGATGCAGGGGATCAGTCCAGACATTTGCTCTGGTGAACAGCACAGTCTGTCATTCTGCTCCCCATCATTTCCAAAGGAGATGAATGCTGTTCTGATGCATAACATATGAGTTAATTGAGCTCTATACATAAATGCATCAATTAATATTTCTCAAAAGATAATTACAGTGTTTAAAACTACATTGGAAAATAGGAAATTAAAGACACTTGAAAAAGTAAAGATTTTCATGAACCTAAGGGTAAAGTCTTGAGGACAGTTCAAGGAATGCTCCTCCTCTGATAAGGAAATAATGTTTCTCCTTCTTTTGAATTTGCAGAGAAACATATTTAATAGAATTTTTACAAGGATTTGCTATAGCTTACCTAATTCTGATCGATATCTCTTGGATGTCAATTAGTATAAAAAGCTGAATTTTTAAGTCAGGAACTAGTTGCATTCAGAGATTGACAAGAAAATGGTTATATATTTTCATAAAATTTCATAATTTTATCTGGATTAATTTTTACATTACTTTTCAAAAACCAATTAGCATTTTGTAATAAAACATATGATTTTTATGTATGGCCTGAAAACTCTGCTGGAATTAAATTCCGAAAATTAGGTGATGCTAGATAATTTTTAATCTCCATATATACAAAAGATGTCTTACACAAAAAAAGCATATTTTTAAACTTTATTTGTTCATGTTTGTTATCCAATTAGTGTGCATATAATACAGCTTATGCATTATATGCATGCATATATTTGTAGGAACATACGTGCTGTATCCAAAAGACAGAATATATATATATCATATCAAAACATGCAGAAAGATGACAGGAAAAGAAATTGATCAAGAGAAAAAGAATGATATGAAAATAAAGCCACTGAACTGAGAGAAAGATGTTCTTGAAATACGAAACTAAGACAAATCAATTTCTTTTGGAGATATATGAGATTGTGTCTGTAGTAGCCATCTATAACAGTTCTTGATGCTTAGATTCTCCCAAATCAAAACAAGCTAATATAGCTCCTTGCATGCTAAAGTGCTATTGCACAACACTCCACTGCAGGAAAAAAAAAAAAAAAAGGGGGAAAAAAAAACAGAGGGAAAAAAAGACACGAAAAAGAAACTGACAAACACCTGAAAGATGTGATAACAAAGGGAGTTCTCCTCTGTGGTGTGAAGCAGGATCAGGAGCAGCTTGTGAAGTAACCAGAGAAACCCACAGCTACATAAAGACTAGGATAGAATGTTATGTCCTTGAATATACGCTTTGGGCAGAAACAGAAGCTACTGGGCAAGCTTCTTTGGCTTGTATTATGACAATAGGAATGAATTATTGTAATGATCCAGTTTGGCTTTAGACATTGAAAATATTTAAAATTATGTTTTGCTCAAGGGAGAATAAGCTGTAGACACATGTCAAGACTCCAGAGAATTATTGGAAAACCTGCTATTGATTTCTCAGATAGCAAGAAGACTCTTCAGTCTCAAAGAGTTTAAATAAGTTTGAAGAAAACAAGTACTGAGCAACTACAAGAAGGAACTTGAAACGAGTGGCATATCATAAAAATATCCATATTTGTTTCTTGCTGGAAAAACCTCCTTTCAAGTTCACAGACACAAACAGAAGTGCCCTGAATTCCAAACCTGACCTGATGGAGTGGACAGAATTCTTGGTCTGCCACCACAGCAGGATTTCATCACCAGCCTGAGCTCCTCTGCAGCTTCTTGGAGCTAAGAGCCATGAAGCAGGTTTTTCATTTTGCATCTATACATATAAAATGAATGGGAAATTTAAAACCTTTTTTTTTATTCAGCATGTCCAGGCTAGGACTCAAACTCAGACAATCTTCAGTTCTATTGAATAAAAAATATCATATTTGCGATGAGACAGATTGAAAATTCTGCTCTCAGACAGCATGATAGAAATCATAATAACAAAATTAGGAAATCCAAAGCTTTCACCAAGAGTAGATGGTGATTCTGTCTGAAGCTTCAGGATTGCTGACTTTTGTCTCAGGTTGCATTTTTAGAGGAATATATTTTTAAGTGAGTCAATGGACAGACTATAATTTTTGGTGGTCTAATACTAAATATCAAGTTTTGTATATAGTGCTTTTGAAGAGAAGTAAAATATGACCTTAATTATGTTCTAGTTAAATTTTTCTATTTAAAAGCAGTCATTCTACATCAACATGGTTGGACAAGTTGCAGCAAGAACATTTTGTACAATGCAGCAATTTCTTGCTACCTAAAGACACTGTTCTAGCCAGCTTCATAAATGTATTTCCTTTTCTGTTTTGGCCTTGTTTTTCAAGAAAAGGACTCACCCTACTCATGCTGCTTGGCTCCATGGAACCCCTGCTTGATAATGCATGAGCACCAAGAGTTGATATAAGGAGCAGCAACAAATACTCCCACCCACACCGTGGTGAAAGGTGTAGGTAGCACATAACAGGATGAGGAAGCACCAGACGCACTGAGGAGCAGAGAGCAAAGCTAAAGATATGGAAATTGGAAAGAAATGCATAGAAAAAAATCACTGAAAAACTGAGATAAGCATTCAATTCTATATGCAGTTGCATGTTTTATGTATGAAATGTGTAGTGTTCACATTTCTAGTTACAAGCTGTCTTCTCCCTTTACACCCACTTCCATCAGACCAAAGAGTCTTCAGGAGAAGAAATCCTGCAGCTCTAAAGGGAGCAAAAACACCTCCTGATGTGGTATTGGAAAGAGGATAGCCTGAAAGCAAAACAGATTTCCTTTGTTGTTTTCTTATGGTTTGCCATTTTGCCTTTTTGCAAACTTTGGAAAGCAACTTTCAAGAGCTGACAGGCTGAGAAAAAAATCAGCAGTAATAGCAGTAAAGGGAAAGGGGGCTATTCTTAAAATGTATTATATTAGTATAATTATATTCCATTACCCCCCTGCCCCAAACTACAAAACTACTACCTGACATCATGCTGAAGTCCAAAGAAATAAAACTAACCCCCCTATCTTCCACTGCCTAACTGTTCTAAATAAGAACTATAATACAAATGCAGTCAACTGTATGATCTCATCATCCTCCATCAATGAAGGTACTTACAACTTCATTTTAGGAAGGTTGGACTAAAATGTGGACAGCGCCTGGCCTGATTTAGTCCTTTTGGCTGGTTCTGCCTACAGGGAGTAGATGCCATTCATCATCATCAGACACTAAGGGCCAGATGCAGAGAGATGCAGTCATTACAGAGCATTCAGTATGGAATAATAATAACACATTTAGTAAGTACATAAATAATGGACATAATCAGATACCTAAGAATGAATTTCTAACTGACAGTATATTGAGTGCCAGAATACATCAGTCAGTCACTGGAGAAAATCACGAATTCTTATCTCCAACCTCATCTGAGGACAGCAGTTTGTTGCCACTATAAAAGTGGCATTCAGAGGATGCCTCACCTAGGATGACGCTATCTGGGGCATGAGCATCAATGTCTCACTGCCTAAACAGAGGTAGTTTTGTGAGTACTTCAAGCACCTTCAAAACTTAAGCGAAAATGTGGTGGCTAGCAAGGCATTTTCTAAAGGAATCAGTTTTACTGATGTGAGACAGCACTCTTTGCAATAGCCACATCTACTCAAATCCCTTTCAGTATTGTATTTTCCACTAGAAAGTAATCCTCACTTTGTTTCCAGAATTAAGAACCTCAATGCTTAGAGGAAATAATTAATGCCTACACAGCGAGTTGATTTTTATGAATATGGGGCTGAAAGTTGTCTTTTTTAGCCTTCTCACAACCTGACCAAACTAGAGTTGATTTTAATTTCTCTTCTGCTTTTACCATTTATTGCTGAGCAGCCAAGACCCCTGCCCTTGGAGTGACACCCATTGTGCTATACTGTACCCTTTGACACCGGCTCCTTCCTGACTGGCAGCGGAGGTAAAACATATCCCCGATTTCCTTGTCTGACAAATCAGACTGTAGCACACAGTAATGCCAAGGTCTCTAAGAGAGGACCCTCATTTTAGCTTCTTTAGGAAAGAAAGCTTCCTGAAAGTAGTCACATTTACTGCACATGAGCACCATGAATCCACAGTGCACAGTACGAAGGCAGCAAGGCAAAACCTCTTTGGACAGCAGTGGACCTGTGGGCTATGTCTAAGTAAACTAAAAGATGACAGTAGTAACTGAGCACACTGATATATGATCATATGTATTTGTATTTACCATTTTAGCTACTGCCATTTAAACAGCAGCAAACATACATATCTAAATATATATATGTGCATATATATGTGTGTGTGTGTATGCATATAAGCCTTTGGCAGGCAAGGTTGCTGTCATGAGGACACTAAGAAAAGCTGGAGGTCTGTGCAATCATAACAATCCTTAATACCTGCCTAACCACAATATCCAGAAGGAAACAAAGAGCAGGGGGGAAAAATCCTAAAAGATCTCTAAAAATAATTATCTACACACACATATGCAGCATTTTGAAAATCTAATCCTCTCTCCGTACTTCCATGTTGTAATGACCAACCAGTTTCAGAAAGCATCCCCACAGGATGCACCCCAAAAGATATATTGATATTCTTAAACATATTTATAGTCCTCAACAGATTATTCTGATATACACAGGAGGGTAACATTAACAGTCCAATCAGCTCCAAACCACAGAGAATACAGAAAGTTTTTCTAAGTTTTTTTGTCATCTAAAATGACAATAACTGAAATTCAGAGCAAACATTCTGTTCTAGATTAATAAAAACAAATGACTGACCTTGGGAAAACAGAATTTCAAAAACCAGTTCTTATGAACTTTGCCACTGTTTTTTATACTTCAAAAGAAAAAAAAAAAAACAAAACACCCCACTGTTCTTCAAAAAGAGCCAGGAACATTGCAATACTCATCTTTAAAAGGTTCTCCAAATGAAAACTTAATAGATGTCTGGGATGAAGAAGGGAAGAAATTCCTTTGGGAAGAGATGGCAAGCCTGAAACTAGTTTAGTTGTGAGTTTCAAATTTTCCAAAGCACTGGTTTCTTACTCTTAGAATCTGTCTGGCAAGAGGATCTCAGAGGGACACAGTTACCAGTAAGGAGAGAGAGAACATAGAGATAACAAGTGATCATGCTTTAAATTACAGTACTATAAAGGACACATATGAAGCACTTGCATTCTTGGCTTTTTTTTCCTTGGGAAGATTTCATTTTAATCTATAGCAACTGAGTGTTAGTAAACAACTTTCAATACTAGTTTTTGTAGATCAAACGGCTTCTAATAACAATATGAAATATTGTATCTTTAAAAATAAAAAGCAAAGAGTGTGAAAATAGTTTTCCTTAAAAAAACCCTGATGCCCTGAATTGTAAAAGCATAAGAGAAAAGAGCTTAAACATTAAAATAATTACCTGATGTTATAACGTGAAATATATATAATTTATCCTTAGTGTGAACTGTGAGGTTTCATCAGGATTAGGTTTTCAGATAAAATGCTGCCAAATTTTCACCAGTCCAACTGCAATTTTTTATACCTCACATTTTTGCTTTTTCAGAAAGATTTGTTTAAAACCGTCTGTTCATCCTTTAATAAAAATATCAGGAAAAAAATTCTCTACCCTAGTCCTGTACATACATCTTGCAAAGCAGCTTCAAGGAATTAATTCTTTCCATAGGTTTGGAATTTGGGACACAGTGGTACAATGTGCAAAATATCCATCTGCCACTGCCATGAAATTTTATACAATTATTACAAATTTCTGATTGCATTTGCACAATAAAAGCTTGTTAGAGTTTGGCAGTTAAATGCCCCAAAGAGCTTATCTACACCTTCTGCCTCAAGATCTCACACCTACTTAGTTGCTTAACAGATCACTCTGCAAAAGAAACAGACTGTATTTCTTTTGGAAGAGGCAGTGGTAGAATATAATCACATCTGCTTTGTCCTCCCAGCACAAGAACAGAAACTTGAGATGCTTCCTATGTGCCTTCCAGGCATGTGGCATAAATGCAGAAGTTGAGGAAAAATGCTGTGTTGTAGGGGTAAAGGGAGCTGATTAAGCTTTGATGGACCAAACTTGACTGCAGAAACTCACAACCTGGTTGTTAGACTCTGTTTATAAATTCATTTTCTGTTAAATACAGACTTAGGGCATTTATCTCCTTGAAAAAATATCAGAGGCCTGATCCACATTTGCATAAACCAGTGCAGGCCCCACTGCCAAAAATGTAATATTTTACTTCACAGGCCATTCTGCAGTCCCCTTAAATGTAATTAGATGCCATCAGTCCTTGATTATAAGGTATTTGTTGAGACTTGGACAGCCTAAAGTCCTTTCCTGAACATTAGTGTAACTTGGAAAAAACATGTTTTCTTCCAGCAGACATTTTAGATTAGGCCCTAAAATAACTCCAAACACAAAAAGTAGTCTTGCTAATCATCACTTTTTTGCAGTTGTATGCATGTAAGTACGCAAACTAACTTCTCCCAACTACTAAACACAAAAAAGCACCTGCATCTGAGGTGTCACACTTGTTCTTCAGGTAACTTAGGAATGAAGGATTCCAAGGAGCATTTTAACAGCTTGGGAGAGAGGCTTCTCCCAGGGCTTTGAACAAACACCATGAGGCAGTTTTCCATCAGAACAGCTGGATGGTAGTGCATCCTACACTATCATTCCATAGAAAAATGGTTTAAAAATACTGGAATTTTAACTTGCTCTCTATTCTTGGATTTGCCAAGTCTCAACAGAAACAGGTCCTTTACCTCTATGACTATATTTGAGTTTCTTTGTCAAAAGACCAAGATCCTGTGTTCCCATGAGACCATTTAGCCCTAACTGTGAGATTCATAGGTAGCATCACTGTGACAGCTTCTAATCAAATTCTCTAGAAACTTCAGATTGTTTTCTCAGAGAATACAAATTTTTGCAGTGAGGTCTTTCCCTGCTTCTGAAAGATGATCCAGTAGAAATTTAAATATTCCAAAGCAGTTTTAGAGATAACGTGACAAAACTGTGTTTGCTATCCCAATCAAGTTTGTAAAATTGATATTGCTTTGTCAATGCAAAAGTTTGTCTTATCTTTATTTGGCATTTTTAATCTCTAGAAACTGGTAAAGGTAGTAAAATTATTCTATACCAGTATTAAATAGTTTGTAAGGTTGACCAGAGATTATTTCACAATTCTGCTCATGCTCCTGCCAGCTCTGTTTTCCAACAGTGTTAGCACTCCCTATGTGACTAGCCTAAATATATTTTCCCTTAAAGTACCTGCAAGCTATTGGTGCACAAACAAACAAAAACCCCTGCTCTAAATGACTTGAATGTCTCAGGGATACAGCACTGCAGGAAGGCCTCAGAGGGAAAAGTCTGCCATAGTTCACGTAAACATCCTGCGGTCATCAGCACAGCCAAAGGTGGAATCCAACTCTGAAACCCAATACAATTTATGTACACAGGACATACCAGAAAAGATCTGGATTTAGACAGGTATAAAAAGGAAAGAGGAGGAAAATATTCTAGTGTTTTAATTTTACTTTTACTTATTTACTAATTTTAATTTTACTTACTTACTAATACGTAGGTAAGCAAATACATCTCACCACAGGTCTATAGACACAGGAGGTCTATTTTCTGAAACAATAAGCTCTCTCTGAATGACCTAACATGCATTCTTGGTGACCTAATATTTCAACAGACAAATAGTGTTATGTTTATGCCCTGAAAAAGGGAGAATGTTCAAAGATGCTCAGCTTTATATAAAAATATTTCAAGCTGGTAAATGAAAGGGTTTCAGTCAAAAAAAATCAAATTCTAAATCTCATTCTTGTAACTTCTACTGAATTTGCAGATGGATCTTCTGTATATAAGGCTTCTTTTTGAATCTACTACATCTAAATCTAATACTGATGTCTATTGTTGGAAAAATGTGAAGTACCTTTAAAAAAAAAGAGAAAGCTAACATGCAGAATGAGATTGCAAATATAAAGATAGAACCTTGCCTCATTTCTAGTGCAAAAATGGATAACCAGATACTAATTGGATAAGCCATGGAATTGTCTCTACCAGATTTAATGTTAAATGATGTGATGAAACTAGCATAGGTACCATATCAAGTAACAGCATTCATTTTAGCCATAGCTTCCCAGATTCCACACTTTTTTTTTTGGTTGAAAACTAATTTAGAGCAACCCTTATTTTCTAATGTTAAAAAGCCCTCCCTGAATCATCACATGAAACCTTTTTCCTCTGCAGACAAATAGATATACTAGCTCTCAAACTGGAATCTACAGTTTGTTGGAGGACAAACCCAAAGGTTCTACAAGAATTCCTTGAGGCAGAGGTGTCATGAGATAATCATATTATTCAGAGTCCATACCACAATTTGGACTATGTGACATGGATAAATAAGTCTTTCCCTCCTTACCCGTTTTCCTATCCTACTTCTGTATGCAGCAGAATTACACTGGTAGAGTATCTGTGATCTGTGGAGATCACCATCAATGGGTGCAGAAGTCATTTAACATCACCTCCAGCAGGAGTCCAACCTTCAATTTTGTTTTTTCAGCATTTAGTACAGTAGCAGCAGGGGCAGCAAGTATCACCATTGGAAACAGGATGATGTTTGGTCAGATTGTCCGTCCTGAGTTTAGGAGTCCCTATCTTTCCTGGTATCTCCATATGTTTTTGTATCAGTAGTTTGGGAAGTATCTATCTGCTTCACATGTCTCTTTTATATAATTATCTTTTGATCCTTTTTGAATGCAAAAGCGTACTAGTTTAAGTTCATAAAAGAAGATCATCTGTCACATTCATGTGGTTTTCCTCCTATGAAATACAGGAGACATTGAAACTTGTGATTTGAGTCAGGTAATATAGCAAATATCACCTATAACACTTTGTAGCCCTGATGCATTTTCTGTAATAATAAAAGCTGCCACTGCACTAGCACTTTATTAAAAGCAAGTAATTATGACTTTCCTTTGTGACAATATAATGCTTGTAAAAATTCAATTTCAAATAATTGAAATGAAAACTAGTCCTATTAATAATCATCAGGAACACTTAGGCTCTGTGGATGCCAGCTTATTTCACTTAAGTGAGAGAGTACAAAAAAATTATACAGAATCATAGAATCATTTAGATTTCAAAAGACTTTAAGATCATCAAGTCCAACCATGAACTCAGCACTGCCAAGTCCAACCATGTCCCTAAGCACCACATCTACAGGTTTTTTAGATAACTCCAGGAATGGCGACTCCACCCTTTCCCTGGGCAGCTTGTTCCAATGCTTGACAACCCTTTTGGTAATGAAATTTGTCCTAATATCCAATCTAACCCTCTCCTGGTGCAACTTGAGGCCATTTCCTCTTGCTGTATCACGCCTTACTTAGGAAAAGACATTGGAACCCACTCTAACTTCTTTTCAGGTAGTTGTGGAGAGACATAAGGTCCACCCTGAGCCTCTTTTCTCCAGGTTAAACAACTTCAGCTTTCTCAGCTCCTCCTCAAAGGACTTGCACCCACCATATGCATGTGCACCCACCAGAAGAATTTTCCAAAGTTTCAATTTAAATAAATTAAAACAAAACAGCAATATTTAAAATCACAGACTTAATAAAACAAATAAATCCCTTATTTTTAAAATGAACTCAGACAACTTTTATTTGTTCTGGTTGTAAAAGTCTGGATTTCCCCCTTTGGCACCTGTTTTTAAACATGGAAGTTTAAAAACAACTCTGTGCCAATTGTCCAAACCACAGCAGGTAGTACGGCCCATGAATAAGACTATTCAGCAGGCTGACTACATACTCCAGTGGGTACACTTGAAAAAGCAGCTCAGTTACACCTATTTCTCACTGACTGTTTGGAAGATTCCCCTAATTATGGGATACCAAAGGAAGCTGCATGAACTTTTTCACCTTTGGGAAAGTAGAAGTGGTTCCCACTCTTTTTTTTCCATGTTTTCTACTTTATTCACTATGGTTCAGGGCAGTCTGACAGAAACCTGAGTCCAGCAGGCACAGAGGTAGAGAAAGATATTAAATAATCTAATAAAAATCAGTGAAAAAATAGAGCATGAATTAAAAAAATGAATAAAAATAGTCCTTGCTGGGAAAATATGACTACTTAGCATTTTTACGTTTCTATGTGAATGCCCTTTTTAAACAAGAACATCAGGTACTTATTAAAATAGAAAGAAGACTTGCAGTAATTTTTAAAGACCAATGATCTATTTAATGTGTTTAAAAATAATTTAAAACATACTGTGAAATGACACAGACCTACAGAAAACAAGCCTCTGTCCTCCATCACTCCCAGGAAATTTGACTGATTTTAATCCAAATCAAATTCTTAAAGAAAAGCTTCATAAACCACTGTATTGACACAACTGGGAGTGGAATCAGCATCAATCAGAAGGCTGAAAATGAGCATCTTCAGCTAGAATGAATTGGAAAACTCTTTATCTGGTTATGTTTAAGTAGCTCCGGAAAGAGTTTTGTGGAACTCCATTGTCAAAATCCAGAACAAAATCTTTGCATTTACTCAGGATAGTCAGTGACCAGGCACCTGGAAATCTTATTTTCTTGAACTGTGCACAAAGTTAACTGAATACTTCTACTCTTTCTCTCCATGCAAGTCCTGCCATCAGCCACATGTTTGCACTTTTAAATAGAAGTAGTGAAAACACAAAACTTTATATAATTAAACATTTACACTACTTAATTAGAAAAGCATTTGTGAAAGAAAGGATGAATATATAAACCCAGCTTTGTGTTTTCAGTATCTTGAAACTGATCAGTTTTCAATTAAACCCACATATCTGATAGGAGTTTCAAATTAATACATTCATTTAAACAATATTTGTTGGTTTTACTTTCAGGAGCAATGAAGGGAGAAATAAAAATGAGGGAGGAACAAGGTCAGGCCAACAGCATACCCTAGGAAAGCATCTTTTCTAACTCCAGTACTTCTGTTTGGTATCTTTTACTCAATTACCAGAAATTCTCTAAGATGGGTGAAGATTATCTTATCTTTATACAAGCATAATGAACATGGTAATAAACAATGTAGTACTGTTAGAAAGCAATAATCAATAATACTATCTGTCTCAGAGGATTGTTTCATCAAAAAGTCATGTCAGTCTCAAAGCATTCTCTATAAGCTATGTGGAACACATCTTCTCTTGAGGTTTCAACATGGTTATTCAGTGTCCCTGCAAGTTAACTCAGCCAGAATACAACTATAAATATTTAACTGGGTGTCATCTATTTAAATATACTGCTATACTAAATAGAGCTCTTGTGATCAACAGTTACTTGAGCTGAACAGAACAAACTGGTCAGCAGTCAGTTTTGCAGTGCCAGAAAAAATACAGACCATCTTTCCATTGCTACTTGAAAGGAGGACATTTACTCAACCACAATTACAAGTGTTAAAAGAGTATAAGGACTTAAAATCTATTAAAAGAGTAGTACAGGACTGTAGGAGTAACAGAGTTTGTTTTGGTTTGTTTGTTTAAAGAGAACTCTTTATTATATCTCAAAATATGGATACAGATAGGGCTGCACAGCCCCGCACATTACCTCAACAAGCTACTTAATTAAAAAAGACGACATGCATTCTGAAACTCAAAATAAAACTTATTTATTTTTCAATTAGCAAGGTAAATATTTCCTTCCACGAGATGTTTTCTAGTCCTGTGCAGTCCAAGCAGCTAGTGTTGGAATAGAAAATGCCCTCCGTGTAAATAGAACATGACAATAATTACAAAACAAAACAAATGGCAACAAAACAAAAAATCACCCACCCAGATTTCCCACAGCTATTGAGTTAACAAATTTTCCCATTTCCTATTCCTTTGGGTCCATTTGACTGTGAGCAATAAAAAGCTGAAACCCCTCTGTATTAGTCTGGCCTGCCAGGTCCAGTGGAACACTTTGCTCCTCTGCACTCCCATTGAGGGCTTACCTGGCTGCTATCGTGGGAGCATGAGAACACTCTTCACCACTGTGTGACACAAAGGGATAGAGGACAGCTTTAAACCATGGAGTTGACATGATTTAGGAGTTCCCAAAGTTCCATAAAGCATACCACAAACTAGGAAACCCAATTATTCCTTTAATTTCATGGCAGGCTTTCAAATTCCTCATGGAAACTCTTAAACACCTTTCTTTGAAAACTTGAAATTGGAGACTGGAGAATTCATTCACCAGAGATGGTGCTTGAAGCTGTTAGAGTCCTTTGCTGTTAGAGTCCTTTCCAAAACTACCATGAGTTTTGGGTATAAGCATTTTAATAGAGGAAAACTTGTCACAGACTAGGGCAGTCTTCAAGGTTACTTTAAGCAGATAAGAAAACTGGACCTGAGCCAGAAGCAGCAAAATCATTGGGTCCTGTTGTTGACAGTGTTTTGATTTTATATCATCAATAACAAATTACTCCCCATTTTTCAGACCACTTTTTACATTAAAGGAAAATTCTCCCACCAGCACATTCTTGACTCTTTCTTCGCAACTGAGATTACCCAGCCAAACAAAGGAAGTAAACACCTCTCCCTACACCAGGCTCCTTGAGCACCATATTTTACCATAAACAGCTATTATAATCCATAACAGTAATTTTAATAAAAAATCAGGATTAAGACTAAAGGCCAATTATTAAAAATAAGATAAATTTCGAGTTAAAGCTGTGAATTACTACTTTCAGAGAACTCTGTTATTTGAAACGAAAACCATGGTTTGTGCTTAGAGGGTGCAAAAATCAAGATCACAGACTCCTTGTCAAAACAATAAATTAAGCATATTCACACTGAAAATTCTCAGCATTAAGAACATAACTGGCCAGTTCCCAACTACTGCAAGGACCTAGCACAACCTTTTCTGGAGTTTTGCTTCTCCGCTTTCTTTTTTTTTTTGAGGCGTGTGTGGCAGGGAATGTTTTTTTATTACAATTTATGTTTAATTAAGATGTTCCATGCTTCTTCCTTGTAAGCAGTTACTTATTGTGGGACTCACTCAAGTCACTTTGTGAGTAACTTGCAGGCTTGTGGTAAAAGTCAGTTCCCATTTCCCAAATAATGGTGTCACTTCCATGTTCCATGTGTTTTCACTGACTCTGTAGGAGTAAGAGACTGAAGCAAAAAGGGGTTTTGGAAAGCATGCATAAGTGCTTGCTTTCCAACAACATTCAACAACAATCTGAACACCCAGTCAGCAAATAGGGTGAAACACTGCAGACTGCTGCAAATGGCACCAGAGGCTTTGACTTCAGTACCTAATTCATGAGGTGCATAGAGACTCTGTTTTGAGTATTTTTATTGCAGTTAAGCAAAGGAGTTAAGCTATTGCACTGCCACAACATGACTACCTTTAAATGGGAAAATGCAGCCAGTACTACTAAAAAGCAAGTTCGGGAATAGCAGAATGGATCAAATTTTATTCCTGACTATTACATTTGTGGGGAGGAGGGAGTGAAGACACCTTCACTTGTAAGAAGTGAAGAAAAGACAACTTTCTAAATGCACAACTATAAAACAAAAGCATCTGAAGGTTTACACTTCGAAAACAGCTCTGCAAATAACCTTTCTTGTTTACAGTGTGCTGTTACTGTAAATATATATACACAGGTGTGTCTGTTGCATGTATTTTTGCAAGGGCAAATACACACCTCGGCACAGCTTTCATATGCACGCTTAGCACTAAATGCTCATCAGTGCTCTGCCAACATGAAAGAGCCACAGCAACAGGGACAACATACAAAAGCAGTGAACTCCAATTCTACCTCAATTTCCCACACCCACAAAAAACAAAACCTCAAGCCAAAGAAGTGACATAAGATAGCACAATAGGGTGGAGTTCAGGTTAATCACAAGGACAAGGGGTTTGCCTGTATATACCTTTTGACCCCACAATCATCCCTATTTATGCAGAGACACATAGAGATTATTCACCTTCCTGCCCAAAGGGAGCCAAGGCAGGAAGTAAGGCTGCCGGGCAAATATCAGTGTAAATTATTGGTGCTTTTGTAACATAAGTGTGCCTGCTTTGGGGGTATTTATGAATTAGGTAAGAAATTAACACAAAACTGTGTGTGCATAAAACTGTCGCCTGCTGTTCTTAACCAAATATTGTCAAATTAGCAACAACCACACTTCCCACTGAGGGCTGTATATTTAAATGCTTTAAAAAATCAAAAGCTATTTTTGGATTTATATGAACCAAAAAAGGGGCTGGAGTTGTGTTTTTTCAAGGAGGAAATAAACTTTACGCCTATATATTTGCTACCTCTGTCAAAAGTGGATGACTGGATTCTCATTTGAGTTTATAGAGACTAATTTTTTAAATAAAGTACCTTGAGAAGTTGCACAAAAAACCTGAGGACAGAGTTTCCTTCTCTGAAAGCCTAAAACAAACTGAATGCATATGTGAGGAGTAGAAATGCCATCTCAGACATGCAAACATTCTCTGAAAATCACTGATCAGGTCATGCAAGCTTAATGGAGAAAGCAGGCTTAAGTCTGAAGACCCCTGCAGTGAAAAGGGTTATTTAAAAAAATAGAACATAGTGATGTTTAGAGGATGGTTAGGAAGAAGAATAGAAGAAAAGAACTGTTCAACAATACATTGAATAAATTATTGCACCAGTTTAAGTTAAAACATTAATCCAGTCCTCTAGTAAGCAAAGGTATTAGCACAATTGGAAGCAGAACAGACTTGATGGTCCACTGGTCCCTTTCAGTACAGTAACTTGTGTTCTAGGATATTTGCCATAATACATAAAAGCCAAAAAAGCTGAAGAGTGTGGACTTAAACAAAGACACAGAGCAGGTAAAATTCAGCCCACATTAACCTGTCTTTCCACAGGATAGCCACAGGGTTCAGGGCCACCAGCTCAGTCTTTTGGTTGGAACAGTAACAGGTGTTCCTTCTGTACCTACCAATCATGAGAACTGATAGTAGTACACATTATTTATTAGCATTCCTGTAACTCCTACAAAATTGAATACCATATATGAATATCAAAGAAATCTGCAATTGGCAAAAGAGTTTTAATACACAGATAATTTATAAGTAGGTATTCTTTCTGAAAGCAAAGTGCACTACATATTTAATTCTACAGTTTCACCCTAAATCAGAGAAGTTTGTTTCTCGTCTCTTACTTTGACCTTCAGTTTTAAACAATTTTTGAGAGTCACAAACAATTCAAGGACTTAAGAGTTACTGCCTACTTAGTACTGAACTTCAATAAAGTGATGCTGAATCACTGTAAGACTTATTAAAAAAAAAAAAGTTGCAATCTGTGGATACAGTCCATTAGGCAAGACTGGTTTAACAAAATCTCCTAAGAGCTAAAACCATAACCAAGTTTGATCCACCAATAGTAAAAACAGCAGTAGTTTAAACCTACTAAACTGAAACCCCCAGGTATCACCCTGTGTTAACACTTGCAAAATTAAGCAGTGTGGATTTCAGCACATTTGTTACAACTGGACACAATGAAGTTCTCATTTTGTAAGGTGAACTTTCATTTCAAGATGTCATAATACAGAAATATTACTTTCATTATATGTGTAGTAGTGTACCTCCAACATCAAAACAGAAGTCCAGAGATATAACATGAAGATAATCTCCTAAAATAACTGCTTAAAAGTAATCAGGTTCTCTGACAACTCACTTATTAGCATCTTAATTGATTTGAAGTTCTTCACTTGTATCCCAGTGAACAATTACTCATGTAAGTAGTCTCTAGTTACTCACATAAATGGTCTCTACAAACTTTTAGTGGGGTTATTCCTGAAAGTAACAGCTCACCAAAGTTTAAAATGTATAGGTCTTTCCTTAAAACATTTACAGAGAAATTTAAATGAACACTTGGAATTACTAACCTTACTTACTAGTTCTTGATTTTTACCAATGTTACCTGTATCAATTCTAAAAACAGAGGGGCCATAAAATTTTAGAAAAAACAAGCTATGAGCAATACAATCTCATAAACAAAAAGAAATCCAAGAAAATAATAAGAAAAAAATGAACAACCCCCTCCCCCCCTTAAGAGAATCTAGGATGACTGCCCAAAATAGCTCTCCCCCACCCCTAAAAAACACACTTATACACACACAGATAATTACTGCTTACTGATTTTGGGGGAGGAGCTTATGTCCAGCAGTCACCCAACTAAGGGGAAAACCAGATAAATACTCAAGGGTGGCACTTGAAATCATCAGCTTCTGCTCACTCACCAGTGGCAGAAGAACTCCTCAATAGAGGAGGATTCACTCCTCTACCACTCTGCATTGGAGCTCCACAACATTTTGGTATGTCACGATTCCATTTTTTTCTCTGGTTTTGATAATAACTTCTTCAGGACGCCTGTTTTCTGTCTGGGGAGGGAAGAGGGTTGATATTTAAGGGCCAGTGACAGCATCCTCACTGCCACTGGAGCTATTTGTAAGGCTACAGGTAAAAACCAGGTTTCAACCTGGTTTTTGCTACTGATGCTGAAGCAGCCAGGACTTCATCCTTCATTTGCTATAGCATTAGACAGAGGCAGTAAGGTCATGGAGGTGTTTATGTATTTTCAACGAAAACTTTTCTTCATTTCAGGGGTTTTGATATATGGAACTCCTCAACTTACTTCAGAGCTCTAGTTTAAATTATCACTGTTTCTGAATACTGTTGTCTTGAAAAGGCTGCCATCCAATCAAAATTATTATTTTCCTAAGAGTGAGACTATTGCCTCTAATCAATCTATAAAACAGCTCCATCATTCAAAGTGATAGCAATGCTGATTCCCTTCTTCTTAGACAATTTTTCAAAACTAGTGAAAGCAGATGCAAGTAAGCACAAAATAATGTTACTTCTAATACCAATAATTTAAGAAAACTCATTTATTCATGTTCCAGAAATGGAACCAAACAGCTTTTCTTTACAACAAACTTTCTCTACCTTTTCTAACACAGAACAGATTTGGAAACATGCATTTACAAATATCGTTACTGCTGCTGTTTTGTCTGAACATTGTCCATGGCGGTGATGGATATTTTTCTGAGCGATATCAGAAACAATCCAGCATCAAGGGGCCACATTTTCTACCATACAATGTAAAGAGTCAAGGTAAGTTTACTATTTTTTCATAATAAACCAACACAATTATTCCTAGAGGGTCAATACATGAACAAAACCTCTTGCCTTATACTACTGCTAGGCAAATTTCACTAACAGTTTAGATTTACTAAAATAATTTTACCACTGCAGAAAGAATTTGCAGTGGCTCTGGAGTTGCCTCCCACTGACAAAGATGCACACCTGACAGAAAAATTTTTTACACAATAACCACCAAAGTCATAGAGAGCAGAAACAAAGTAACACCTCCAGATCTCCATTTCAAGAGTGGGAGTAACACAACATGATTGCCTACATAATGATGTACAACATGTTACATTATCTTCAAATTTCTTGATTCAGCCCTGGGGTTTCTAGCAACAGATCTGCCACCTACAACTGCCTACATTCAGGAAGAACTTTTATATATTTTGTCAGGTTATCTGTACTCAAAACAGACCTTAGGAGTGAATTTAAATATATATATTATAACATGGGCAAATGAAGACCCATTTGAAGTCTAGAAAGGCAAAATAAAATGACATATAGTTGTAAAAATGTGCCATAAACTTCTACATAGTTTTTCATGAGAGATTTAAGCTTATGCTTTAATTATCAGAATAAGCACATAGTAATATAACAACTGCAGCTTTAGGATATAAAAACAAATCTCTTCATTGTGTAAATCAGTCTTACGGCAGCTTGTGTAGGCAATACATAACTGCAATGCTACATTGTGTCATCTTATTTCTGGTTATCCTCTCTGTCCCTTTAAGTCATCAAACAGGTGGCTATCCCTAATGTTTGAAACTATTTGAGTTCTATTTTATTTTTCCATGCTTAGGCCAACATCTTTTTAAAAAAACTTGAAATCAAAGCTTCTGATCCATAATGTCTATTCAAAATTGTCATCACTAAAATTAAGAGAACTGAATCTTCCTTGTAAACATCCTGCCTTCCCCCCTGAGAATAGCATTATTTTTTTCAGACATCATCAGGCTATTCAAAATAGCTTTGTTTTTTGCTGTATCCCACCTACTTTTAGTTGTAATAATCACACTTGGGCAGAAATGAGGAAACTGAATGAGGGGCTCAGAAAATAGCATTAGCAAATAAGCTTCTCTTCACCAGAAAAATGACAAGGGCAAATCTGGAGAGCAGAATTGCTGCTCAGGGCATTGCATCCACATTACCTTTATTCAGGGGGTTTTGTTTCAGATTAGTTCTGCAGACTGATCCTCTGGACTGTCTGATCACAAGCAGCACACATGGAGCCCAAAGAGACTCTGGTCTCATACCAGCTGGTGTCAGCACTGGCCCCGTACCAACCAGCCCCGACACACATGCTCCAAGAATCTCTGCAGTAAGAACCAACTGAAAGCAGCATGGCTGGGAACCTTACCCCCAAAATATTCTTCTGGGCTGTACCAAAACACTGTCATAGTTTCATCCCTTGTCTTCAGCACAAGGACTTCCTGGAATCCTAACAGCACTCCCAGATCAAATTTAGGTACATGCACATAAACAGCTGCTCTGAGGACTTACTAAATAGAACTGTCACTGCATTAAATGCTGCATTTCCTCCCTCCTTCCTCATTAACTTTTCATAGTGTTTTTCCATTACTTTATTCAGAATAATTTATATATTTATACTATTTTAAAGTGAAGTATAATATTTACTTGGCTATCCTCTACCATACTTCATTTACTTCTCCTCACAGTGGTTCTTCTTTCCCCCTCTATAGAAAACATTTGGGAAGGGGGAAACCAGCAACAAATTAAGCAAGAATAAGGGTAGACAGAAAATGGTGTGAAAGGGGGAAATGAATTGTCCTGAACTAAGTTTTCAATTTATATACTAACACAGAATCTAATGTCAGTGAAAATTCATATTTAGAATGAGAATGATTATATCAAAACCTGAGAAGTATAAAATGCTCTCGATTTAAGAAAGGTGACAGAAGACTATATACTAGACCTCAAAAGGAGGAACAGCCTACAGTTTTGCAGACATGTGAGTCCAGTCATTCAAAAGTGCTTTTACAAATTTTCATTTGGTGAGCAAGCACCAAAATGGAGGACTGTTATACTTTTGTCTGGAAAACAAGCATCCTATAGAGAGTTTTTAGAAGAATGTAAAGAAGGAAGACTGTTAGAGATCATCACTTCTAATCTGAGATGTTCTCAGAAAAATAAAACAGGAGCCTACAGAACCAAATCAATCCAGCTTTTGTCTAGTGAGTTGTTCCATATTCAAATAGCTCAAGTAGCAACGGCAAGCTTTTCATCATAGCTTACTTTTCCTATTTGACCACCAAACATTGACTTCTACAGATACAGTTACCAATAAATTATCTTTTGCTTTGTACAGCTTTGTCAAAAAGCAGCCTGGAACTGAAATTTCAGTCTAAACACAAACTGGTGACTCAGGACAACATAAAACAGATCACACAATTTCTGTTGCAACCAAAGCCTATTAACGTTTGGTGAAATTGTTTAAAAAATCTTGGTCTTGACAGGCCTCCAGAACACAATTTTTTAACCAGTATCTCTTTGGCTTGAAATATTTGAAAAGTCCAAGTTGAAAAAAATAATTGAATGAGGTCTCACTATTCAGCAATGTTTAAATAAGCCATTACTGCAGGTTATGTTAAAGTCTACATATTTAATTCAATATATACATGGGGTTTGACTGCACTAGAGAATGTAGACCAATTTTGCATCAAGGTATGTGCTGAGAGATGTAAAAGAGTAGCCAATAAACACTTCAACATTCTTGGTATAAGTTCTACTTCATTAATGGATTTAGCAGTCCTTTCCTCAGAGGAATAACCACTGCTTTTAGACAGCACAATTAAAATTACAATTTTAATCTAAAAGCAGCACAACTTTGGAACAATATAGCTCACAGAAAAATCTCTATAACAACATGAGCACTGACAATGCCTTTAACATCTTATCTAAATTGGCAGGAGATACCACTCTGAGAACCTAGGACTGACATATTTGCATCTAAAATATGGTAAAAGTAATAAGGAGATGCACTCTGAGCTAAAGTCTGATGCAATTTGCCACAAAAAAAAAAAAGTTTGTCAATATATCACAAATCACTATTCTATGTGTAAGATTTTAATAGCTTTCTTCCTTTTCATGGCCTTAAGAAGGATGAGATAGGAAGATGTGCAAAATAAGTTGATATACATTTGTGCTGATTTTATGCATCAGCAGAAAGAAAATGCACTCTCTGCACTTTCTAGATAAGAACAATTTCCCTGTCAATACAGGAAGAAGGCAACCTTGCAGATCCAATAACAAACCAAAATCAAATGTATTTCATAAGCATACCTCTATTATTTTTTTAAAAAGCCAATACGTAGAAGAATAGTTTCCTCCTTCACCTCATTTTTGGTCCAACAAGACTAGCCACAGATGGGAAAATGCAGTTTATTATCTAACAGACAGACAAATAGCAATTGCATAAACGTTCATGTGTATATATATGTAATACATACCCTGATCTTTTTTGAGAGACTGAAAGGAAAAATTATAGCTGATACAATTGTTGATCAATTATTAATCTTTTCTAAATAAGCATTCAGTAGAATATGTTGCATATGTTGCACTATAAAAAACAGAATCCAGGCTCTTTTTGCATCCTTCACTTTTTATTTTTAAAATTACTTCTTAAATTAACATCCACCACAGGTATGCCATTTTGTTCTATAACGCTGCCAGTTGTTGCAAACTACTGAAGTAGTCTTACAGTATCTATGTTAATCTTGTACGTAATGTCCAACGAATCAGCATTCTAATTCCAACATGAAGCTGCAGGCTCCTCCAAAGCACACAGAAAACTAAGCAGTCAGCTTCTTTGTGTATTCCTCTATTTGTGACATTTGGTTAAGTGGCTCCACCTGCTGTTTTGGTAACTAGGAAAATGAAGCAGTATTAAAAAACCCAAAACAGTGCCAGAATTCTGACAGCAGTAAAGTGAATTATCAGTTGTGACCTTGCCACTGTGTGAAATTTTTATGACAGACAGAAGTCTTTCAAACAATATTTGAAAGAAGAACCAGTGCCATGGCCCACTTTTGAAAGTAGGGGACAGGGAAGAAGAAAATTCTCACTACTTAAATGTAGCACCAAGTAGTTTCAGGAAAGCTGCTACACCTGCACAGACAGCTTTCTGTAATTTCATTCATCAAACTGGTGACTTGCTAAATCTGTTACCTGGCTGGGTTTTTTTTTCCTTACTTAATAGTCTGTATCTGCCTGCACAGCATTTTTTCAGCTCTCTGATGACCCTGAATGTATTGAAGCAAAAAAAAAAAATTCTAGAGGTCTTGTATTTCACATTTCCAACAAATTTGCACTTGTAAGGGCTGTGAAACACTTTTACTCTGAATGTCAGGTTCTTAGTGACCAACACAGCAGCTGAAGTTTGACTTCTACCATGTACAAGTTAAAATTATCCCTTCATGCATTTCACCACCATGCTACATTTCCTGCGAGTATGTTGTAGATGCCCTGGTTGATCTGGTTTCCTCTCTCTCACAGGTGTGCAGGTAAGGGGGGAACAAGGACCCCCTGGTCCCCCAGGCCCCGCTGGACCAAGAGGACAACCAGGTCCTGCAGGAAAGCCAGGGTTTGGAAGTCCAGGTCCCCAAGGCCCCCCTGGTCCCCCAGGACCACCTGGATTCTCTGCGGTTGGAAAGCCAGGAGTGCCAGGTCTACCAGGAAAGCCAGGAGCAAGAGGACTAAATGGTGAGAAAGGAGAACCTGGACCTGTTGGACTCCCAGGAGCAAGAGGGCCACAGGGGCCCCCTGGCACTCCCGGCCCCGCAGGACTGACTGTCCCTGGCAAGCCAGGACCACAAGGCCCTCCAGGAGCTCAGGGGCCAAGGGGACCCCCTGGTGAGAAAGGAGAGCCAGGTATCCCTGGTATAAATGGACAGAAGGGAGAAAACGGATTTGGCATTCCAGGCCGCCCGGGTGGCAGGGGTCTTCCAGGCCCACAGGGACCCCGGGGCCCCCCTGGTCCTGCTGGGGTAGGGAAGCCTGGTGAAAATGGCCTGCCGGGTCAGCCAGGTCTGAAAGGTGACCGAGGTTTTCCAGGTGCACCTGGAGCGGCTGGTCTCCCAGGTCCCCAGGGCCTCCCAGGCGAACCTGGAGAAATTGGCATTGGCAAGCCTGGGCCAATGGGACCACCAGGAGCAGCAGGCATCCCTGGAGCCAAGGGACATCCTGGACCTGCAGGGTTGCCCGGATCCCCGGGACTCCCAGGTTTTGGAAAGCCGGGATTGCCGGGGATGAAGGGACACAGAGGGCCTGAAGGTCCTCCTGGCCTTCCAGGACCTAAAGGAGACCAAGGTCCAGCTGGTGTGCCAGGAGAACCAGGGCCAGTCGGGCCACCAGGGAACATGGGCCCTCACGGACTCAAAGGTTTGCCTGGTGAGAATGGCCTTCCTGGGCCCAAAGGTGACATGGGCCCTGCAGGCCACCCGGGATTCCCAGGGGCCAAGGGGGAACGAGGCCTACCAGGATTAGAGGGAAAACCAGGATACCCAGGTGAGCAGGGTCTTGCTGGTCCTAAGGGACACCCAGGTCTCCCAGGCCCAAAAGGCGATACAGGCCCTGCTGGGCTACCTGGGCTGCCTGGTCCAATGGGTCCACAAGGAGCCAAGGGAGTGCCGGGGACCAATGGTGAGCCAGGCCCCAGAGGGCCATCAGGAATACCTGGGATCAGAGGCCCCATTGGCCCCCCTGGCCTGCCAGGAGCCCCTGGTGCGAAGGGTGAGCCAGGAGCACCAGGACTGCCGGGCCCAGCAGGCATTTCCACAAAAGGCTTAAGTGGACCCATGGGACCACCCGGACCCCCTGGGCCTAAAGGCAGCAATGGTGAGCCTGGCTTGCCAGGCCCCCCAGGTCCTCCTGGTCCCCCTGGCCAAGCTGTAATGCCCGAAGGCTATGTTAAAGCGGGAGAGTCTCGGGAGCTATCCGGGATATCTTTCATAAAAGGAGGAGTAAACCAAGCTCTGACAGGGATGCCGGTGTCTGCTTTCAGTGTCATCCTCTCAAAAGCCTACCCTGCAGCAACAGTCCCCATCAAATTTGATAAAATCTTGTACAATAGGCAGCAACACTATGACCCCAGAACAGGAATCTTCACCTGCAGGACCCCTGGACTGTACTATTTCTCCTACCATGTACATGCAAAAGGAACAAATGTTTGGGTTGCACTCTACAAAAATGGTTCCCCAATCATGTACACCTATGATGAGTACAAGAAAGGATACCTTGACCAGGCTTCTGGCAGTGCTGTCATCGACCTTATGGAGAACGACCAAGTATGGCTCCAACTGCCCAATTCAGAATCTAATGGTCTCTACTCCTCTGACTACGTTCACTCCTCTTTCTCAGGTTTCCTGTTTGCTCACATCTAATATCCCACTTACCCTGTCCTGACACACTCTCCTTCAGACCATTTTAACCAGGTACTGATCTGATTTATCATTAACAGGTCATGCAACTTCAGTGTTGCAACAGGAATGGAGGAGGGAGTGAGAAGGTGGAAGAGAATGGTTCTAACCTAGTAGAATAATATTGTATGTTCTTAGAGAATTGTCATAAAAAAATTGTTTCGAATGATGATTAATTGTCTGACTGAATGCAACATTAAAATTTTATGAATTAATATAATGCACCAGTCTCTGTCCTTTTTTCTTTTTTTTTCCTTTTAAAAGGAATATCAGAATTTTTAACTATCACACCTCATAATACAATAAAGGATGCTAGATCATACTTCACTATACTTGAATTAACTGAAGGTATTTTATTCCAAGTAAATGGTCTCAAATACACCACAGTCACCTCAACAGCTGGACAATACACTTCAGGAACATTCTACATCCAGCTTCATCTTTGAGCTATCCAACAGGAGACAAGAATGACAACTCTAATAGAGTGCATATCAACATCACAGTTTTCATTTAGTTCTACTGTCCTTATTAATGAATAATACCTTGGAGAAAGGTAGATTTACAAATTATTACATGTTACTGAAGATCTAAAGTTTCACAATATGAGAAAGCAACCCGATTTGAAGCCTTGAAATCCACTTCGCTTTCTTTAATGCACATTGATGCAACAAACTAGTTCAATATTTTAAAAACTAATATTCTGTAAAACTACAATATTCAGAGTACTATAAAACAACATTGACCAAATCCAAAACTTGAAAACATATCTGCACAAGCATGCAGACACTTAGAAAAACAGAACAGCTTTACCACCCCTAAACTGGAGATAATCCTTGCCCAGATTTTTCCTGAACAGTTCATTCCTTTAAAACACAATAGTGTGAGGAATTTATTTGGTAAATTTATCAGATGATGGCAGTAATTAGTCAGTGGACATAACCATATTTACCATAGCTGCATAAAAACATGTCTTACAAAAATTAGTCATTTCATTAATTTGTTATGCTAAAAGTTAGCTTATGAATTGTTATGAAACCATAATAGTTTGATCACACATTTCTTCCAATGACAGTTGCCATTCACGTGCTTTAAAAGTATCATATATAGCAAAACCTTATGAACCCTTAAAGCTGCTATTGTTAGCTTAATTTTTTTAAACAGAAGCTTTTAAACACTTGCACTGAAAGTGTGTAGGCCTATGCTTAAAATTTTTGTGATATTACCATTTCTTCATGAAAGCAGAACTTGAGGCTTGTTATGTCGTGTACATTTGAAATCAGCAATGTCCTAAATACTTGATAATACACTGGGATTAATAAAAAATCTAGGATACCTTTTGCTTGATGGTTGATCCATCATTAGCAAAACTCCATAATGTTTTGGAAACTGTAAAGACCTACCATGAAAGCAACTTGAAGAATTTTTTTTCTTCCTCTTTTTAAGTGCTGCCTGATAAGGAAGCCTGTGGATTAGGCTATAGAAATAATAAATGCTTAAATAAAGAGTGTAACATAAGATCTACTTATTTTAGCAACCAAGTAGACATAGAAAAGCAAATTGGTGCTACTATTATAAAAACTACACACAAATGTTTGTATGAAAATAATACAAAGAACAGTACCACCATTTATAAATAGCAACCATGCAATACTTTTCTTTCAAGCTAAAATAAAACTCCAGACACTTGAGTCTGTCTACTCCCACTTTTCTAGCTTAATGTTTTAGGACAAATATTAATTACAGATCTTTGAAGAATAATCTCCTTTTTGCACTAAAACTGTTTGTCTGTGCAGTCACTCACATTAGTTCAACAGCACTTCCCAGTATTTAAACATGTGCTGCTGCCCATCCACTCAACCAGCCTGGAACCTTTGTTCCAGAAACAAATAGAGGGACTGGACATGGGAGCTGGAAAATATGACTTAGTAGTTGTGAGACTTCTGGTTAATTAGTTTACATATAAAATGTATGCCAAAGCACACGAAATTGTTGGAGATGCTTGGTGCCCAGCAGTACATTACTGCCCTGTGATTCCAACTAACTTAGAAGAAACTGGGCCCAGACAGCATTGTTAAAAGCATAGTTCACTAACCTTTATCATCCATCCATCCATCCATCCATCCATCCATCCACTTTAAATCAGGATTTGTCCTTCATGTCTTTATTCCTCAAACATGTGGGACTTCAAATAAGTCTACAGCTTGATACCTCATACCTGTTTTTTTTAAGTCACTAAGTTTTTCATAATTGCTCAGATATTAAGTCACTAAGAAAGCAACTCTTAAAACTGAAAAGCTAGAGATGATACAGCAAATTGTGGCAAAAGCACAACTTATACTTTGATTTTAGCTTGGGATTTACAGTTTAGATGGGATCTTGAGAAGGTCTATAAGATTTTAAAGTCTGATTTTTAGTATTTTCTCCTCATGAAGATGAGCAATCTATCTAAAGATAAAGCCCTTCCAAAAATCCCATTTCTTCTGGGTCTTGGACATTAAAGGAAAGAAAATCCAACATGAGATTCAAATGAAAATTAAGAGCCTGCAATAGTATAAAATCACTTCCAAAGAAGTACTGAAATTTCTGAAGCCTTACATGATAAAAAACATGAAGCACCCAAACAATCCCTTCTGTATTTAGTTGGAAAGCACAGCAAAGAAGTGTAACAAATTTACTTTTTACTTGCTTCTTTGTTGCAGTTTTTACAATTAAGACAAATGAAGATATCTCATAACTGATACATCAGCATTAGGAACTACTAATATTTTGCACAATTTTTGGAAGATTGTTTTTTTTGGCCAGAAAAGCATATTTGCTTTTTGTTTCTTATATTTGAAGTTGCATATAAAAGATAAAACATATCACAGACATCTAGATTCATTATCTTCTGCCAAGACCATAAACTTGTGATCAAAAACATGTGTATCCCATCAACCCTTGCTATGGGCAATTTATGAAGTCTGCTGACATATCAGCCATAATTTTTTTACTTCTGAAATGAAATATAATCTTATAAACTGACTGAAAATATTGCAGATATATAACTTTAACTATATAGCCACAGATGCTACAGTTTTCAATAAGTGTCAGGAAAATTACAGGGGAAGACAAGTCTTCAGGAGAGAGAAGGTAGCCTTTAAGATAAAGAATTTTACAAAATTCTGCTTTAAGAAGTTATATTTGGCAACATTTCCCTAAAAAAGCTATTGAATTTTCTGTCAAGAAAAATCATCAAATCTGAATTTTTTCACAAGGAAATAATTATACAGTACTTCAAGCTCTTATTACTCCTCTGAAGAGCACACTTTGTTTCCATAGTATGTCCACATAGTTTAAGAGTGTAAAATACATTGCCCCATGATGTTTTCTTTAAAATTGCCCTTTAGTAGTATCTATAAAACATCCACTAAATCCAGCACAGTCAAGGTAATGTTAATCACTTTACAGTTGCAAAATATTCCAGTAATAAGAATAAAATATTGAGAATAAAATGGATTCTCAAGTAATGCAATGCTCAGCTTGGATATCAATTGCAGAGAGCACCCTTGCAGGTATTACTAGGTAAGCAATGACCACATAGCAAATATCTGTATTCATTGCTATCTGACACCATGCTTTTCTGATAGTACTCTTTCATAGATTTTCTTTTTCTTTTTTTTTT